>JANCMC010033613.1:21118454-21131548 GCA_024363005.1 Charaxes varanes | reverse complement strand
TGCAACTTCTGCTTATCTATTTTATATCTGCTCGTTTTCAAAAAAATAATATTTGTTAATATTTCCTTACATTAAATAACTAACAGATTCATTTTTTATTATTTTTAGTCATTAGGTCTAGATATTACATAAAATATTGTCCACTTGGCAAATCTATCTAAATCTCAGAAACAGATAAATCATTTCGTTATATTTTTACCTAAGATGGCAATATTTTCCATACTTCATTTTAAACCTTCTTTTGCAATATTCGTTCCTTATACCGGAGCCAGACATACCTCAAAGTGTCTGTACATTTTTGACCCTTGAAGTCTACAAAGTTCTACAAAATTTTGTGAAGTTAACCAAGTCCCCGGCCACACTACATCATCATTGAAATGATCATTCAAATGATCATTCAAATGATCATTCAAATGATCATTCAAATGAAGCTATGTCTGGCTCCGGCATTACAATACATTCCCATCAAGAGAATCCTATCCGCTAGCACATTTTTGATATATACAAGATCATCAATCCACTGTATTTTTCCCCCTGACAAATTTCCATACCATAGGGACTTATAAGAAATATTTTTTGTCCATTTTCATATTATCTTTCTCGTGAGACCAGTATATCTCTGGTATAGGAGAATCGTTCATTTTCCGTTACCATGGCGTTTTACTGTCTGTCTTCAAAATCAAATATATAGGTTTTTCTTTATAAACAATTGGTGTGGAATAATTGAGATATCATATCATAAGTTAAATATATGCCTTTATGTTAGGGTTGCCATAAGTCTTTGGCGAGGGATAGAAGAGGAGTTATTTGCCATTTAAAGAAATTTAAAAGGAATTAGTTTCCACTTTTAACTCACCGTTAGTGAACAAACAGCAACTATAGCTAGCGCAACGGTAAACTTTTTCGTCATTTTAATGTTCGAATTTTAAAAAAATATTTACCGAAACAGTCAATTTCTCGAAACCTACGGTTGTTTTTTTTAAATGACGTTCCGTTTACTTGTTTTATATTAAAATATTGCGATACGAAAGTGAATTACTCCTTTCAGATAAGAGAGTTGTAATATAGTTACCTAATTTATAAAGAGTTACTAGGAAAATATTATCTAATAAATTATCATTTTATGTAATAAGAATAACACAGAGTTCATAGCTGTGCACTATTTTTGAAAATTGTGCACTATTTTTGGTTGGTCGTATCGCGAATTTTTTATTGTAAATATAACAATTTCATTTAGTACTGTTTTATAAATAATACTTGCTTACTGCTTGACAAAGATCTCTCATTATCTTTGCCTAACTCTCTTCTTTACTCTCTCTGCCACTCTTGCCGACTGAACCAGTTTTGCACACGAACTAAAAATCCAACAAACTTCGTACATCTATCTATACTAGAGATGGTCATATATGTAATACATTTTTTAATATTTTATTGGGTTAAGGATAACATATATGACATTTAGATTATATTCTTTTACATTGTTTCTATATATACTAATATTTACTATATAGTGCTAAAATATATGCTATAATGCTATTATTAAAAACACAATAAAACATCATGAACAAGTTTATATACGAAGAACATATTGCATTTTTATTGGTTATCTTTTATATTTTAATCGAAACTAGAGGTCGTTGGCCGGTCTAATTCGCCCGCAAACCTTTTTGTGTACAATGACATATACTGTTCTATTCGTAGAAAAATTAAATTTGGCAATTAATTTAACATACGGTTGTCACAATTACGCTTTAACATCATCTAATACATGTATGTGTAAATGGTGTAAATCTACTGTGTATATACGGGTTTATATTAATATTGCATCTTCTTCTTCTTCTTAGCGTTATCCCTATAACCTATTCCCAAATATATCATGAAAAACATTTCTTACTTATCAATATATTATCGTTCTATTTCAATTTTTTTTCTACTTTCTTATTATTTTGCGTATTTATATGGACGTACAACAATTATCGAGACTCATCTATTAACTGATATTATTTCAGATATTGAATAAATCGATTCATGTGCTGTGATTTTTTGCATTATTTAAAATATCTATTCAGTTTCCCCTTACAATTAAATGTCCAAAATAAATTTTATATTACAAAAAAATAATTCATTGATTTAAATGGAGCGATCCGTCAGGTGGTTTAAATATTAATTATGATCACTGTTTAATTAGAAACTAACTTCAGCTTTATATATTAGTATGTATGTAATTCAACTTAGAAATTTAAACATCACGATTTTTTATAACAAGCAACCTTGTTTATAAAACCTTAAATGAAAAAGAATAAGGGCATATATTGCGAGTAGATACTCCTAGTATTGAACAAATAAAAAGAAGCTAGATAGTGACAATAAATTATTTTTAAATTGAGACAAAACTGTCTTCAAAAAACACCAAAGAACTAAAACGCAAAAAATAACTGGTATTTTCATACGATTAAGTAGACACCTATTGTTATGCTGAAGTCGGTACCAAGCCGAATAGATTCCCCGCTAAACTGATGCGCTAGTAACATATATATTGGTTTTGATAAATAATTTTACATCGACTTTTCCCAATTTATTCTTAACTTGATGTACCTTCTCTCTTGAGTCCGTCCGCTTGGGCCACTTTTATCACTTAAGGGTTTAAAAAATTGGTTTTGGATACAGATCAATATCATGTTTATAAAAACATCTTCGCAAATTTAACTTCGAAAATTAGAACAAATTTTAATTGCTTTAAAAAGAGTTATAGAGAGCCAACCTTAAGAGAAAAACAAATACTGTCGCGGACTTTTATTTAGAACTTTTAAAGGGGAACAATTCGGTAATACATGATTTTTGCGAAACTTTAATGCTTTAGTGTAACCTTTTTTCCACTCGACATCATTGCCATCTCGTTATGTAGCGGCAGCTTCATCGATCTTAGGGGTCTCGAAAATTTTATCAAGTTTATATACGGTACATATAATAAAAAAATATTTAAGACTTTTTGCCTGTCTGTTTTATTTTACGGGTATTCTTCGAAATAGCATAACTAATTTTGATGGATCTTTCAGTTTCAGTATTTTATAAGAAATAACATAGGGTTCCTTAATACTGGAAAAAAAATAATCTATTAAAAATTTACCTAATTTTAAGCGGAAGAAGTCACGGATTACAACTAGTATTTAAATAAAGCTAGAACTTTAGCAAACAATTTGATCAGTGTAAAGTTTTGTTGGCTGTGCAAATACCCTCAGGTGGTTTGTTTATTTATTTAAATAATAGTCTAATGGCTAATGGATTAAAATTACCCGTGCAATTGGTTAACTTTATGCGATGTCCGTGGCTCAACAGTAAAAAGATGGTCTGAACCCAAATCTGTCTGATTCTATGGGGCAATAATCGAACCTACTCTTAGCGAAAGCTTGGTTATTAAAATAACTGTTTTATAAAAAATAATAATATTTTAATATTAGGATCGTAGCAACTAAAATTTTCGCAACTGGATTATATTAATATTTTTTAACATAGCCGATCGACCATATCTTTTGATTGCGTACATTTAGACGGTCGATATTTTCACAGCTTTAAGGGACCAAAGAACTAAATGTTTAGTAACAATTTCAATTCCATAGCTCTAGGCGTTCCTGAGAAAAAGGGTCTTTACAGACAGACAGATGGACAAAGAAGCGATCCTATAAGGGTTCATTTTTTCCTTTGGAGAGAGAAGAGAGGACTCCTAGTAATATTTTTTATAAAAAAATTTATATGATCTTACATATTTTTTTGTTATTGTTAATTATTTCTCTGTTAATTTACAGTTTTAAGAAAAATTAATAAATAACATATACAACGACATAAACTAAATGCGGCTTAAGCGTTCAGCGGTATCACGTAAAATTATCGTTTGTAAACCTACTTTACAGAGGACCAATATTTTTGATAAAAAAAAGGTTTTACTTTATTACTAAAACAATTTTTAAAATGAAAATTTAAATAAAAGGTTGATTTACACACATTAGTCAAAACTGTTGGGAAAGCTACAAAAATTACTATAAAAATCTAAAGAAATACAAAAAGCTAGATACTTATTCGGGAAAGAACAATTTAACTATAATGTTCTTCATTACCTAAATTTGAAAATGTTGAAATTATTTTTGTCCTTTGTTTTCAGAGCAAATGCCTCCGGGTATGCCGAGCGTAATAATATGCAAGCATAAACAACAAAATGTATTCTTAATAGTTGGGTATATTTTGTCAATTCATCAAAATAAATAATATAAAGAAATAAAATTGCAATAATATAAATCATATAAAATCATAGCTAATTTCATACTCTAATGTTTATTTACATTAGTAAAATCGAATATTCCTTAAATCGGCTAATTGTATCACAATATTACGTTCAGTTCCTTGTAATAAACAATTTCATATTTATTCAGTTAAATCCTTAAAACCGTATGAAATTTACAATTATTAGTAAATGTTAGGTAGCTGTATTATTGTTATTTTAGTTTTATTGTTTTTTTTATTTTATAACATTTAAAACCAAGCTAAAAGGTGATGCAAAATATTTTTAACTTTTCTATTTATATTTTTTCAAGAACATTTTTAAAATACTCACATCCAATGTATGTCAAAAACTTCATCAAAAACAAGTTTTAAAAAAGTAGAAAATTCGAATATGTGGTCAAAAACCTTCAAAGTATTAGTAATATTTACAAAAAGATTATATTGTGGTATAAGTAACCAAAATAGCACATTCTATGGCAATTTCAATCGCTAGCAACACTACAAATTTTACTCTTGGACCAAATAAAATTGTTGAATGAATAATGCATTGGAACTGTAACGAATCTGAAGGCTGCTTTATCTTAACGATGTCTTAGTCCTAAATAGAACCAGGGCTTGATTATAAATCTTGAAGTGGCCATTTCCGTAATAAGCTGCGAAATTAACTGAGTGACTATAAGGTTGTTAGTAAAAGTTTTATCTATTATTTTTTGGTTCATTAAAAAAAAACTTTTCTTTTCGAGTTTTTTACTTTAAAGTTATTTTGTCAATTAGTCGTTATAACCTCTAAACATCAAATTTTTAAAGGATATTGGATACTGATAGGAACACAATGCGTTATTAAATTTTAGATTCAATTTTTATATTCAACCCATATCTTTTAACCCTCAGCCATAACTATAAGTTAGAACTGTCGGAGATTATGCTGTACAAATGGATGAACCACCAAAATATGGCTTAAAATTGTCCCTTAATCATGAGTATCCCTGGAAGAGTAAACAAAATATTATGCCTAGACCCAAACAAGCCTTTGAGTTAATGCCTCTTACAGCAAGGTAAGAATTTTAATTTATTTTTATTATATACATATAAATATGTTAACTTTATTATAGATAGTTATTATTTGTTGGGAAAATTTTAATATTATTCATGAATAGTAGAATTTTGTAGCTAATCTTTTTGTGTTTTTGGTTTAGGATTGACATATAGAATATTTTATTGTTTTACCAGCAGTAAATTATAAATTTACCTTCTTTTATAGGTAAGAATATAGGAGTGTAAAATATATTTTTGGGATATATTATCATTCAAAGAGATCGGGCTGTACTTTAACGAAGACAAACAGTCTGTCTTGTTTAGAACTTGACTTTATACTATATTTAGGAAAATAATAAAAATGCCAAGTTGCCAATGTCATGTTTTTCCAGTAGATTTTATTCTGCACATTCTATATAATGCACAGTTTTAAAATAGTCACCAGCACCCAGACCAACTTATGTTTTAGGGTTCTTCTATTCACAAATCACTATATGTTCGCAATTGCAGCCAGCAGAGAACACCTTCCTGGAGTTGTTATAGTAGCTCTCACACTATAGTTAGAAAGATATCAGTCAGAATAAGATATCAGTCAGAATAAGATATCAGTCAGAAAATATATCAGACTTATAATATGCCCCATGACTTTATCCTTGTGATTTCAATAATTTTGTTAAATTGAGAGATTTTCATCATTTTGTAAGGAGTCCAAATAATTTATCGGAAAATTGAGTAGCCTATATTATTCTTTGTACAATTAACCATCAGCCAAGGAAAGTCGCATCAAAATCAGTCCAGCTGCTTTAGAGATCATCTGCAACAAACGGAGAGAGACTAAAATATTTTAATCTGCATTTTTGTTAAAGGTATCAGATGCTCTTGTAGGTATCAGATAATTTCAATGTTCAAACAGACACTACAATAACATGAATATGCATAGATAAAAATGAAATAACACTATTTTGATTAAATATTTTTAGTTTTTAAACCTGTGTACGCTTCTTTACCCTTCATTATTTTTTACAGGTACCTCAAATATTACTTAGCTAAAAAATGGCAAAAACAACGTCCCATAATGGATTATATACATTTAGTGACTGCACAAAGGATTTATGGTGTGTACTTTATTTATAGTCTAATCAATTTAGTTATTGACACAAAAAAAGAAGTCCTGAACTCTTAAAATAAATCTAAGTATGTCTAGAAAAATAATCTGAACAACTTATCAAAATAGGTCCTGTAAAAAGGGTAACAAATTAATCAAATTCTATTTACAAATATTGATTTGTGTCAAATATATGCTGCCAAATAATGCTATTGTCATTCAAAATCTGGCCATTTCCTTTTTAAATTCTTCCAAAACCTAGAAGAGATCGCCAATTAGTTAAGTCAGCCTGATTTATTGTATTTATGTGCTTTTATGTACAATAAAGATTATACATATTATATGTTCTATTGATCTATATGATATATAAATAAGTAATCTTTATTGTACAAATTGTATGCAGCTTCATATTGCATGTTTCCCAAAAGGGGTTATCCAAAATGGTTATGGTTTGTGGTTATTAAATTAAGTCACACTAATTTATGATCCCTTTACTACCTCCCCCCCTCCGTTCTACTCACATTTTCGAAACCTTCCCCTCCATGATGTGACGTCACATATTTTTTACAATTTGTGCATTTATTAAAAATAATTAACTTAAAACAGCATTTTCAATTTTTTTTATACTTATTGAATTAGACTTGCAATGTCACAAAGCTTTTGCCCCCCCCCCCCCCCATGTGCACACAATGTAATTATAATTTACTGATACTCTACACCCTTTTAATGTGTGATATAAATTATGCATGATACCAAAATGTAAAGTTAAAAATGTGAACAAGAAATATAACAACGAGCATGTACTACTCTAACTGTAAATATTTTTAGGTTGTCCAATTGGAGGTATTGGTGGTGGCACTATTGGCAGAGGATTTAAAGGAGAATTTTGTCGGTTTCAACTTTATCCCGGTGTCTATGAATATGTTACTGTTCCTGAATGTCAGTTCATTGTCAACATTAGGAACGCCAAAAAGGAAACCATATTTCAATCAGTGTTATCTACATATACGTAAGTAAAATGTTTTACTTACTTTTTAATTACTTAGGATTGAAGATAAATATTGAAACCAATATTTCTTAAATATTTGTCATGAAAAAATGGAATTATGTGTGTATTTAGGAATATATGTCAATAAAAAAAACGGAGTTGTTTCGATTTTTCTGATGATATTAATCAATTAATTAAAGAAAAATCATGTGATACTGCACAGCAATCTGGACGCATGACGTCACCTCTTATCAAACAAATTGTCGTTGCTAAAGTATGCTCCAATCACATTCAAGTACAGCTGTTTGTTTAGCAAGACGTTACGTCCTACAAGATGCCATGATAGTCAGAGCGTTTTGGCACTAAAATTTATGGGGATTTATAAAAACACCAAATTAACCAGGTGAAAGTTTGTTTTTCGGTGCCATTTTTATATTTTAGATTTAGTTGACTGTAAGGCGTAATATTATCTAGTTTCTGAAAAATAGTCAACTTGACTGTAAAAATAATTGTAAGTCCTTCAATAAATTATATCTGCATATATGTACATAGGGTATGTAAATGTATTAAAATTTAGTTTAATATTGAACTTTTCTCCTCTAGCAAACCAAAGAAAGCCCCTCAGTCATGGGAATGGAACATAAATGGCTCAGACTGTGAGTACACAGCTTTATATCCAAGGGCGTGGACCACTTACGATCTCACGAAATATGGTATTAAACTAGTTTGCCGCCAAATATCTCCTGTGATACCTCATAATTATAAGGTTAGTGTGTAAATAGTCAAAATGTAGTGGTAGTCCAATTATTTGGTTCGAAAAATAGTGTTTGTCGCGGACAGATGAAAGACCGGCACAGAGACGTCCATTATCGTGGACCTCACAGGAACGACTGTACGTGTCTGGCACTAGTATACATATAGCGGGCGAGATAGGTACGCCTTGCTAGCGTAGGACGGCAATAGTGCTATCTCGCTCGCGTAAACAGGATCGGTTTACTTGTTTATAGTGCATACTAGTGTCAGCCTAAGTTGGTTTTATAACCGTTTTTAGTGAGCTCATTGGTTAGGTCAAAGTACTTGTTCGTTTTTGTCAGATACTAATAGAAGCAAAAGCACGTAATATTTCTCTTTTCACTCGCTTTATAAGAATAAAAAATTATTTGAAAATTTGCTTTTCAATTTCACAATTTTATATTTCCAGCACTCCACGCATTCATTATGTGCACATAAATTTTATTGAATCAAAAGTTCTACAATATTTCGTCCGTGAGCGATTTGAGATTTTGTTAAATGAGCACGCGTGCTTTTTAAGCTCTATAAAACTTTGGAAATGTTTGATTTTTATCGTTTAGACTCCAAGGAAAGCCGCTGGCTTGTACCAATATCTATTAGTGCTTAATTCTATTTTAATTTCGAATTGGAAGAATTTCGTAACAGAACTTTGGTGGGAAATTAATTTGAAAAAAAGTACATTTATTATTTTTCTAATGTAACCGTCTTCAGAAATATATTTTTCTTGAAATATAGTAGTCGCCATTAAAAGTTACATGTTTTTTTAAACAAAGAATTTGAGATGTGGGGATTGCGCAGAATGCCCGAGGTCTCTTGGAAGCGCTTCGTCTCAAAGTTAAAGTACTTATGACAGCCAAATATGAACGTAGGTTGATGACAACTGTAATACAAAGAAAGGTCACAAAAGGCAAATAAAAAAAAATTTAGAAAAAATATTACGCGGACCCATTCGTTACGTGGTCCGATTGGAAAAATTATTTCAGTGCTAGATCGAGAAAGGCCATAGGTTATATATCATCACGCTAAAATTGAATCTATTTTTTAACTTTACGCGGACAAAGTAACGGTTAACAGCTAGTTCATCAGATGTTGCGGATCTTCAAATTTCGACTTCGTACGATCGGAACTTTTGTTTAATTCTCTACATTAGCTACGAGAAGTTTTAATCGCAATTTCATGAACATTAAAGTAGAATCTCGTCTTCGCTGCTCTGATACAAATATTAATACATCCTGATGGGTTTTGTACTTTCATTTAGGAACTCTACATTTTATACATTTTTCACAATAAAAAGGTACTTCTAGAGTAACGGAAATTACTTCTAAAAACAGAAAATCATAAGAGCTTTATGTAATTGTAGAAATAGTAATAACAAAAAAATTGACAGAAGACTGAGTTTATTAATGGCTTTTCTCGGTGATGTCGCAAAGTACGAACCCTCGTGAATTTAGTTAAAAAAAAAATGAAAGAAATGTTATCACCAAATTTATAAAGAATGACTTTTTTATTAGCCTACTATGGCCCACTGTTGGGCAAAGACATTCCCCTTCTCAGTCCCCCTCTCTAGATAATTTAAAAGTCATAATTCGTAAGTTGTACAGATTTTTTAGGTTATAGTTGTTTTGGTGTTGATTTTTTTTTTTTCATGGAGGATCGAATGACAAATTTTCGGTTTACACGCGGAATTGAGAAGCGGAAAGATACACTGCATATTACTACATCGAATATTGTGCTATTCATTATATTAACATTTTTAAGTCTTAGCTTAGAGTATAAATTGTCTAAAAAAATAAAACATTGCTACTTTTTTTAACCTTTTTCATTAACAATTTGTTTAATAAAAAGTTAAAAATATGTGTAATTACCATAAATATAACAGTGAGTGTAAAAAAAGGTTTCATATAATTGCTTAGGCTATGTAACATACTTATATATGTTAGGAATTAGCTTAGAAAGATAAAGGAGATACAATATAATTATATAGAACTTTTTTATAGAACAAGGAAAAGTACTTATTTTGTTGGCCACATATGCACCAGCCTTTCTCTATCTTCCAGTAAAAGTTTCATCAAAATTGACTTAGCCAAGATTGCCCTATATCCTTTTTGACAAACGTAACGCATTAAAAGCTACTAAGGCTTAATTAAAGATAATTATAAATTACAAATAATTTACCTTCAATTTATCACATATTATGATTATGTACAAATAAATACATTTATAGATAGACCCTCAAATGCTGACCACTGATTAGGCCACGACCTCCTCTTTCTTCTCTTAATCCTTTCTTATCTGTTTATATAAACAGGTAACTAAACAATCCAAATAATAGAATACAACAATAGAATTTTTAGAAAACCAAAAATCACAAAATTGGTAAGAAAACATATTTATATATATACAAAAACATGTTGAGGATGTCGTGGCCTAATCAGTGGTCGGCATTTGAGTCGATCGCTTAGTTAAGTTGCTCTGGCTGCGACCGGATGATAGATGGGTGACCCATTCTAGCTCTGGTTTATATTTGATATCCGACCTCCTCCGTGTTTCGGAAGGCACGTAAACTTTTCGAATCAATATTAGAATATCGAATAAGGAAACAATTTGAACATCAACTGGCAGACGCTCAGCATGGTTTTAGGGAAGGACGTTCAACGTGCACCAATTTAATGTCTTTTTACTCTTACGTGTCTCGGGCGGTGGATGACGGTTGTCAGGTGGACGCGGCATATTTGGACTTTCAAAAGGCCTTCGATTCTGTAGATAATGATATACTTCTTAGTAAGTGTGCGTCTGTCGGTTTTACACCACCATTACTTATTTTTTTCTGTAGCTATCTAAGTAATCGAAGGCAGTACGTTTCCTACGGGGGTTATTGTTCTAGGCCGTACTTTACAGTTGTCCTTGGGCGCTCAAATGAACCCTTTTGCCACTTGTTATTTAAAAATATCATCCTTTTTGTAGAAAGGGTCTTTTGGTGCAAAACGAATATTATAAAAACATCTTAAATAACTTAACCAAATGTTTTTTGGGAAGAAGATGAAGCTATTCAAAAATGTACGTTATATACTCACTTATTTGTTTAGAAATATATTAACACTAGTTGCCACCCGGGACTTCGCCCGCGTAAAATTAGATGAAAAATTTTAGCCCACGGCCTTCCTCGATAAATTGGCTATCCAACGCTGAAGGAATTTTTCAAATCAGACTAGTAGTTCCTGAGATTAGCGTTAGAGGTTAAACAGATGTATTTTTAGCAGATTTATTGACATTTAAATGTAATGTACCTTTGCATTTTTTAAATAACTTCCCTTATAATATTTGGGAATCCTATTATGTATTGTCGACCAAGAAGGTGCTTTACCATTTTGGACAGCTCCTACTAAAAAAAAAAACATTGCTAAGTGTTATTGTTAGAAAGTAACGTAATGCTTAACAAACAAAAATAAGCCTTATAACTAATTGACGTGCAAACGACATTAGACATTAGCTTGGCAAATCAATTTCTTGTTCGACTATACAGAAACCCTTTATGACAAGGTTTGGATAAATAATGAAATAACAGATAAACAATGCTGACTGAAACTGTTCACACCTGGTTAATAGTATTTTAATGAATTATGAAGGGATTTTTTAAAGGAGAATCATCTGAACATGTGGAGTTACCGGTTACATTACATCGAGGCTTAAAGAGAATGTGAATATGTCAATATAGTATACATAGTAGGCTAAATTAGGCTTAAATATTAAAGAAAACTATGATTAAATATTAATTACCACTGACAGTATTAAAATCGATTCATGTTCAAGAAGCCCGTGTTTAAAACTAATAGAAATTGGTTTTTGTACGTGAGAACGAAAACAATTTTAATCTACTGTTTCCATATGTCATATGGGCATATGTAACTTCATAATGTGACAGTCGATGGCGGATGCTCAGCTCAGCTTTTGAGACGATTTGTAAATTGGCTTTTACTAATACATTTGACACACACACAAATCATTGAATTATATCAAGTATCAACGCTGTAATTTAACACTGGAATACAAAATATTACATTCACTTTATTATTACTATTAAAATATTATAACAATGTATAATAATATCATTAGTAACCAATATAAATTTTCAATTGATAAGTGCCTGTAATTTGTAATAAGTTTAAAAAAATTGGCGATAAACTGAACAAAAAAAGTTATATTTTATAACAACTAGCGTTTCGAGTACTGTATTGTGAATTTTTAGATAATTTATACATGTTGATATTAGCTGTAAACGACTTTGATTCCAAGAGTTGAGCGTAATAGACAATTTTTGTAAATTGCAGTAACGTGTTTGAGTTCGTGCAGTCTGGCTGTCATTATTTACTATCACAGACCGGATTTTTATAATTATTACTTCACTGTTGACTTTTTCTTTGTAAGTATTATTATTTTTAAGTTTCACATGTAATAAATATAAAATACGTGTTAATAATTATGGTGTCGTATAATCGTGCGTATTTTAACCTTGAGAAAAAATTAACACTAGAGAAACTTTGAAATAAAATATAAAATGAAAGAGTGAAATATTTTTTGGTATATGAAGAAAATATTTGTTTGAAGTGTTTTTGAATAGATTAAATACATAATTCCAATCGAACTCGCTTAATAGCAATACAAACATGGTCCAGATATTTTCTCAATTTTTGTGAATGTTAGGCTAGGATATTTGCGAGTTATGCTTTTTTCAGTATTTGAACCGATGAGAAATTGAAATAATATAATATATTTTATACAAAGTAATAAAATATATTTAATTTCTATACAAAGACTTGTATATAACAGATGTCTGTCAAATAATCATAAATATCGTCTAATCGTCTCATAGAGTGCCATTAGCCCTCATTCGCACAAGAG
>JANCMC010033613.1:21017986-21111636 GCA_024363005.1 Charaxes varanes | reverse complement strand
ATTATAAAGAATTATTTATCTCTAATGTGTGACTAACACGAAATTTAAGTATAAGATACTGTTACCAAATGTCCATAAAATGATAATATTCCAGGAACTCTTAATAATTGGAATAATACATACACGAATATAAGAATATATTAATATATAATCAATGGTTAAATATTTACAAAACCAAGCGAATAAAACATTAAAAAATATGTTAAAATGAAGAATAACGACAGCTACAATAAAACACTTAAACTAAATACTTAAATACAAATAAATATTTATTTCTAATGTGCGACTAACACGAAATTGAAGTAGAAAGACACTATTACGAAATATTCATAAAAAAGAAAATTTCCGGAACTGTTAACGAGTGGAATAATTTACGAATAGAAGGATATTAATGGTTAAATATTAAAAAAATCAGGCGAATAAATAATTATATTGAAATGAAGAATAATGACAGCTAAAATTAAACATTTAAAACCATGTAAATACTAAAAAATATTTATCTCTAATGTGTGACTAACATAAAATTGAAGTAGCAAGATACTAGTACCAAATGTGCCATAAAATAATAAAATTCCCGGAACTGTTAATAACATTACCTGCAATGAAACAATTAAAACTATATAATTACGAAGAATTCCTAATCCCCAATGTATGACTAACATGACATCGAAGTAGAAAGTTACATCACAAATGACCAAAGAGCGTTCAAACGTCTTACCGATGGCTTTGTGTCTAGTATAAAAACAATGGCGGATACTACCTGGGTATTTCCGAGCACATATCTTTTTTCTCGGAACAACTAAAAGCAAAACAATGCATAGTTTTGAATAGGATGTTAAGTACAAATGGCTTTATTACGTGTGAGACAGATATGAATGTAGTTGAGAGAATCAGGTATCAATGTACGGACAAGCCGACCATGACTAGCCACGGAACATTTTCCATGAGAAGAATTTTTTAGCATACCATTGCAGGTGCAGAGTAAGGAACTATAGGCTGGGACTTGTGACCCATACCCCTCTTTATATTGATAACTAAAACTTACCTTCACTGCCAGTGTTCCCTCCTCTGCCTAGCCTTATCTGGCATGACTCTACTAGTGCGGCTTTAGATGTCCTTTCTAATAATGAACTTATGACAGTTCTTGACAAGCCATGGTCTTTTAGTAGGTTGTACAGGGATTTTGCTGGTAAACCTGTACCGCGCATAAGCTGGTTTTGTAACCGATTTTGGTGAGCTCATTGGTTGGGTCAAAATACTTGTTCCTTTTCACCTTGGAACTGTAAATAACATTAAATTCGAAATTTAAAAAACCCCCGATACTCCACTCGGGTATGTTCGTTGAATTCAGTAAATTAATCAATTTTACGAAATTTTTTTACGAAAATTGCGCGGACGAAGGATATATGAAATTTGGCACAATTGTAATTCATATAGATGAACGTGTGCGACTGCTAATATTATTGTACTAAATTATTGAAATAAAACCACACGCACAACAATTCCAAACGTTTTACACACACTTTTATTTAATACTAGGAATACTTTTAGTTATGTCTAATATTCCCTTTTCCCCTCCTACTAAGCTTAAATTAAAAGCTTGTATTAGGGGGTATCTTATCATAATTGCCGAAATAATAAGTTATTATAGGAAAACGTGACGTTCTCTATCAAACCAAAAAAAAAAATCATCAAAATCAGTTCATAAATGGCGGATTAATCGCGTAACATACATACAAAAAAATAAACATACAGTCGAACGAACCAACTTCAAAAGAAGCGTCTCCTTTTTTTGAAGTTGGTTAACAACTATTTTGCAAGTTGAAATAGATTTAGGAAAACCAGCTCATAACATTTTGAAGGAATTATTAGTAGATTGTGTCTATTAATCGGTTAAAAATTGGTAAAGCCGTTAACCTCTGTCTTTTTTCGACCGTTTGACTTTTTATCTAGCCATTTCATCCTATTGAACGATTTTAATAGTTTTGGGTTAGGTTAGCATAATAAAGTAACATGTACGTAAGTACATTTCCATTACAGTTATAAAAGCAATATAAATTCTTACAATTACATATATAGCTCAGTTCATTTTCACACAATGATCAACTAAACTAATTTATAAAAATTATTAAGAACAAATTTATAAACCATAAGAATACACATAAATAAATTTTTCGATTGATAAACCTACTCCAGTTTTCTTTTGTTAAAATTTTGTAGAAAATTTACTGTAGGCGATTTAACAATTCACAGCGAGCTTCCGAAATTTTCACTGGATGTCAGAGTTTGCTGTTATATTTCTGTAACAAACAGACAGATTTCTCCTTGGCCCAGCGGAGGTCCTGAAAAGGGAGAAAAAACCGCCGATTTTGAAACATTCTTCATTGGTGCTCCGCTCCTATTAGTCTTCTATTAGCGGGATGGTATATACCCTATAGCCTTCCTCGATAAATAGGCTATCTAACATTGAACGAATTATTCAAATCGGACCAGTAGTTCCGGAGATTAGCGCGTTCAAACAAACAAACAAACAAACTCTTCAGCTTTATATATTAGTATAGATACAGAATTGATGCTTATAAAATATTAGCGGTAACTCTATTGGGAAATTATAATAAGGATAAGTGATATGATGGATGGGTGTAGTAACCGCGTATTATTGACGATTCTCTTTATTGCAAAATTAAAAAAAAATTATATAACTAGGTGAGCCTAATGCTAAAAGCATTTTCTGCCAGCTTACCTGACCACGGACGTACAAAAAAAGTGTAACAATATATTTAAGAAAAAAAAACTACACTATGTTTTACGCTACAATTAAAAAACTATCGGGCCTATTTGCTTCCAGCCTGTTTTGTTTTATTCGCATTATTTCTAGTTATTTAAGGAAAAAAAATATATATATATAATAAAAATACTACTGGGACTAGTTAATAGATGAAAACTCAGTTTCGCTTCTTAATAAATATATTTCATTTCTTACTTATTTTTACTGGTTGACGTCAGACGGCAATCGGTTATCTTAACTCGCCCCACAGCCACATCCTCTACAATCTAAGCGGACCCTGGTATTTACCCGGGATAAAGCTAGAAAGAAGAGAAAAGAAGAGAATACAAAGCCTTGCTTCAAAGCTATCAATAACATGTCTTTTATTATGGTTTTAATTATGGGATTCAATCATCAATCAGCGAAGGATTTATAAACATTACAGTTATATCGTTATAGCTACAGGGGAGTTTGTTCCGCTAACTATGCCACCCTTATTATATTAATGGCGTGTGTTTACATGACCGCTGCGATGCAATCATGGTAATGGCTTCATTCCATGTTTGAGTTTACTAGGAATAAAATAGGCTGCTTCCCTTTTAACTAAATATTTAGAATTTCGCAAAAATAAAAACAAAAGCCTTCAAAATTTAACAAAATCACCGAATACACAGCCTATAAATTATAAATTTACTAAGTAAATACTAAATTAAAAAAAAAACGTCACACCATGGACCATAATTTATGGTCCAGTACACATTTCTTCTTCATTCGCAAAATGAAAGTTAATTGCTTTAACATGACAATAATTATAAACCATTAAACAAGTACCGTACCAACTATAAACTAGTGAAGTGTATTAAATACCTAGTTCATTACTTAAATTAGGGTGAAGTATTTCCTCTCGCAGTAAGCTTAAATGAAAAGCTTGTTACAAGAGTGGGTAGGAGTCAAATATCCAAATAATATATCAAGATAATCAATTATAATAACTATAAAGATTTAATTTAATTGACTATGACATTAAATAAGAAAATTTAATTATCAATTAATATAAAATGTGACACTATAAAATTGTACTCAAATTTAAATATTCACACAATTATGGTAAATGACAAAACAATGTAAATAACAAGAAATAAAAAGCTTTTTCATTTTTTTATTTTATTTACAAGAGTGAGAGCGACAATACCCCAGCGGCGTCTGAGTTTGATCCTGGCACCTTGCAGAAGAGATCTCCGTCTTCAACAAAGGGCTCACAGATGACACAAATTACAAATAATTCTTGAAATCATAATGTTGGGACATTCATAATTGTACTTTAACATAAGGGTATGATTGCCCTTGACTTAATAAACAAGACTCATAGATCCTATTCGAATCAAATTCGAATCCTATAACATAACGATACATAAAAAATAATCATGTTGTAAGAAAGTAAAAAATAATAATTTAAGACAACTTCTGTCTTCATTTTCAGTAATGGTACTTGAACTTCATCTGTACCAAATACTTGACGTTCACTTGCGCCACGTCGTAAACGATAAATCTGGTAAAATAGGTGCTGTACTTTCAATTTTTTTAATATTATAACACCCGTTAACTACCATTGACAATTAAAAAAATAAGATTGGACTGTAGGTGTTACTTTTTATTAAGTTTACTTTAATAGCGCAAATAAATTTTTATTTATTTTGCTTCGAAATATAGTACCACTATCGAACTGTCATGACGTATGTAGCTGAATTGGATACAACCATGTTTTCTTCGAGTTCGTTTCATTTTTGTGTTTTAATTCCAATAATGACCGTTTTTATTCATCTGTACTTACCTTCTCCATTTTTGATATTAATCAGGGTTCCTTATTTTTAAGTGTGTTCCGATAAATGTTCTATTCAAGGAACTGAAAAGCAAAAATAATGTTCATACATTACTTAGTATTCAGCTACTGTTGTGTTACATTCGGTACCAAGCCAAAAGGTTGTCCGCTAAACCGATGCAGATGGTACCGACTTCAGCAGATAAAATTTATATGGGACGATCTCTGAAGTATTGTCTACCAAACAAAAACAGAATCATCAAATTCGGTTCATAAATGGTGGAGTAATCGCGTGACATACGTATAAAGAAAAACAAACAGTCAAATGGAAATTCTCTTCTGTTTTTTGAAGTCGGTTAAAAATAATTCCACGTTTGTTTTAAAATGTTATCATCTAAGCAAAGTAATTTTATAAGGTAATAAAAAGAAATATTTTCAGAATTTAATAAAAAAGGGTAAAATAAGAGAATGTATATAATTTAAAATACCGGAAGGCACTTTAAACAGTGGGACCCCATTAATGTCATATTCTGATATTAGTCGTAAGGTTGTAGAAATCGTGGTCTTTCCGAGGATGACGTCAGATGGCAATCCGTTATCTTAACTCGCCCCACAGCCATAGAATCTACAATCTAAGCGGACTCTGGTATTTACCCGGGATAAAGCTAGGAAGAAGATCTTGTGATCCGTGTAAATAATTGCAAATAACTTGAATATATTTTTTTAATCACATTTTTTCCCCTTACAGCTTTAATCTACACAAAATATAATTATGTAACTTTGTATGTCGTCAAAGATACAGAAATTGATACGTATTATCCAGAAAAATGTAATTTTCGATCTATAATCGTAAATAAATGAATAGAAAAATTAGAAGACCATCCGGCCGGTAAATTATGCCGTCTAATCAACCCACTGACATGAAATATACATTAACGCGACATAAGCCGGGAGCATAAACTGGTCTAATAAACAAAAATGATCAAGTTACTTTGCGTTTAACAGTCTAAGTTTAAAAACATTAGTACAATGTACCACTGGGATCGTATAGTGTACTTTTTAACTTAGCACTATAAAGTTTACAGACAGTTGCAGCTTAGTCCTAAATGAAGCGGTTTTACAAAACAGTGTCTGTAGAATTTCCGGAACTATTGGTACATGGAATGTGATGAGATTGGATGTGGAAAAGAATTCTCTTTACTGAGGTTAATTGGAAGATAGCATATTAAGAAGAAGAAAACTATCTAGAAGATGTTCTGAATATGTTTCAATTGAGATACAAATAGCGTATTTAGCTTACATTTGTGAGTCCACTTTTGAATGATGCAGTTTAAGTATAGTCGATCAAGAAATTGGTTTACTACGCTAAGGTCTAATGTCGTTTGCACGTCAATAAGTTAGAAGGCTCATTTTTGCTTGTTATGCATTACGTTAATTTCTAACAATAACCCTTAGCAAAATTTTCTTTAAGTAGGAACTGTCATCCAAAATGGTAAAGCACTTTTTTGGTTGTCTATACATGGGAAGTTTTAGCACACGTTAAGTTTGATAATGCTCCAACTATATTGTTTAACTTGTCATAATACTAAATACATTAAATAATTTTATTTCCACATTAGAAACACAATATAAATGTATTCAAAAATACTTATTTGCGCCGCTGTATTTTGCCAAAGCAAATAATAAAAATAACTCAACCACATCAGTTTATTTTTGCCAATATATTTACATTTTCATTCGTACTTGTTTACGTTATAATATAATATGTGTATGTCAGAAATGAAAAAGTATTATAGAATATAAAATTAGTAATTATTATTTTTGGTAATTAAAATATAAAAATTTAAAACATTGAAGTTTAATGTTCGTTTATGAAAGCCGTGAATAGACATAAATTGTTTCAAATTGAGTGGTGATTTGTTTGTATACTTTAGAATAATTAAAAAATCAGTTGACGGTAGCAAGAAACCCCGATGCCAGAGCCAGACATAGCTCTAAGTGTTTGTACATTTTTGTCCTTGAAGACTACTTTGTTCTGCAATACTTTGCGCAGCTACGTAAAGTCCCCGGCCACACTACATGATCATTGAAATGATCATTCAAATTAAGTTATGTCTGGCTCCCGCATGAATAAATGTAGTGACATTATATATTTTTTTTAATTCTTCAAATAGTTTAAGTTTCTTATACCTTAATACTTTCATATACTTCACAGTAAATCTGTGTAGATGTACTTGGAATAGAGAGTACATTCGACCACATTTAATATTTTAATCATCATTTTTTATTCCTAACGACATTTATCTGTAATATATAATAAGTTTAATGTTAAATGATGAAAGAAGAGTACAAATCTTTTACAGCTAAGAAACTGTGATTACTATTGGTTGAAGCGATCCGAGATCTTATGGATCTGTTAGGGACGCACTGGATTCAACCCACGTACAAAACACACGTAAGCGTTTGCCCGACGTTATTGCTACAAATATAGATATCAATTGTTTCGGACAAGGATACAGCGCGCCAATGGATAATTTGTATTTGGGAATCTACGAGGGTTGTAAAGAAACAATGAGCAAACTTTCTGAGGTTGCGGTGTATGGGATTGAACGAGCGTTTTCTCATAAATCTTTAACTTTATATTCCTCTTGTCTATTTTTAACATCCTCTTGTGTTCTTTTGTTTTTATTTGAGTTAGGGGTTCGTGTTATTTTCTCTTATATACTTCACTTTATGTTCTTTTTGTCTATATTTAAACCTTCTCATAAGTTCTTTTATCTCTATAACAGATATGGGTACGTGCTGTTAAGTTCTGTTAATTTGTAATAGTTTCGTGCGTGAATAAATAACAGATATGGCGTAGGTATTTAAAATCATAGTTTCGGTGTATATTTTTTCCTTACCCAAATATTTTCCCTAATAAGGATATCCCTAGAAGGATGATTTCGGTCGAAGGATGCTTTTATGAAGAGTTTGGTGACCTCGGACAAAGTTTGCGGAGCTATTACTGAATGAAATTTTCTACTTACGCTTGCTAATATACTAAGTACTTGATAGAATCAGGCGTTGCATAACGAAGGATTGTGACAAGCAGTAAAAATACTGTATGTATAAATCCACGATAACTACACAATTGTAAGTATATGAAACCTTTATTACTTTTATATTATCACAATATATAATATATTTGTTGTCATAACAATTATGTTATTTACATAAATATTCCTTCCATTATTTAGATTAACTATTTTTATTGACTATTATTTTTTAATCATAGTTATGTCTTTACCTACAAATACGTAGTTTTGTTTGTGTTTTAATAATTGTTTTTACTGTCCTAGCATCTTTGACTGATTTTAGTGTCTAGTCTAGTTTTAAAAGTGTATATATTTTTTAATTCGTACACACATCATCAGTAAACATAAATAAAGTTGCAATGTAATACATGGTAAGTAAAACTTAAATGTTACTTCAGTGTTTACAAATAAACTATGAAGGTTTTTGTATCCAAAATACGAACTCCAAATGACTTCTTAGAATTCGCTGACTCATTCATTACTCGTATTTTTTCTACGTCATCATTAACTACTTAATTTTTTCTCGGACTTTAAAAAGATCGCTGCGACTCAAATTGCGGAACTTTTAAGATTTATTGATTAGATTACATTTTATTAACAAAAAAATCTTATATACTAAATTATTTTTGCACTTTGATCATGTCTGTAAGTTTTTTGAACAATATTATTACTTTATTTACATTAAAATGTTTTAAGGTTAGAATTAAGGTATTGGGTAAACGTTGGCTTCCTATAAAAGAAAAATATTATAATGAGAGATAATCTATGCAGTAAATACAATATTAAAAAAGGCGGTTCGATTTAAAAGAAAAATAACGCATTGTTATTGACTGTTTACCAAGGTAATTTGGATTTGGAATAATCTAAATCCTAATAAAAACATTTCCTGTCACAACCATAGAGTATAGAGCTATTTGGTAAACAAACACTACAAACTAATCACAAACTTAATGATAATGAATATTACTAATCCCTTAACCAGTAAAGTGTCAACTTAACTATGTTATACAAGGAAGAGCAGAAATATTGAGAAATTGCAACAAGTACAAACTTAAGAATATTAAGTGGATAATAAGCAATCGAGGAGCTTTTTTTTTAATACGTTATAGGAACATGTAAATAGGTCAACATGAGAGAACTATTTTGTTAATAAATTCTAAAAACAGGAGAGCTTTGGGCATAATTCGTTCTTAAATAGCGAAGATTAAATAAATGCTTACTTATAAAAATTACGTATTCGTAAACTTAAGTACTTGATGGGTTCAGTCTTTATTTTTAACTCTTCAAAAGCATACGAAATTATTTTCCAAGAAAGGGAACCCAATTTTAGTTTCAGTTAGCCCTCATTAGCACGAGATTTAAAAAGCGGTATCGGCGAAATAGATAGTATATTCTAGTAAATTAAAATATAAATAAATTCTAGTAGAAAACAAAAAAACACGTATTTCATTTAAATTTAGTTTTATAATTACAACGCAATTTACAGCACTGATATTATCTTCGCTTCAATGCACGCTGCAAGCAATCTCGGCTGAAGTCGATACGGATGATTTGACTACTGCAAGACGATTTGTTGCTGCGACTAGACTGGAGCTTATTTTGATGCGATTTAAGTCTGCCGAAGTAAAAGACAGAAATGTCTTAATGTTACTTTCAGAAATTTAGAAACGTTATGTCCATTTTTTAGCAAATTTATGTTTAAGGAATCATTTATTATTATCATGATGGTGTAAAATTTATTTTGTATAATAAACAAAAGTCTCTGAAATGAAAAAATCGTTAATACAGAAATTTTGACGTTAATTTATATACTGTACTAGAACTTGATACCTAGCTTTATAATTAAGTCGAAAAGCAAGATATCACATAATAAAATAATTTATTGTAATGTCTTCTTCAAGTTTTAAGTTTTCCCGCGATTTCGTCCGCGTAAAATTAGGTGAAAACATATGAGCCTTTCTCGTTAAATGGGCTCTGTTTGACTTTGCCCGGAATTTTTCAAATAGGACCAGTATTTGCTGAGATTAGAGCGTGCAAGTAAACAAATAAACAAACTATTCAGCTTTATTTATTCGTATAGATATGGATAATTAATTCATTTGCAAACATTGCTATAACAATTAACTACCGCATTTCGATACATGTTAATTAAGCAGAGCCTCAATAGCTCAACGGTATAGAGCCTCAATTGCTCAACGGTATAGAGCCTCAATAGCTCAACGGTATAAGGTATGGACTGATATCTAGTTTTTTTATAAAAGTTACCGTTTCAGAATCAGCAGTGCACAGGAAAACCGAATGTGGGTTTATGTTGCACTGATATAGAATTATCTTTAAATAAAATTTAAATAAATAAAAATATTCAGTGACTGAAATTGAAATGGATATTACAAAAAATATAAAATGCATTTGACAATAGATACATAATATCGGCTGATGAAATTGCTTATTATATTTCATGATGAGAAATTCATATGATGACAGTTTAAAAAAAAATTTATGACATTTGTTTTTGCGCACGCTCCCGCCCCGACAATGACCTACAACATAGCCGACACTTATTTGAGCCCGCTTTCATAAAATCCTTACTTTTAATTAAAAAATCTTTACCTTTAATGACACTAGCGCCAGCTTGTAGTTAATATTTAGGGACACATTAAGATATATCAAGATATGTTAATATGAATTCTACTTTTTTATTCCCAAAAGTAAACCTTGCTCTTTTCTCTACCATTATTTTCTATCAAATAAATTGTGTTAATCATTTGGATGGCAACATCATACTAATTTGTTAACTTTTAAAAAGATAATTCATTTTTTATTTATAATATATTTTTAATTCTTAAATAAATAATACGATTAATAGAAAACATATGAAACTGAGAAGTTTATTAGAACAAAATTAAAAAAGCTGACTTCAAAAAAAGCGGACTTGTCAATTCGACTGTTTTTTGAACTTTCTACTGGTCGAATCCATTTTGATGATCCTTTTTCTGTTTTAAAGCTGGTGCTTCCTGTGTAGTCACATTTGAATTCGGTCCAGTTTTGACAATTTTAAAGTTATTTTTTTTTTAAAGAAAGAAAGATTACTGTTTTTCTTTACCAATATCAAAATTCGTTATCTTTAAATATGATCATTCGTCAATTTCACCAAATTTAACAGCTCTTTTAAAACGCACTAACCAAAATTGAACTTAATACATATTTAAATAAAATGTGCATAATGAATGCGTCTGGCAAATTTGCGATTTTTTTTAATAGAGCTGAGCGATATTTATTTTTTATGTGTACAATTATCCATTTGGTTTCAGTCATAATTCAAATACAGAAAATAATGTGCATATGAAAGCTAAAATGGTAACTAAGTAAAATTATATATCAAATCGTAATTTAAAAAGTGATTTTTGTTTTATATATCACAAAAGTGAAACAAAACACATTTAGGCATAGCTAAAAAATAACTAAAAAGCTAAGTATCACAAATGCTTTTTAAAAATATTTTACAACTTATCTAAATACCAATTAGTACCTAAATATTGATTAACAAAAACAATTACCTTTAAATTAGTAAATCCTTTTTTAATATTCTAATTATAATATTAACTACACTTGGCCCCTTTCACGATCTGCAAGTAAAGTTTCGAGCGTTGGCAATGTTTTAAGTGACCAATTGCGAAGCCTTTTTCTATATTCTCTTTAAAGTACAAAGATTTTACAATACGTTTAGAACAATATAACTGTAATATGTTTGCGATTCTTGTTACGTTCAAACTGAGCATAAAGTTTAAAAATAATAAGAATAATTAAACAAAAGATTTCAATAACAATAAAAAATAATTAAATTAGACAGAATATTAAGGAAGAAGAATACAAAAAAATGAAACTCGAAAACATTTTAAAGATTGTTAACTCAGCACTTTAAAAGTCAACGAGTTTACCTATGTCACGTAAACTCGTCAGTTCGCCAACACTCATAAAACCATCCACGCGTCTTTATTATACAATTTAATTATAGTAAATTAGATTTTATTATATCTTAGTTTTATTTTTATATCTTAGTTTCGGTAGAAACCCGAACAATGTCTGATTGATTGAAAGGCATAACAGTCAATTTAGATCATACGGATGTCTTATTCTAACGGGTGTTTTTTTTCGAGGTATACAACTTTAAGTTGGCATTACTGTTCAAGATGGCGACCGATTTAACAGCTGTCAAGTGATTTATTCTCAGTTTGGTTTGGCAATTTATCATGAATAAACTCACGCCTGAACAACGCTTGCAAATAGTGCAATTTTATTTCGAAAATAAAGGTTCTGTGCGGAATACGTATCGCGCACTATGTCCATTTTATCGTCGACAAAATCGTCCATCAGAGCAGTTAATTCGATTAACCATGGACTGTTTTCGCACCATGTTTATTACTCTTATTGATAACTCGCATCCCCAGAGACGCCGAACGGTGCGTACAGAAGAAGCTATTGCTGCTGTAGAGCGTAGCATTGAGGAAGACCCGAATGAGTCCATCCGCCATCGAGCACAGGAATTGGTTCTGTGTCCATCCACTTTATGGAAGATTTTGCGGAAGGATCTTGGTTTGCGTGCTTACAAAATCAAACTCGTGCAAGAATTGAAGCCAAACGATCATCAAGCAAGGCGTAGATTCGTCGAATGGGCCCAAAACGAGATTGCCGTTGTTCCCGATTTTCATAAGCGAATTTTGTTTAGCGATGAAGCGCACTTCTGGTTGAATGGCTACGTCAACAAACAAAACTGCCGCATTTGGAGTGAAGCTAATCCACAAGTGATGTCGAAACACTGTTACATCCAGAAAAACAGACTGTTTGGTGCGCTTTATGGTGGAATCATTGGTCCGTACTTCTTCAAAAACGATGATGGCCAGAACGTTACAGTCAATGGTGATCGGTATAGAGCCATGATTACTAACTTTTTCATTCCTGAATTGAACAACCATGATGTCCAGGAGCTGTGGTTCCAACAAGACGGCGCAACATGTCACACAGCTCGTGCCACAATCGAATTATTGAAAGACAGGTTTGGTGACCGCCTAATTTCACGTTTTGGTCCTGTAAATTGGCCTCCAAGATCTTGTGATTTAACACCGCTAGACTACTTTCTGTGGGGCTATGTAAAGTCTTTGGTCTATGCGGATAAGCCACAAACGCTTAACCATTTGGAAGACAACATTCGCCGTGTTATTGCCGATATACGGCCACAAATGTTGGAAAAAGTCATCGAAAATTGGACGTCCAGATTGGACTACATCCGAGCCTGCCGTGGCGGTCATATGCCAGAAATCATAATTAAAATGTAATACCACAAAATTATCTTTTGGATAAATAAAATTCATGTCAATCGAATAATCCATCGTTGTTTTATTGCAGTTTAAAGTTCTATACCTCTAAAAAAAACACCCATTACATATAAATCTTCCTCTTGAATCTCTCTGTTTATTGATGAAAGCCGTGTTCAAATCCGTTACGTAGTTTTAAAAATCCGAGCGTTCAAAGACCGGAAGCGACTTAGTTTTATACCATGTAAAGATGTCGGAAAATTACGTTTTTTTGAAGCTGTGCCTTTTTACACAGCATTGATTATTGAAATCCGCCAAATGACAAATGTACTGGTGTCGGACTAATTACTGCAGTGTTCTGCGTTGTCACCATTTGCGTACAAACGATAATTAAATTTTAGTGATATAATTTAATAGATTCAGAACATCAATTACGTTGTGAAATTTATAAGCCACTGGAATGGAGCGATTGTTACTGTTTAACAATGTAGGGACATTCGAGTGATTGTGGAACAAGGTCGCGATATTACATATATACTAGTCGTGCATTACGGTTTTACCTGCAGTTTCATTAAAAATAATAATAATAAACAGTTCCTTCCTTCCACAGCTAATAAAAAGACTTCATGACTTTAAAACGCTTGAACAAATCTTTTAAAATTTTAACTAAAAAACATCTTCATCGTGTTAGCTTTCAAATAAAAAAACCGCATCAAAATCGGTCGATTCGTTTAGGAGCTAAGCTGCTAGAAACGGACACACATACACACAGACGCATCAAACATATTACACCTCTCTACTTTTTATCCTGGATTAGGAAAGGGTACTTAACTATAATTTTAAATTATTTCTATTTATTTATGTATGTCAAATTGACATATCACAGATGTAAGACGAAATCTATAAAATAAATATCAATAATTCACTCATCCGTGTCAGTAGCACAATTCTTCTCACATTGTTACAAATCTTTTTTTCCCTTTTGCCCTCCTACTAAGCTTAAATTAAAAACTTGTGTGCGACAGTACCCCAACGGTGGTGGGGTTTGAACAGGGTACCTTGAGGATTTCAGTCCATACCTTATGCCGTTGAGCTATTGAGGCTCATATATCTATATCATATGTCTGTCTGTTGTTATTTTTTAACCTAAGTAAATATCTGTGGGTCAATAGCTAAGTTTGTTGAGCGAAAATTTTCTATTAAGTGAATGTGAAATCAAAATATTAGTTCTTATTAAAGCATATAATGATATTTCAAGGAAATGACTTTTTAAAAGTCGAAAAAGAAGGAGTTAATAAACATTACTTCCATTTATCCAAGATATTGATAAGTATATGTACATTTTTGTCCTTGAGGTCTACACAGTTCTACAAAACTTTGTGCAGTTACACAAAGTTCCTAGCCACATTACATGATCATTGTGATGATCATTCAAATGAAGCTACGTCTGGCTCCGGCATAAAAATGAATCCCTATTCCCGTGGTCACGGCATGACGCGTGAATGGCTGGACCGATTTTACTCTAATTTTTTTTTGTCTTTGTTATTGTCAGGAGAACGTAAGAACCTTGAAAGAAAAAATTAAGAAAATAGCGTGGAAATCATCAAATTTAATATTTCACCACCATATTAAACTTAATTTATCCTTAGTGCTTTTGACAATTTAATTTTTTTTTTATGTAACCTTATGGCGTTTGATTTAATATTGACAGGATGCGTTCTGTAAATATTGTCAAAGAGGATGTAAAAAACTGAAGAACGGGTAATTTTCCCAAAAACAAAATGGCTGGCTGAACCGATTTTGATGATCCTTTTTTATTTGAAAGCTGGTGCTTCCCGTGTGCTGTATGTTACTTTCTTATGTGCTAATTTCTTTTGTGGTGTACAATAAAGCGTATAAATAAATAAATAAATAAATAATATTCAGCAACTAAGTTATGTAGAACGGTAGCAATATTTTTCATTTCATTACGTTCGGTTTCAACGTAAAACTAAGTAATACTATCGAGATTGTTAGTGCTCGGCCCTCACATAACCGGTGACGTGTACGTAAAAGGAATAACGTAGTCTAAATTACTTTTAGCAAAATAATCAGCGTTCTGCAAAAAAATCATCAAATTATAACAAAATCAATGAATTGTCACTAGCGGAGTCGCGGACATCAGCTAGTACAATGAATATATTTCCCATTCCCCATATTTCCCATTCACGCTAAATGTTTTCACAGCTAGTTAGCTGTGAAAACATTTAGCGTGACGATATACAGCCTATAGCCTTCCTCCATAAATGGGCTATCTAACACTGAAACAATTTTGAAGTCGGACTAGTAGTTGGTGAGATTAGCACGAAAAATAAAAAGTCAAACGAGCACAATTCTTCAGCTTTATATATTAGTATATAGATATAGATATCTCAATAAGCCAGAGGAGATATATATATGTACAAGTGGTCGGCTTATCGAATGATAACAATGTATCGATATTCGATACAAAGTGTATCGATATCTTTAAGTAAACAAATTTATAAAAAACCAACAAAACCTGTGTATGAAACTGCCGAGGAAATATATGACGGCGAAGATGACTCGGAAATTAATGCAGACCATGATGGTGAAGTCAGTTCTGAATCCATAAGTGTGCCAATTGTTAGTTCGTCTATTGAAAGAAATAATGTTACCAAAGATTCTGGTATTCATATACCACAAAGTGTTTCATTAAAAGTTGATCAATACAATAACAGCATACACTTGATTAACTTGAATCCCGGTACACAAACGGAAAAGCCTTTTAATTCTAATAACAAAACTACTTTCCAATCCAACAATATAGAACCAATAAACCACTCATTGGAATGTCTTTAACTTGTCTTTATTTGTTAAGGTATAGATTTTTGAGAAGTATTACTTTCCAGCTCATAAAGTTCTAATCTTTAAGTTATTTTTCTTTGTCAAAATGTAGTATATAGATAGACGAACCTTTTTTATTGAACTCATTAAAAACATGGCAAATTTTTATATAATAAAATGTTCACAAAGACTTTCGGATCATTTGTAGGCATGTCCTCCAGAAAACCTGTACTGGAATAAAAGACAGACGGGTTTTAGTCAAAAATAAATAATAAAAGATGTGTACTTAATAAAGACTCAAATATTAATGTATTATGATATGATTATTACAACTCGTTAACTAGTATCGATTATAAGTTCGTTTTGGTTTGTAAGTTGTTAGCAATAATACTCATATACTCTACTAACTGTGCCCGCGACTTCTTCCGCTACATCTAATGAAATCTATACTAATGGATAAAGCTGAATAGTTTGTTTCTTTGTTTACTTGAACGCCCTAATCTCGGGAACTACTGGTCCGATTTGAAAAATTCTTTCAATGTTAAATAGCCCATTTATCGAGGAAGGCTATAGGTTATATAACATCACGGTTTAAAATGTTCACCTCATTTTACGAGCCGAAGTCGCGGGTAACAACTAGTATTTTATAAAAATAGAAGTATTCAGAAGTTGGAGCTCAGAGGAATTAATGACAGAAGGCTTTCGTGGAATACAAATAAAAATCTCGTTTCACCATTTATGTTCGCGATAAATTCTGAAAATACTGAATTGGTTTTGATTAAATTTCTTACCTATCTGTAATTAAGTCCAAATTAAAATTTAGGATAGTATTTTTTTACCATAATATAATTTACTTTTTTAATAGTAAGCAAGTCAACTTTTGAGAAGAACAATATATAGAAGAACAATGTATAGCTATAAGAATAAAATATTTGGAATAAATAGTACGTGGCCTGTTTTCCAAATATATTTATTAAGATTTTGAAATTAAATAACGTAGATGAACAAATGTTTTTGATTAATAATCCAAAATTTTGCGAATTCACATGTTAAAACTTTGACTGTATTTTTTACACAGTGATTATCATACTAAATTATATTTTTTACTACTCGACTGTTAGTGGCATCGATTTGAATGATTCGAATCGATGGTAACCTGCAACATGCAACTTCAAATGCTACTTACAAAAAATGAACACTTTGAAAGTAGTTAAAACCTTTTTAATTATTCTCAAAAAGAAAATACTTAAGTGTGCATACATAATCAAAAAACTAAACCACCTATAGTTAACATTTTTGGTCTGTTATTCAAAGTTAGGTAATGAAAATAACAATATAGCTCCGAAATACAGTCGACGTTATTATTATTAATACGTACTTAGTAGTACTGTATCACAGTAGTGCTTTATTGTAATAAGGGTTACTAAATGAATTAATAAACTAATTCAGATTTATGTACTCATTAAATATTATAGACTGCTTCTTAGCATTTCGATGAAAAACATCGTTTTTCTTCTATTCTTTTATGATTACTGTGACTCAAAGACAGCCCAGATGATGTTATCTATGAATCACCTTGACATAATATCTTCCTTACTTAGATATGCTAGGAAAATTCAGGTGGAAGATTGTCATTGGGAGACTTGGGTTTCCTAATGAGATGGGCGTTGCTTAGATAGCTTTAGCATAGTCAAAGAGCCGATGAAAATTTGTATTTAAATGAGAGCTAATTTTTTTTTCAGTCTTAATTATCTAGACAAACCAAGTATTATATAATACATATTATGTATCTATACTAATATATAAAGATGAATAGTTCGTTTTTTTGTGTACTTGAACGCGCTAATCACAGGAACTACTTGTCCGATGTGAAAAATTCTTTCAGTGTTAGATTTTATTTAGGTTAGATAGCCCATGTATCGAGGAAGGCTATAGGCTATATATCGTCATGTTCAAATTTCTCATATAATTTTACGCAAAGTTGCGGGTAACAATAAATAAAAGAAAAATCTACATTTGAAATCTATGTAGTTTAACTTTTGCACGTATCATAAATGCGAAGCGTTTGTGGTGTGCTCTATTCTATCAAAATAGAAATTGAGCAATTTCCTGATCTAAAAATGGTTATTTTTTTGGAATAGCACTTATAGATAAATATAAATACACACAGATTAGTATAAACTTTGTGTTTTAAAACTTTGATATATCGGAAAGATATATTTATTGTATTTAGTGTAATAAGAACTAACTAAAAAAGGATTCCTAGGACGTCCAGATGTCTGTGTGTGTGGATCTGGCACGATCACGGTTAAATCAGTCAACATATCATCAAACAAGAATCGTGAAGAATCATACGCAATGATAATAAATAGATAAAAGGCAGGGATAGGATTGGGGACGAGATATATACCCAGCCCTGGGTAAATGTAATATTAATATATAATAGGACTATATGACACACGGACGTCTATTCCTAAGGTAGACAACTTAATGCCTGTGTTAAAGTAAACAAACGCCTGTTATACACAAATATTTTTGTAGAAATATATAAATATATACATATAGATAATACACCCAGACTCGAGACGGGAATCGAGCCCACAACTCCAAGAGCAGAAGACAAAGTCACTGCCACTGCGCCAAGAGGTCAGGCAAGATACGATGTCAGGTTGATGATGATTAAATATTAGGCAAAACGAACATTCTTAGAGGTGCCAATTGTTTTTTTTTTTTTTATTATTTAACAAGGGCTATACGAGAAGAGCTCACATGATTGACTTCGGACACAAGATACAGTGATTTGGTGGTCTGATTAACGAAAAGAAACCGCCCAGTTAACGGGTGGTTAACCATAAGTGATACCGCTCTTGTCAGGCACGGTCTGCGACAGACGCGCCTGCGCGAAACGTATGGCGACGCGCATGGCGTCCTGCACCAACTGCTCGCAGTTGATGAGGCTCACCTGTAGAGAAAATTTGCGCATCAAAAAAATCTGCTACCAATGTATATTGGTGGCAGATTTTTTGTTTCGGTTGTTGAGACGCGCCAGATAAATCGTTTCAAAAAGGCCGAGTGGCGGGAACACTTTTTGACCTAGTTATACACCGCTGCATAAAATATTTTTTGTACGACTAGACTGCGTGCTTGAAAAAAAAAACAAAAGTTTTTTTGTCATAACGATACTGTTAGTAGTGCTATTATGAGCCATAGAGTACAGACTATTGCGACGATTTAATATTGGATATACCAACGTTATTGTCTGTAAGTATATAAATGACAGATAAAAATACAGGAGTAGAAAAACAAATAAATTTATTGCAATAGGTTTTACTAATTCTCCGCGATACAGGTTTCTCTAGTGTGGAGTGCGCCAGTAAACAATTTGGTACACGGTCAATAAGCGAACAAATTGTTTGTGCAATGTGTGTGTGTATATGTGTGCGTGCGTGCGTGCGTGCGTGCGCGCGCGCGTGCTTGCGTGTGTTGAAATAAATAAATAAATTTAATTTGAAAATTTTAAATTACCTTAGTGGCGGTCATCTCCGCGTGTGTCAGTAAAGATCCTTCAACTGTCGACGGCAAAATGGAGGCTTTGAATATGGGCAGAACACACGACAACCACTTCTCGGCGGTGAAATCCGGTGTTATTAAATGCTGAAATAAAATCGTTTCACTGTATTAATGTTATGCGCATGATATTATAAAGCGTCTTTAGTTAAACAGAAAACCGCCTTCAAAACACACCAAGGAACTAAACAGCAAAAAATAGATAGTACTTTCTTACGATTACGGCACGGTACATGGGGCTTTTCACGTCAAACGGGCTACGAAAAAAAGGTGAGGGTTTGTAATTCGTTCGCTGCCTTGTTTTTGGCGTCAGACTAACGTGTAGACGCTTTTCCTGACCACGTTTGCCATCCATTCTCCCTAGAATAATTAGCATCTCCAGACAGTGACTTGACGATCGTACAAGGTTTCCGCAGAAGCTGAGGGTTCTTTACCACCTAAATAACATACAACCCCCCCTCCCCCTCCCCTTACCTGAGGAACTTTAGCAGCAGCCACCACCACCCCGCCGGCACAGCCCAGCAGCAGCGCGGGCAGGCGCCGGTCGCCAGCCCGCAAAGCGCCGCGCACCGCCTCGCTCTGCATGAGGTAGGAGCAGCGCAGGAAGTGCACCGTGAACCTGCGACCCTCGCGCCGCGCCTGCGCGCAAGCGTCGCGCACCTCCTCCTGGGCTATCGCCCTGAAACGTTACATTTGGACCTATACAAAACTTTTCGAAGTGAAAACGTCTGAAATGAAAACTTTCGAAGTGAAAACTTTCGAAGTGAAAACTTTCGAAGTGAAAACTTTCGATGTGAAAACTTTTAAAGTGAAAACTTTCTAAGTGAAAAGTTTTGAAGTGAAAACTTGCGAAATGAAAACTTTCGAAGTGAAAGATTTTTAAGCGAAAACCCCTGAAGCGAAGTTTTGATGTGAAAATTTTTAAGTATCTTACTAGTAGGAGCATACCTAAAAAGATGAACTTAATATCCTCCTGGGTCCGATTCAGTCAGCTTATCGTCCTGCACCCTTTAGTGGATTGTGCATTTTTACACTGAACGCAATATACAGTATCAAATCAGAGAGATCAATAGTAACAAATTTACTCACTGCAAAGCTAATTCGTTTTTGTTATTGGCCGCTTTCTTGGTTAAGTCGTCCAACAGTTTCAGGCAGTCCGAGTACTCCCCGTAGGGAGCGCCACCCATTCCGATTAATTCGGACAATTCCCGTCTAATTACTCTCACTTCCTCGTTCACTCGCTCAGGGTCTGCCAGTTCTATCACATCTGACAGTTTTTGAGCGCGACAATATAATTCCCGTGCCTAGAGGATACGATAAAATACGCTTAATACATAAACAAATCATCTTTTTTATTCTTTAGACAAACATACGGTATATATTAGCCGTCATTCACACGACAGTTTATTTACCGCGCGTTAAAAAAGCGTTCAAATAGAACATATGAACTCCCAAGTTTATGTTCACAAGACAGCGCTAAATAAAACAAGCAGCAAAACAACGTCGCTTTTTTATCGAGCAATGTTCTATTTTCATCGCTATATACATAGATATGTCGCTATATATATATATATGTATATATTTTTGTATCGACGACGCTTAAAAAGCGCCAACGCGGAGATTTAACGCAACGCTTTATAAACTCTCGTGCGAATGTGGGCTTATTCTTAAAGTTAATGCTAATAAAAACTAATAAGTTTCCATAGATAAATAAATAGCACAGGAAAGAGCAGAATTAGTTTTAAAAAAATATATATCATAGGTCTCATATATACTAGAAAGAGAAATGGGCTTCAACCCATAAAATATATATGAATAAGTTGTTAAATAGAATTGTTATATAAGATTTTTTAATGTTTAATTTCTTGAGCTATATAATTTTGACAATTAGCTAGGGTTATATACTAGCTCTTTCATGCGACTTCCTCTGCGTAAAATTTAACTTGCCATTAGCTCTCTTTAATCTAAGCTCGATAAAAAAATTACTTCTTAGCGGAGATCTACTATACACTCTTTGTGTATAATTGCTCCATAAACTATAGGTGTAAAAAATGCTACGAAGTGCTTTGAACAGAGTAATTTTACAAACCACCATAAACGTTTCCTAATATTCCTGAAAGCAAAAATATCGGATATGTCTCCTAGTCGAATATAGATCTGTTTTAGAAGCCCAACGCTTTAACTATCCTTTAAAACTCGTTTCTCCAAGTTGATCAGAAAATAACATCTCAATCCTGTGTGAGGCCGGCTTAAGCTGTTTGGTTTGTGTCGAGAAAGCCGTTGCATATTTATAGCCGGTCAGAACACAACACAAAGGAACGACGTCTGAAAGAAATTCATTATGAGCTCGATGAAGGCGTTCTTTGTAATTTATACTTATTTTCTATTTTCATGCAGTAGGCATTTGGTTGGCCGTACTTTAGACTAGATTCTTCTTGAATAGTTGTACTTTTAAAAAATATACTACATGTATATGACGAGGAGGCTTAATCAATCAATGATCGCTATTTAAGTCGATCGCTGGGATAAGTAGCTCTTACCGCGGCTGGTTGATAGAGGGAAAAATTCTAATACAGATTTTCGAACATCCGACCACCTTCGCGTGTCGGAAGGTACGTTAAACAATGCGTCCCGATCAAATTCACTGAGTGATATTAGTTCTGAGATTGTAGCTCCATCCAATACTGAGATACAGCTATTTTTGTATTTTTAACTAAAATAAGATTATATTTAAAAAGACAAACAAATATTAAACATCATTAAAATAACATTTCAATATAATTAATCATTAACTATAACTAAGCTACATAATTTGTTACTATAAATGCCGTTTTTATGTTTTTATCGAATTATAAAGTATAATTATCGAATAATGTAAAGTAAAATTATTGAAATGCAAGTCGTAAATAACAAAACGTTTTTTATTTTCCAAAAATTAACTTTTTTGAGTTAGGTCAATTTACGTTTAAGCGTTTGATATTTAGGCATTTATTTGTGCAAAATATAATGCACGTCGAACTTTTACACCAATATTTTTCTTTAAGAATTTGATTCACGGACATCATTGAAACATAGTAATGAATGTTTGACCGTCTTGGAATCGAACTCTAAGCTTTTAATAAATATATTAATTCTTACTTTTTTCTACAATAAAATATTAAAACAAAAGAAAATCACCAAGGAACTAAATAGTTATAAATAATTGATATTTTCTTACGATTACTTAGTGGATTTACTTACTCATACTAAAGTAGGTGCCAAGCCAAAAACGTTCCCCGCTAAACCGATGCAGATAGTACCGAATAGTACTAAGAAAGTACTAGTATTTATTGTTTTTTGGTCGTGCAGATGTCCATGGGCGCCGGTAGGCACTTCGGTGCTCGCTGCCTGCTCGTCTGCCCCCTTGTAACATAAAAAAAGAAAAAGAAATACTATACCTTGCTTAAGTGAAAATGAAATCATTAGCGGATTGCAGCAGAGTAGTTTAGTATTTCATACTTATTTTGTTTGTCTTTATACTTTACTTTTTACATAATCAGAAATCTAAGGAACGGATTAAGAATTTATGATGGCGTATCTCTAGAACAAATTTCAAATTCAAATTCAAAAGTTTATTTATTTACAAATACAAATTTTAAATACAAATTCAGTTTAGTTCAATATGAATTACACACAAAAGTCTGTTTACCGTGTACGGTTTTCCGACAAAGTGCGGTAAAGATAAAATCGTCAAACGCTTTTGTGGTTATTTATAAAGGAGCAATTTGAAAATGAATCAACCACATCTGTTTAGGGGATTATATTTATTAATTTTTGCTTAAGAAACTACTTTCATCAAATCCCATTTATTTAAACAAATATTAGAAAATTGCTAACAGGTTCTTTAAAAATATATATTTTTATGTTAGCCTTGATTTTGGTCATGTCTTTGAATTGTTTTTCATTGAAATAATCGTATTCGTATTGTATGAAATACGCAATTATTCACTTGAACTAATCTTATTACAAAGGTTAATATATTGAACAGGCGATATAAAATACTATTTTAGTTTTATATAGTTTCTCGAAATCTATGCAATATGTAATTTAAAAAAAAGCCTAACGCGAAATTTTGATAACCGCCGGATATACAAGGCTGAAATTTGTTTGTCTTTTTTTTTTAATAATAGATAATTTTTCTTTTATACGTTTATAATATTAAGTTTTGTATAATTTTTAATTTTTAGTTTTTGGGTCTAATTATTTATTTTAACGCTGAACGTGCCTGTAAAAGTTTTTTACATAAAACGCTGTTGGTACGTCAAAATAAATTAAAAAAAAAATTGCCTTGAGATATTCGACTTCATATTGTTAAAATTGGACGACACGGGAAGTATCAGTTTACAAATAAAAAAGAATCATCAAAATCGATTCACCCAGTGGAAAGTTCTCAGGTAACAAACAGAAAAAAATATTCAGTCGTATTGAAAGTCTCCTCCATTTTTGAAGTCAGTTGAATAGGATGATGATGAAAATGCGCTTAAAATATAATCAAAGTACTGAGTAGCAAGTACTTTGAAGTGGATTTACCAAAAATCAGAAATTTTTGACTGTGTCACTGACAGGTACGTGAAGAATTTGTTTTTGTATGCGATAAGTAAATGTAAATGTTATTGTTATTTTTCTCGTGAGTGCGAATATACTTTAATGTACGCATTTCATGTATATACAGACTAAATGGAAGGCTGCTGATACTTATAGCACAGGTAAAATAGGTAACTATTTTAAGTATCAGCGACACAACTTAGAGTTAATATACGCATGCAATGTAATGTTTCAGTGATGTACGTGTAAAAAATTTTTGAGAAATAAATTATCTTATCTATCTATCTTATCTACAAATTAATATCGTGCGTAACGATTATTTAAGATTTATGCTCCAATACCTTTTAGTTTTTAAACTCGAGTCGAGTTCATCGATGTGAACACAATTAAAACTTAAGTAAAAGTCGTTCAATAATAGATATTAAAACTTTCTATGCACCTTAAGGAAAAAACAAAAAAAAATACCAGTAGAGCCGTTTTTGAAATTTTGCAGTTAGCAACATTAATTTTTATTTATACAGATTATTTTATATACTATTACTTTATTGTACACTTAATAATAACAGCAAAAAACAGAACTAAAAAAGATGCATTTTTGTCCTCATAGAGAAGTTAAAGTTTAGTTATCCTTACTTAAATTCAAATATCTTTTGTTTTTAATATAAACAAATTAATTATAATTTGCTATATTAAGTAGTAACTCCAAAATATTTTTTGTAGATAACTTCAATATCAGAACACTAAATTCTCAAGGGCCAATCTCACCTTATTCCATTATAAGGCTAAGCTAAATTTAATCAGCCGCTAATAAAAGTACCTGTAACAAAAGAAGAAAAGAAATTAGCAATGTCTGAAAATCTATACTCTATACTAATATATAAGACTGAAGAGTTTGCTTGTTTGTTTGTTTGCTTGAACGCGCTAATCTCAGGACCTACGGGTCTGATTTGAAAAATTCTTTCTGCGTTAGATAGCCCAGTTATCGAGGAAGGCTATATAGACTATAGACATCACGCTAAAATTTAAACTTTTTTAAAAACTAATTTTATACGGACAAAGTCGCGGGTACAGTTAGTATTTTATATTAGCTGTACCCCGCGATTTCACCCGCATGAATTCATTGATTTTGTACAAATTTTGAGGTTTTTCATTTTTTGTGAGGAACTATAATTATTTTTCCAAAACTACGACAGTCTATGTTACTCCTTTTAACATCACGTATCTGTCAGTGAAAGTCCTGTCGAAATCGATAGAGCCGTTCCGAAGATTACCCGGAACGAACGGACAGACAGATAGACAGACAGATAAAAATGTTCAAATGAAATATTAAAAAAAATTAAATTAAGTTTGACATTTAAATACAAATACTGTAATATCCCCTATAACGCAGTGCTCTTATAACGCATTAATATTATTCTATAATATAGAATATTATAATACGTCTTCTTCTCAGTCGCGTTATCCCGGCTAAATACCAGGGTCCGCTTAGATTGCCAGGGTGACTGGTGAGACACAATACACGAGGATCTAATATTTGATGATCATATATGACAAATTAATATTAAAAGTATCAATTAAATACTACGTGAGGTTAAGAGAAAGTTGTCTAATTATGTACAGAATGCATGGATTTACTAGCGTGGACGCACGATGATGAACCATTTTCCCTTCATACTTTAGTCCTGGCCAGTCTTAAGGAGGATAAAATACCAAGGCACCTATTTCACTCATTCGAATCACTAATTTGTTTAATAAGTATAGCCGAAATGAACTGAATATTAATTTTATTTATTATTGATTCTACTGACAGCCGTGATCTAATCTTTTTTTATAAATGGCAAGTTTTTTTACGCTGGGAAATGCGTTTACGGATTAAATTTTTCGAACGCCGTATCAACCACACAATGTAAGCCCACACTTGGTCTAGTCTTCCATGTTACGTCATACCTCTAAGACCAATACGAGAGGAACACCAATGAAGCACGTTTCAAAATCAGGGGTGACTTTTCCCTTTTGAGATCTTCTAACATTTACGCGGATGGAGACGCGGGAAACAGCTAGTATGTAAAGTAAAAGCCTACATGTCATACATGTCAATCAAATGTACACATTACACATGCAAATTTGCAACATTTAAGTAGCATTAAAATGAATTGTTACGTCACTTTTAAGTTACGTTTGAGCCAATATCGCGGCACACAAAAGCTTAAGTCAAGTTTGCTTTGCGTTAGAACATGTTTGAATTATTAAGTTTCTGTTAAGTTCCCTGTTATAGTGATGTTATATAACTGTATTTATTTTATATAACATATTTCTTTTGTTCAGTTTGTAATACTTATAGATGATTTTGCATTGGCGATGAGATTAGTAGATTAGGGCCCAACGATAATTCAGCATGCGGCAGATATTTTTTTATGTTACAAGGAGCAAACAAGGCGTAGAAGTGGTTGATAATATATCACATAATATAAGAGTATACGAAGTGCTTAAGAGTGAAATTAATAGACACACACGTCACCGTGTTTTATTTATAACCCTTAGGTATAAAACCATTTACAGTAATTAGTAATTATGCACTTTGGTTATTTTTCCCAAAAATGCTTGTATATTTTTTAATCTTCTCGAAGTTGTTGTTTGCACTCTACTGAGTGATACTCAACCGGAGCAGGCTGACATTTTCTATGGTAAAATTTTCGAGTTATAGATGCTACAATAAATTTTGAAGGATTTCGAAGTTAACATTATATACACACACATGCAAGGATTTCTGTATTGAAACAAAAAAAGCCGCGCGCGCCAAGGCGATCGTCCGACTGCTTCTAATCTATTCTCAACAGAGTTACGTTTCACGTGGAATTTCAAACTCCCCCGACAGAATATCACTCATTCCGCGCGAAAGGTATAATGTTAATATTAACGTCGAAAGGGTCCAAAATGCCCTATTTTAGCATTAAAAAAGAATGTCAGCCTACCCCGACGAAATATCACTCATTAAAGTGCAAACAATAACTTCGAGGAGATAAAAAAATACATGCATTTTTGGGAAAAGCAACCAAACTGCATAATTACCTCAACCACTTAGTAATTTATTAAGCAAAATAATAGATAAATAACTGCTTTTAAGTCTCTTTTTTGTACAGACATATTATTATATCAATTTTTTTTACTGTGTGCACCATCTGTCATAAAAAGCCACACCTCTGCGCTTATCTGTGTTGCCAGATTTAAATATTTACTTCCGTCGCGGTTGTTATATTCCAAGTATATTTTTACAGATACGTCATAATCAAATATTGGTATGGAAACAATTCGAAGAACTATTATCACTGGATCGACGTCTTGGGTTTGTCTGAGCCCGCCGAGAGGAACTGGATAGGCGAAGAAAAGGTATATCCTAAACAGCTTTGTTTTTTTTTTTTTTTAATTCTACAAAATCCACAGCTATTAACTAAATTTAAAGATGGCCAGCTGGTCGTAATTCAATTACAAATCTCTTTGCACTCACTCAGTACAACGACATTTATTGCTCTATTTGACATTTAATAACAACATCCGTTTGTCAAGATTACGCTTTGACATCAACAAAAAATAAAATGTATACATGTCTGTGTAAATCGTTTGGCATTGGTGTGGGTGTGGTTTATCGTAATAATTTAATATATTTGCTTTTTATAAAGAAATTTTCATTAGCACATCGTCTATGAACTATATTTGTGCAAATATTTATATTTTTCCGTCTGCGCTTTTTTATGGTAGAGAAATGGTTTTGTCTTCGCGTATTAATAAATAGGGTATAAATTTAAATGGTATAGTAAAGTCGTACATGTTGCCAGTGTTGGGTTAACATTCTCTACGCTTAACCTGTGCCAACTAAGTGATAATAGATTATTGGTAGATAATAAATATTACATACGAGGTGTGCGTGACCTAATCAGTGGTCGGCATTTGAGTCGATCGCTAAGTTAAGTTGCTCTGGCTGCGACCGGGTGATAGATGGGATAATACATAGTTTTTAGAATATCATATTTAAAAAAATCATCACAATTAGTTTAGTAATATTATTTTAAATCCCAGCCCATAACTTTGTGTCGGTAGAACAAATTAAAAAAAATAGGGAATATAATTTTTGAACTACATTTAATTCACAAAAAACTTCATAGTCAGCAAAAAGTATCTTTTTATTGGAGCTCCATAAACCCATTTTATTTTCAAGTGTTAGCAAAATAGGATTATTCAGACACACAAAAGGCAGACACAAAAATTTTAAATTAATATTTTGTATATATTGCTAGGTTGTACTTTTAGTTGTATATGTTCAGGCAAAGTTGTAAATCCTAAATAATAATATTGAAAAGAAAACAAAGAATTAGAAATGAATAAAAGTAATGTGGATAATACTCCAAATAATTAAAAGGAATGCTTATTAGTAAATGATCGTCAGTCAAATGATGTCACCGATGTTAATACTATCTTTTGTGCAGATTCTAAATCCGTACGGTCATAATAAAATATAAATTCATTCAAACTAAACTCAACTATACACAAATAATTTAAATCCGAGAGTACACAAATATAACGAACGTAATATGCAAGAAACTTAAATTTCAATAGTACAAGTATTTAAGAAATTGAAAGTAAAATTATTTGTTACGAGTGTGTCAGCGTAATACACTCAGACTCGAGGCGGGAATCGAACCCACGACCCCGGAGCGGAAGGCAGGATCACTGCCCACTGCGCCAATAGGCCAGTCCAGACCAGTAAATATCGTGAAATAATAAAAACTTTTTTTTAACTTTAATTTTATTGGAATTGATAATTTTTTTTTATTAAATATGCCTATGAAACGTCAATAAACCAATTAAAAGCAATTACGTTTATCTGCTACGCTAAAATTTATTGGTGTCAGCCTTGAACAGAAATAAAATTGTGTTAAAGATGTTTTTATAAAAACATTTGGGTATCGTTTAATCTCGAAACAAAAGCAACTCATCTACATTCTAACCTATTTTTTACCTCGTACGTGTACACTATGCTTTATGTAGAAGGCAATGTGGTTTAAATTTCAGCTAAATATACAGTCATAAATAAAGCTGTTCTTGATCTAAAGGTAATCTTAGTCGATAACTGAGGCTTTACTTTACTATAGTTAATAATTTTATATAATGAACGATTTTATTAGGAAGCCATATTATGAGAACGATATAGAAAATGATTAGGAAGCTAATCGTTTCCTCAATGCTGAGGATCTTGACTCCAGAGTCTTTGGGTAAGCTACTTCCATCGGTCACGATTCTTCGCTTCATGGAGTGCAGTGCTGACGGATATTTTTACAACTGCAATACCAGAGGGCTTGCGAATGCGCTGCCGGCCTTTGAGTAATGAGTATGCTCTTTTATTGAAGGTCCCCAAGTCGTATCCGTTCAGAAATACCGAGTTGGTAACTATATTTTAATTTAGACATTTGTATATTAAATTAAAGAACTATAAACTTTTTTAAAAGTATACTACAAATAATTTCTAGCGCCGTTAAAATCGATGACAAGCAGGAAAACAAATAAATTCTCGAAGAAAACTGAGAAATGCTACATTGATAGAATCAGGCGTTACTTTGCGGAAATCCATGACATGCATGAGAAACTAAACTACTTTGCTTTAATCCGCGTTTAAAAAATAAACAAAAATTCATGTAATAGTTATAGAAAACAATTAACAAGAAGAACTCCTAAGTAAATTGTGACTATGAGGTTTCAATTAATAAACTGACATATTTAAAAATTAATTAAAGCTAGAGATCGCTGGCCGTTCGAAACACGGTCACAAATGTTTAGATTTGCATCCTATATGTTTATTTAAAGCAATATATAAAATTTTAATTCTTTGTACAACGATATTGTTATGTTTGACACTTAATATTGGTACATAAGGTCGTCATGACTACGCTTTGGCACAATCTTATAGCAAAATGTATACATGTGTGTGTAAATCATTTGCCATTTACATATTTTCATTCATTTCTTTTGCAGCCGAAATAGGCTTATGCGGAAATAAAAGATGTTTCTCTATTTGGAACGCGATGTACATACATAAAGGAGGAAAATATTAAATATGCTCCCAAACCAGGGCATCGTATTATGTGGGAGCAACGACCTAAATCTAGCTTCATTTATGTATTATACAATTTAGTCTTAGAATCAAATAATTTATCCACTAAAAATATTTTTACGGCAATCGTATAGAAACACTTATAAAGAACTTTTAAATAAAATGAAAACCGTCTTCAAAAATCACGAAGAAACTATAAAGCAAAAAATAATTAGTACTTCATTACTGATCACTATAATACAAAATTTGAATGTAACAACTTAATTGAATATATTTTCTGACCAATTGATTACAAAAAAAAAACAAAATTGTATTTGTCATTGTCTTTGTTTATTTATTACCACTATAAATAGGCTTGGTACAGTAAATAATTGTTTTTATTATAATTATTAATTTTCATCTGACATACATTTTGTAAAGGTTATAATAAAAGTAAAATGTACTAATTGAATCAACTCAAGGTTAGATTTAATGAAATAAATGATTGATTTTACGAAAAGTGGCATTGTTTTGTCACATTTATTTTGTATATTGATGTATTCTGAGAACCTTAATCAGGATATTTTATTCCTGTTCTGTTCCCGTTCCCGGTCCTGTTTCCACCCACATTCCCGTTCCTGTTCCCGTTCCCAATATTTTATTGTATATTTTATAATATTGATTCCTCTTAGTTCAAAGGTACTCTAACGACCTGCTAATTTCAAGTTATTGTATTTAGTTCATACTGTGCTTTTAGATAGCACAGTTTGAAAATGTCGCGAATGTTACGTTTTGCCAAAGTTCAAGGCTCGATTACAAACGAGCCGACAATGGACATAAAATTTGTTTAGTCATGTTTTCGAATTGATTATGATTTAACATGCACCAATTACAAGGGCATTTTTTCATACACCAAAAGTGACACAGACAATGAAAGTGATGGGAAAATTGACAAAAGAAAAAACTTGAAGGTAACTTTTTGTTTTATTTTATGCAGTGAATTAACCTTATTTTCTATATTTTATAATTGTCTGTAATATAATATAAAATTTCGCCAGACTGTTTATAGATCTTAATATAGAAAAATCCAGTATCATTGTGTACGTTCCCAGTGAATTCCTTACCAAGTCATTCCATATTAATGAAAGTTGGCATTTATGTGTATTTGGTCCAACTTGAGAGATAGGATAGTTTTTATTTTAATTTAACAATATCACTGAATTCACACGGCCGAAGTCCCGAGTTAGGGTTTAATTAGAAAGTGATTACCTGATTGACTAGATTTACTTAAATATTCTGTTCCTTTTGTTTTTGCTTTTGGGGTCATCCATAAATGGAGATGAGGGTTGGGAGAGGGGAAGGGGAGTTTTTTAATACGCCCCGTGTGGTTAATACGCCCCGTGTGATGTCACATGTCAAATTAAACTGTTAAACAACAGTTCAATTAAAAAAACCTTTTAATTAATGATATTACATGCATAAAATTGAAAATTTGTCATCATATATTTGACTTGAATGACTTCTCACCCCTTAATGACGCCCTCGGCATTGAGGGGAGTTGAAAAATCATAAAATTCGAACAACATAATTTAAGGATGACCTCTTAGTATGACGTCAGATCGCAACAGTTATTATCTAAGAATTATAAATGTTACTTTTGAGTCACAGTTAATATTATGCGCTGACGGATAAGCTGGATTAGATGAGGTAGATAAAGTTAAGTGTAGGGTGATACAGCACGACCGCAGCCACCGGTACATATTAAAAACTAGAAATGGACACGACTAAAGTGAAAGTTGATATCGAATGTGACATGTCAGTGTAATGCGGATTACATTTTAAAATAAAATGTCATTGCAAGTAACAAATAACTTACCTAACGCATCGATTGACGGAGGTCATTGAGATCTACCGATGGAAATTAGCGAAGGTCTTCCAAACCGATGCGACTAAAGGACGTTCAAGAAAATAACTCATTTTTCAAAGGCTGGCAGCGTATTGGCTAGTATTCTGGTAGCTCAGTTGTGAATGAGCGTCGGTAGTCCCGTAATCTCTTGGGTGAACCACCTACCCCTTTAGCCCTTGTTTATATCCACAAAAAAAAATAACATATACATACATATAAAAGCGAAAGGTTAACTAGCACGAAATCTCGTACATCGCGGTACGTACAATGATGGAATTTGGCAGGAAGGTAGTTTATAGTTAGTAGACATCCTCTAAGTAATATTATTAGAGGTAGCTGGAGGTAGCGCCACGCTTGCAGTCCTTTTGGTCTGCAGCCAAATTTGGTTGGCGCGTCTGTATACCGGTACCTCTTTCTCACATAAGATCGGCGTAAAGCCGGCATTGCTATCTCCTCAAGTGATGGTATTGATGTCTCGTTTCAATCGGTTTGTGAGAGTTGTCGGTGGCCGAAATCCTTCTTTAAAGGCCGGCAACGCATCTGCGAGCCTTTTGGTGATGCAAATGTCCATGGGCGTCAGTAGTCACTTAGGTGATGAGCCGCCAGCCATCGTTAGTGTCAGATTAAGGAGATTTTAATCGGATGAAGACGCGGGAAACAATTAGTTTAATATAAGAATTGTGAAAGTTAAAATAAAGTGTCGCGGAGAATAAATTTACCTTAAGTAGTTGCTCAATTGGTGCTTATGTCAGAGTTCGTTCGAAGTCTCGTCGTTAATTTTGATGAGTCTGTAATGACATTTGCTGATATCATAGTCTACTATGTGCGACGGCTGACGCATCATTAATTTAAATGAATCTTTCAAAATTGATATTAGTTTAGTTACTAATTAGGTTTTATAAAGTAAACAAGTGACCAAGAACGTGTCAAGATACGCTTATATAGAAAAGTTCCGTATCTGATACGAAAAGAAGATATTTGTTAAAAAACTTCCAAGTTATTGTCCAATTTCTTTCAAAATAATATTCCTAAAGAGTTGCTAGCACGTTATATCAACATGGAAAATTATAAGTCTCTACGTCTGATACTATGGAAATGCTAAAGGGTACACAATCTTGAGGCCGGACAGAGCAAAACTATAAGGGTTTCTTGTATTACTACGGAACCCTAAAACCCTAAAAAAGGACTTTCCTTTTGGGCTGCCTCGAAAAAAAAAACAGCTTTTTTAAAGCCAGGAAATATGCAATGCACTCTAAATTGCTAAACAGATAAAAAAAAACTTGTAACATAGAATACAGTTTGACTTATAAGTCTAAGTAAAAGCTGCATAAGGAAATAACCTCTGGAGCCTGGTTTAAAATGCATAAAGCCAGTTTATTAGAAAGTTGTAAGGGAAAAGGGATTAAGTGATTCAAGCAGGTGAAGAAGCACAAAACTTTTACGTTTTACTTTAAAGAAAAGTTTGAACTCAGAAATGCACCCAAATTATGATTCTGGATGTTGCCATAAGCCAAGTTGGTCAATTTTTTTTCATAATGTACGTAACGCAGTTTTACCAAAAACCAAAACTTATCGTGACAGAATAGTCTGGAAGGTCCGTGAACTTTTAAAATTTGCTCACCTTGATGCATCGCTTTATAAGTTAATGTTCTAACATCGAATGTGTTACGCAACAACTTATGATAGAGAATCTTCTTAATGTTTATTTTTATTACTTTTTAAGCTGTTTAATTACTGGCCGTTACTAAAATACCTACATCTATAAAACAACGTCGTGATATTTACAATATTTATGTCTAAAGAACTGCTGAACTGGTTTTCCATATCTTTGATTCGTTAGATTTGTCTTCGTTCAGACTAGTCGGATAACTAATAAAACCGCTGTGTAGCTATAGAGACTTTGAAAGACCCAAATATTATACATAACTTGGTAATCCCTTAGTTGCTTTTTAACACAACTAAGAGGTTTGACATGAATTTGCGCCGGCAGCAACAAGAATGATGATATAACTGATGCAATGAAAAAATAATCAACAAAATCAACGCAGAGACAGCGATTACGCGGCACCGTATGCTATAAAATTGACAACTTCCTCATTTTTCTTTCTATTTGAAAGGTGGTTAAATAATAAAATAAACTTGCTAGAGCGCTAGTGTAAAGGAACGGTTTGAAGTCCGTAAAGTACTTGGTCGAAGCTTCAACCTTTTGGGGTTATCGTTGATGCTAGTCTTTTTAGCTCTTGAAGCAAAAAGAGGGTGTTATAATATTTACGTCGATGTGTGTCTTTGTGGCATCGAAGCTCTCAAAGGAAAGCCAGTCCTTGCGGTGGTTCTTAGCTATGTTTAGTGAAAATCGATGAAACTGTTTGAACAGTATCAGCTCAGGTTTTGCCATAAAATTGAATTATCTATATTGTTTGAAAGATTTTCTATTAGAGAGTGTTTTAGCCTGTTTGAAGAAATTGCCGCTAGCTAGTTGTCGGGGTTGGAAGAAGAGATAAATATTGATAGGAAGCAAAGTGGAGTTCCGCGATTCCACAATTCCACGGTCACTTGGAAGAGAAGGCTAAATTAGCCTCTAAGAAGTAGTATTAATGACTATAAAATTTTCTTATGAAACAAAAAAATGTCTCTTTACAAACCTTATAGTTATATATCTTATATATTATTATACATAATTATTATATATTAGATATATTATATTTAAATATTATATGACAAGAAAAGGTTCATCTGTGTACCATCCGGACAATATTTTTGTTTCCTTCTTGATTTTTATGTTATTGATATCTCTTATGAGTTCCACAACAGAATAGACAGATGAATAGCTTAAGAGTCATGTTACGTAACAAAACATTATCTTCAAGAGCTTATAATAGAACGCTTGGACAATATTGTACTAAAATATACACCAAATACAAGCAATTATAATTTTAATATGCATCTTTGTGAATGTCCGAAGTGCCGAGACAAACCTTTATGTGGTTTAACGGTTCCATTTTTAATGTAAAAAATATATTGTTAATTTTAAAAATAAATAAATAAAATAAAAATAGCCCGAGGAAGCTTAAATGAAAAGCTCCGATATATATTCCGATTAAATTTGTCTACGAGAATGTAAATAGTAATTAACCCAATGTTAGGACAGGACAACGTCTGCCAGGTCAGTAATACTATATAGTAATAAGAATGTTATTTAGAAATATATTAACATTGGTGCGCACAAAAACCGTATTTCCTGGCCCGTGTCATATAAGAGTACCGTGTTATAGAGAGGATTACTGTAACAATGTTATGTCAAAAGAGTGGGTAACGAGTTACTTGCTGGCATACTGGATGACAGCTTGTAAAATGTTTTTCAATTCAAAAGAGCATATTTAAATAAAACATATTTTGATTTGATTAACCAAATTGATATATTTAAGTGATATTTTAATGCCGCATGCTTTACTATGTTAAGTAAAAAAGTAAAGAAACATAAATAACAAATTTTTGTATTGAAGTTTACTCCTCAAGAATCGGTTTTCCATATTTAATCCTGGATATGAAATTTATGAGAAGTAAAATTAAGCGTTACGCGTTACGAATACTATTGAAATCAATCCAGCACTTTCATAGATTACCCGTAACAAACAGAAAGACAGACAAAAATGTTTTAATTTTTGGTTTTGTTATAGGTGTCTTGTATATATAGATATAGAATTTCGTTTACAAGTTACAAAATGATACATCAATTTTATTTTTTTGTATAGATTTTTTTAAAATATATTTAAATATTTTCCGAAAAAAATCCACACAAATAAATAAAATTGATGACTAATCTATACTAATATATTGAGAAAAAGCTGAAGAATTTGTTTGTCTGTTTGTTCGCTTGAATGCGCTAATATCGGGAACTACTGGTCTGATTTGAAAAATGATTATAATACAATATAACATTGTCACAGGTATTTGACCAAGAACTCGATGCGCTGGAGATTGAGACTGTTCAAAAGGAAACGATCCATCCGCGTAAATCATATAAGATGAACTCGTCGTGTGCCGATATCCTCTTGTTCTCAGCTTACAAGTGGAACGTGTCAAGACCATCTTTGCTCGCCGATACAAAGTGAGTGTATGATTTTTTATTGTTGTGGAAAAACAATATTATTTATATACTCTAGACGAAGCTGCTCTGTAACGCGTGTGCATTAGATTTCAACATGTACATTTGATATGCTGTGACCTTACCTGAAGCAATGTGCGATAAACAACCATTTGACATATCTTAAAACTTTTAGGATAAAATTAATTAGTTTCAATTTATTTTCAATTGTTGAAGAGGTAAGGTAGGCCGAGCCCGCCGAGTCGCCAAAATCTCTTTGCTATTTTTTTTCTTACTGATCATTAAGATGATATAATAAAAAAAAACTATTCAATTAATTAAAAAACGATTTCACATAATTTAAAAACAATTTTTTCAATTATGTGAAATCGTTTTTTCATACGATTTTTTTAAAATGTCAAGTGAGGAGGGTTTACTTTTTGCTGTTTATTTTTTTTTATTAAACTCAAAATTTTTAAATTATGTATATACAACAATTTCCTTAGTTTTTTATTATTACAGAGATATAAATAATACGGGATACTTTTATTTCTATATGATGTTATTTGCCTCTAAGGGCCCTTTAAGGGGCTTTTCAAAATTTCTGTCAGATTTATTTGTTGTCAACTAACAACTTAAGAAGCAAGAGTAAAATATATGAATATCTATTTTTTTAATGAATATTTTTTTTCAATTCAATGCACACAACAAAATATAAAGGCACACTTAGTCGAAAAGAAAGCTATATATACAAAGGCGAAAGTTCACCTTACAGAAAATCTCGAAAACCGCGGGACGTACAAAGGTGAAATTTGTCATGGACGTAGTTTATAATTTTTATTTTCAGTTAGTATCGTTTTAATCCACTGCATACATTTCATACGAAACTTAATGGAAGACATTAAACTTGTGTGGTAAATTTATATGAAAATAAGAAACAATTCGTTAATGAAAAACAGTGCAATACTGAAATTAGATATAATTGAAATTACTGCTCTGTTTGGGTTCTAAGCAGAAAAGGCAACTTTTGTGATCGGTTATGTAGTGATTAACGATAAGATTGCAGTAGTTGAGAGAAAAGAAGTTTTACTTATTTACTTAATAAAAGCTGATGTAAAAATTATAGTAAACCCCGACAAACTTCCGAACCAAATCGAACATTGTCTATATACATTATTGATTTGTGCTTTTGTTTTTTAATCAACTTTTATAAGTGTCTTTATAATTGGTATATGTTTTTTTTAAACAATATTAGGAATACTTTTTAGGTATGTCAAATATTCCCTTTTCCCCTCCTACTAAGCTTAAACTAAAAGAGGCTCTATATTTCAATGAAAAAGATCTAATCCTGAGTAACTCCAGTTGTATATAAGACAGCCGTATATACGTATAGACGTTTTGTAGTGGCTATCTCCAAAACATTGGCCTTATTCAATCCCTTAGTAATCTTTTATAACATCCACGTTAAGGATATGAACGCAATGCAAATACCGTAATTGCGTCCGTCCGCTTCTAACCTATCTATTATAAAAAATATGCATTTTTGGGAAAAGTAACCAAACTGCATAATAAAAAAAAATAGCTTTATTAATTATAAATATTTTTTTTATTTCTTTTTCTGTACCAAGATGTAGATTTTTGTCTCACGAATAAAAATAAAATAAAGTAAAAAAGCCAGAGTTTATATGAAATTAATTTAATAGTCTTCAAATTGAAACTCTTAGGCTTTTTATAAAATCTTCTTAATTTACTGTTTTTTTTTTAATTTATAGTAACTTTAACACAAAAATGCTTGCATTGAAATACTTTATTGCATATTAAAGAAAGCCTTAGACTTACTTTCACATTTATTAAGGATTTATTGAGAATATGACAATTTTTATAATTATCCATTATTAGCACATTGCCTTAAAAATAAGGGCAATGGAATGCTACGGGACACAAAGATTAAACTGGGAATTAGTCGCCAGTTCCCTCAAAAGTCTTAAATACGGAGAAATGTGGGAGACCTACTGTTCTGATTAGTCATTTATGGTCTGGCAAGCCGCTTAATTGGTTCCCATGATATCGACGTTCCATCTATTATTATATTCCACTAGAAGTAAGTGCGCGATACAGCAACAATAAAACGACTTATAAGCCGTCTCTTGTACGTGACGACAACAAAAATATGAGCGGAAATCGCAGAAAACACCAATGCTTATATGATCATTTAAAGAATGTGAAATGTCCCGTTTGGTACAAAAAGATATTCCACCGGTTTTTCAATTCGCCTGAGTTCAACTGTTACGTTATCTTTAGCGCCAAACATAAGATAACATCACGACAGTTTAGGAGGACGTCAGTAGTATCTTTACTAAAGACCCATCGTCAGATTGACTTGTCGATGGGAACTCGAGTGATTACCCGGGCTTGCGAACAAACTACTGATACTATCAGACGTCGTAAGAAGCCATTGATGACCGAAAACCGATGGTCGAACGGGGACACTTTCCAGAACATTCGGCTACTAAAAGAGGTCGATGTTGATGGTGTTCACATAAATTAAAAATAACAAACCGCACGGCTTTAAGTGCAAAGAGTGTGATGTGAGTCTATGCGTCTTGGGCTTTAAAAAAAATCTTTCTGAATTCACGCAGGCGAAGTCGTAAGTTACAGCCAGTTAGTAGTAAGTGTAGAAAAATAAATTGGTCCTATAATATATGTAGTTGTTTATAATTATTCTAACGTCCTAACGTTTGAAATATGTCGAAACTTGTTTGGGAAGTACCTTGTAATTATATTATTACTTGATATTTAACGTATTTATGTGTATCATTTATGTATATATTTAAGCAAAACATCTATGTCGCTTTGTATATATAATGTAGATATACAGGACTATTTGACACACGGACGTCTGTTCCAAGGTAAACAAGTCAGTGTTTTTGCAGAAATATACAAATGCGTACATATAGATAATATGCCCAGACTCCAGGCGGGAATCGAACCCACGACCCCCGGAGCAGACAGCAACGTATCTGCGGTCTCTCTGGTGTTGCAAGTGTCCATGGGTGTCGGTAGTCACGTGAATGCCGCCTCCTCGTTTGTCCCTTGTTATATATTTAAAAGAAAAGGCAGGGTCAATGCCCACTGTGCCAATGGGCCAGTCTCTACATAATTAAAACCTTTTAATAAACTTGCAACGTATGTTTGTTCGAATGAAATCGTATAACTGTAAATTTGGGAGCAGAGATCTTTAACCAACTAAGAAGAAATTTTGCACACATATGTATGTATATTAAGATGACAATGTAAAATTGTGATGATATGTAGCTGATCCGATGACGGAGCTGGAAGATGGCCGTAGAAACTCCGTTATAGGATGATATATCCGCATCGAGTATGGATGCGGATATCGGGGTATCGAGGAAAATTTCAATACTTGTCTACAATCATCATCATCAACAACATAATCAGCCCATAATCGCCCGTCACTGGGCACTAGCGTCCCTTCTTATATGCCCCTGTCTCTTTCCAGTCGCATCTAGCTACCTCCTGACACCCTCTTTACTAGTCCATCCATGTTGTCATAGGACGATCTGGATTTCTGTAGTTATTGCCCTCGGTTATTGTCTACAATAATAATCAATACTTGTCTACAATCATAGCTGGGCCCTGATTGAGCGAGCAGCTTCGTGAGGCAAATTCTCGGTCAGTAGCCGTGTCCTGACTTAACGAGCAGTCAATTCCTCGGTTAGTCAGGAAGCTCCTCGCCCGAGGCCAACGCAGGCGCTGCCTCACACGGAGCCTCGGCTGCCTCGCTCATTCTGGACCCGGCTATTAAAGAGAAATGTGTGTCATTGTTGCAGTCGAAGTTATAACTACGATACACGGCAAGCATTATTTGAAATACAGGAACCATTTCTACACCCGGACCCCGAATCTGGAAAACCGTTGGCGCTGTATCAACACCCACCACTGCTATATCAGCCTCTATGTTGATAGCTTCATGAACATCATCAGACAACCGCGAGAGCATACACATCCGCCCAAGTGTTTCTACCGAACCCTCAACGGTACCTATAAGTTGGTTAAACAAAGACGTCTGAAGAAACCCAGGGAGAGTGTGGTATACAACGTACAAGTACCCATAGTTTGAATGAAATTTTATGAATATGATAGAAGAATGAAATTAGTTTAAATTAATTTCATAGAAAAATATAATTGTTTATAGATTAATCCAATACCAAATATGAAGGTTCAAAAAAAACGATGAAGCGTTTCAAGAAAAGGTAGCTTTGCCTCGTCGCGGGGAACACTACCGTGATCCCAGATAATACCATTTTATATAGTACTTTTCACTATAATGACGTTAGGAAGCAAAGGCTACTTTAAGATGAATGTTAGAGATTATGAAAATGTAGATAAGATTTCGTATATTAGAGTATGGTATAACGAGATTTTATATCCAAACTTATTATGCGTAGTATTTAAAAAAATTTGGAATTAATGTTTTTAAACTTCGTTTACTTCTTTTTCTATTATTTATAAATTTACATTAATATACACTTATCAAATGTTATATCAGCAAACATAAATATAATATTAAACTTATGCGCAAGCTTTATGAAATAAATAATTTGTAAATACGTTTTAAAAGTAGAAGTTACTGAAAAATATAGATATACATACATGTGATTGTTTTTTTTTAAAGTTTTATATCTTCTTACTCAATAATATTCATTTTAGAATTCCTTCCTAGCGTTATCCCAGTCTAGTACCAGGGTCCGCTTAGATTGCAGAGTATGTGGCTGTGGGGCGAGTTAAGATGACCGACGGCCGTTTGACGTCATCCATGGAATCCCCACGATCTCTACAACCCCACGACTAATATCACTCAGTGATATTAATCGGAACTCAATAGTTTACATACCTTCTTCAACATCAAGGAGGTCGGATATAAAAAAAATAACCAGTATTGGATTCGATCACCCATTCGTCACCCGGCCGTTGCAATAGAAAGAAAGAAAGAAACAACTTTTATTCAAACATTATGAACAGTAAACAATATGACACATACATAATATAATAATAACAAAATTGTATGTGAACTGTATTTAGTTTTTTTATTATATTTTTTTCAAATTCGCAATTCTTTCTGGCCCACCCTGTAGATACTCAACAGCAGACGAACTGAATCTGCAGAGTTAAAATGAGATTGGGTCGGTCACAGTGTCATGTACACCTAGACAAAGCAAGATGTTTCTATAGAATAAGTGCGACCTCTCAATTGCCCCCTGGGGTCACCCCCTAACGCGAGAGCGATCTCGGGAGGTTTAGGGAAGGCCAAAACAGGCACAAATGGAACAAACTTAGAGAGATATTTGACCAACAGTGGGACAAAACTCTATTTATTGGGTTAATTGAAAATAAAACAGGCTATATGGAAGCGACGGCTAAACGGGAAGACTGGAGACGCCGAAAATCTGCGAATGTCGCCCGCTCGGTCAACTAACGGTCTGCAAACCTGTACCCGAGTATTAATTCAGCGTTTATCGGCACTGCCTTAATACATGCTCTTTATTACCTTATTTATATGTTGCATGCGCCCTCGAAACCTCCATGCGAGCAAATACACAAATTTTGTACAACATTTAGTAATTGACCTGATTCAATGTAACTTGACACCAAGAGAGAGACGCATTTCTTTTCGCGTTGCCAAAGGACTCGCCGGGACTGGCTCGCCAGGTGCGATCGCTTTTTCATGCGCTTAATACCAGCTCTACTCCAAGTATTCCGTCCCACGCTTAGCCACTATGTACAATGACAATAGTTGTATAAGATAAAGCGGTAATGTTAGGTATAACCCTACAAAAACTACAGCCAAATAATACTATTCGAATAGAGATGTCTGACCTCTTGGAGAGTGGGAAAACTTTCTGTGGCTTGTCGAATTTCGTCAAAGATCGTCTTTCATTATGAAATAATGTGTGCCAACCCGAATATGTAGCGAACCGAGAAATCTAAGAGCTAAATATAGATGTGGAAAATGCTGCATCTGTTACGTGACGTCCCTACCCTCCACCAGAGCAGCTACTTTATTTAAGAGTAATAAAGCCCACATATTATAAAGTCCTTCACTGCTTTTCAAATCGACTGGAATCTGTAGCTTCTCTTACTGCACCCAATTAATTTTACTATTTTTTTCTGAGTTGCGTTTGTGATATATTATGATGATTTTCAGTTATTAGGATCTCAACATAGTCCCATTAAATTTGTAAATAACCTATGAGTACAAAAAATGTTTGTAGTTTTTTGCATTCTTTGAATTTTATGTAATTCACGGTACACAGATATTATCTCATTTGTCTAATTTGAGACGATAGTTTACTTCCTCTATATATAGCTGTAATCTGTCCAAGAATGCCGCGCGGGAACCAGCTCCAACCTCCAGGAATTTCTCTATCATTAAGTTCCATAACTCGTAACAAAACCAGATTTCATACTTCAGGTTTTTACTGACACAAATATTAAATCCTAGAAAATTTCTGCCAGCTTATTGTAAAACTTTGCAGACTAGCCTCAAGGGCGATAGTATTTTAAGGCCGTTATCCTTTAAGATAAAAGTACAAATTTAAGTTGCCTTCGAAAATCACTAATTAACACGCTTGACATTAAAATACACTCAACTTATAAAAATGTCAAATCAAGCCTAATTTGAGATACGTCTTAAAAACAAAAACTCGTTTGGTATGATTTATATCTGCTGTTACTTTTTTACAGTTGTCATCAAAATTAGGTATCGGTTTTGGTTTGATGGATATACATTTCGTATCGCTAAATTTGCATTTAAAACATACATGCGGTAAACATGTAAAAATACCATAATTTTACATTTTAAATAATGTTAGCAGAGACCATTCTTTCTCAGCACTTAATTGACAAACATCTATTTTGTTACAATGTTGCAGCCCAGAACGAGCCCTCAGATACGAAATGGAGAAAATGCTAATTTGATATTATGCAAAGTTATATATACCTTTAAAGTTTATTTAAAGTTATTAGTAGGTTGTACTCGTAGTTAGCATTGACCCTGTAATATAACGAGCGACAATTACCCTCGTGACCTTCAGGTCATCGGATTGTGATTTCCGGGTCAATATTTACGATCGTAATTAAGACCACACGACTACTAGGGCGGTCGTTGATCCCACGCTTTTAAAACTGACAGTATTATGGAGTATATTCATAATATTACAATTTCTTTTTGCCTTTGCGTTTCCTCATCCTTCAAATAAATACAAGAAAGCAATTTCAAAGCAAGTAATATAATTATTGTTTTAATGTAATGAATGAAAGTAAGCCAAGGCTTTATTTCTATCCCTGTCCTATTCCGTCTTAATATTAGCATACCTATTTGCTTCTTCCGTTAAAAAGTGGAAGATCGAAAATACTAAACTATTATTATTATTTGCAAGGAGTTTCCTACCACGTTGCCCAGATGTGATCGGTCTGATGAGACCGACCGGCAGCCACACAAGAGTCGAATATGTTAGCCATTCATTTCACTTATAGTGAAATGACCGCGCGCCCGCTGACGCTGTATCACACAAAGACATAAATATGCATGGGTTAATATTCTGCACCCACGCGTTGAACTCTTTAACTCTACTTTTATTAAGCACCAGGTTACTTATTGCATTGTCCATTCTTTGTGCATGGCTAATCCGAAAATAAAATATGATTCAAGCCAGTGAGGATGCAGTATGCTAATGAGTTCGAGTGGCTCCAAGAGATGTCATCTCGGTCGCAAATTTAATTATAATGGGGCCTGTTTTCAATATCAGGGTTACTGCCACCATGCTTTTATAATACGCCGGAAAGTACTTATTTTTTACAATATTTTTCGTTACTTCGAATTCAGAAAATTAGCAATAACTAATAATCCGGTTATCCCTTTATTATCGGTTTTTAGAAGTCTTGTGCTAATAGTGAGTACAATTTCAGGCAGGAGCCCAGTAGGATTTAAGCTACATATGCTCCTTAAGTATCTTTTCCTTACATTTAGCAATCCTTTTTTCTCCTCTTTCATGTCTTTGTGTGCTCTTCGCAGAAGCTTCTGTATTTATGTTTATTGCAATTTCTTCGTATAATAAACGTTCTAAAAATTTATATACTTACCTGAGTTTTTTTTTTAAACCACAGGACATAAACGACCCGCATATCGACACGTATAATTAAATAAAAGCTAATTAAAATGTTGATTAAATTTGATAGTCACCAATATTATCTTATATTATTTCCAATAAATGGCCAAATAAAATGTTTCTGGAATCGAGTCAACAATAGCCTACCAATTTTTTAATATAGCTTTCGAAGAAAAATTAAATGTAATGTACAATACTAGATTGAAGAATCCAAATCATGGCCACCGCTCGCCGCAGCAGAACCGGTCCTGGTTTTGCTGCGGAGATGTCACCGAACTAACGGAAGGAAGACGGATCGACATTGATCTGAGCGCGTGCCACTTACGTGAGAGAAATATCGACCGAACAATGGACAGACAGACAAAGGTGTTTGCGGGCTCAGGCGGGCAGAGACGGAAGCTGGCACTAAACGATCTATGCCATTCATACCTTCCTGCAATTAACAACTAAAAAATACAATGATGAAAATACTTTAAGGTTAGGTACCCTAGTTTAGATGGGTAATTTATTATGAATGAATTCAATAATTTATTATATATCAGCAGGTGTTTCCTTGCGAGATTTTTGTCATAAAACTCCCATTAACCTCATTCAAACGGACAAGTCCTGTTTGATTGTGGGTCATCTGCATAGACGTTATGTTTATTTACATCGTTAACTACTTTAAAAATCTCTGCTAATACTTTTTTTGGTTTTCTTGATATTACCGTTTTCTCTCCAACTAAGCTTAAATGCTTGACTTAGGGAGTCAGACATTAAAATTCTCATTAAAATCGGTCCAGCCTTTCCGATATTAACAAATTACAAACAGACAAAACAATTTAATTTATGTTTCTGTTACAAGTATTGTGTATATAATAATTTGCATTTAAGATAATTTCGACGTTATAAATAGACATTAATTTTCTTTACGTGTGACTAGATATGAATGGAAACACGTTCCTAATGTATCACTAATAGACAATAAAAAATTAATGACGAGGTCCCATTAAATTTTTAAAATGTTTGTAAAATATTTACTTTCGTGTCAATTTTTATTGCCAATAATTTTTTAAATTCGTTTTTACATAAGTTTATGACATAACAATAAAAATACATATTGAAAAATTATATGTACTTTTTATGGGTTTAAGTCTTTATGGGTAACTAATTTGACCAAACAGATGTAATGTCTGCATGCAGGTGGTCTTATTATTTCTTACGCAAAGGAAATTTTAAAGTTTACGGCAAAGTAAAAATAAAAGTGACTACAAACTTATTTTTGGACTCTAAATAAATAACCCTTTATACATACAATGTTACTTTTGAAATCTAAACGATCATTTTATTGATATGATATTTAGGAGAAGTCCTAATTATGTTGTATTTGAATGATGAAAGAACTTCGGGACAAACTTTTTTAACCGTAGTTAGTTTATTGTGAAATAACAAAAATAATAACTGGGTTTTGTTGTGAGCTCTTTTCAGATCGTTGCATGAGGAACTTTGTGAAAAAAATATTGACATTGTGTTTGACCTTGAAGTCATATTTTTAATTTGAATTGTTCAAATATATTACAAACACACTATAGCTAACGGCTTTGTAACCAAAATCATGAAGTTGTCGTGTCGGTTTGTTTTAAAGTGCCACATTAACTTTATATCTAATCCGTGTTCTAAATGTTATTCCAAATTATCGACACTCGATACATTCTTCAATCGTAGTTATCTAAAAGGGCCCCTATCGCAACGGACGTGGGTTCAATTTCCGAGGTAGAGGTTCGATGGCTCTCCTTTCATTGTAATGTCAAGATACATTTGCACCATACGACGGAATGCACCGCTAACAAGGAATCTTCAATTTCTAAAAGTCAAGGTTCCGTACGAGATATTCAGGGGTTCGGATGTTTTTATTTTTATGTAATATAATAGCCAAACTGAAGGGGCACTAGGCTGGACATGTAGCCCGCAATTGATAATCGTGGAAGATTAAACGTTATTGAGTTGCGACCGCGTATTGGCGAACGAAAGGTCGCCATGCTAAGAGGACTGATGATCATATCATGGTTGCGGGAAGACGCTGAGACAAGCGGTGCAACGGCGCCACTTGTGGCAGTTGTTGGAGGAGGCTTTCACCAGCACTAGCCGCCTTCAGGCTAAAATGATGAAGTAAAGTGGTAAATTAGTCCACGACTGTCTGAGCGTAAGTGGTCACCGTAGGCTACAGACTCTTGCCAATAAGATTCCATGGCATTCACTCGACCGACGCCGATCAACTGGAACATCGCTACATTATTTAGTTATAGTGATTGATAAATTATATACCAAACCCATAAATAAAATTCTAGGCAATTGTGTGGTAAGTGTGGTAATACTGTTGTGATTCTTTGAAATTATGTACATTATCATAATAACTGCTACGTGGAGACAGTCACCTAGAAAGATGCAGTAATGAGTAGTCCCGTTTGTGATAGATTATCACAAAGCGCATTTTAATCAAGTTTACAGCTAGTCCGCAATTCTCAGTTTTTAACCTAGGAAGGGCATATAGTCTATAAAGATAGTTATATATTATATAAGGATTGCGTTATACCAATGCAAAACATCATTTTTTCAGTTGTTTCGTCTTTATTTGTTCAAATTTCAATAGCATTACTTTATTTAAGTAGACGATTTTTACGTACATAATAAATATTTCGCTGTCCAAAGTAAAGAGGTCACGCAAACCTAAACCAGTCCGGGAAAGTTTAAAAGAAAAGAAAGAAATGAAAAATCGAAACTGCCTATTCAGTATACCTCAAATCGATGACGTTCGTACTAGAGCTTTTTTGACTCGCTATGTGAAATTATTATTTCCACAGACATTCAGCCAGCGTCATATTCTGTAGGAAAAAAAAAGGAAATTGGTGAATTGGCTAAATAGACGAGCCCAGATTCAAGAGGGCAAGACAACGTCTGACGGGGTCGCTAGTACTAATTTAAACACACACTGTACACTAGACACACGGTACACTAGAGACACACGTACGTGTGTCCCTAGTGTACCTTTTTCCTATTAAAAAAAAACTATGTATATTTAAATTTAAGGAAAAAATTAATACCCCATTTTAGGTGGTGTCCAATTCAAAGATGATTACAAAATTTATTTCTAATCTGGAACACATATTTTAATAGTGGTGTTAATAATATTAACTACACTGTTTTTAAATGAAAAGCCCTCGTGATACTTACAACCTTTAATTAGAGTCCTTATTGGACTACCTTTTACAACCATAGGATTTATCCGCCGCTCTCGAATGGCCGTCCCCAAATTTGCATTTTTTCATTCCCCAATTATTTTTTTATTTTTGCCCATCACTTTTATACGAAAAAAATATATTTAAATTCATTTCAAAATAAAAAGATGGTAACATATACTTGTTTTTAAATTGATACATAAAGGTTAGCTAGATCACAGATGCACGCTTATTCCAACTAAATCTAAGATTAATTAATTATTTATTATACGTTTATTTAAATTGAGACGCTTTTGTAAAGGGCGAATGAAACAAAATGGTTGTTTCATGTGATGCCTATATGATGACAACCCTGTATGTCGATTGAAAGAAATGAATGTTAATGATAAATGAAAATAGAAACCAGTAAACGATAGTAGTATATCTTTATTCAAATAGATAAGTACATAATTGACAGTTTATAAACAATAAAGGATTAGGAAATTGTTTAAAGGACACGCGTTAAGGCATAAACTATTTCAGTCTATGATTTTTCTAAAAACGAACGTTAACATTAAATTCATCGTCGTTGGAAGAAAAACCGTCACTCGGTTTTCGAGTATTTGAGTTAAATAGATTCGAATATTGCGGAAATACAACCGTTCTGTTTGACAAAAATTGACAATAAAATATAATAAAACTAGCAATAACTTAACATTTGAATAAGCAATCGTTACTACACTGCGGTACACAGACGGCTCGAAGCGACCATAACCAAAAGACGCAACTCACGTACGGAGTACGGAGAAAAACTTCGATTAAAGCTTACACGTGAGCATACAGCAGCGTCTCTACAGCTAACGCGAATATTCTATTTATTGATGATTCCTTAAGAAAACTATCAAAGGAGACCTAAAAAAAGATATTAGTACAGTGATAAATATATATGTAGGTATTTAAAGTGATATATATACGTATTCATTAGTAAAGTGTTTCAATGTGGTCCTTCGAGCCGGATGAACCCGCTAAATATGTATGTAAAGGTTACATTTATTTCCATAGATTGACGGTCGTCAAACAATTGGGTATATCCGCGAATATCACAGGTGTTCCAATCCGTCGCATTCTGCTGCGTCCGGCTGTCGTATGTATTATATACTATATATGTTAGATAAATACATTGGTTCGATCATAAGAAGTTTCGAGTTCGTAAAGTTGACTATGTGGTATACGAATTTAATTTGTACAAAAAACGACTCGCAAATAACGGCTACCGTCCTAAATTAAATTAATATAAATTATATATAAAGTTACCAAAGTTAAAATATTTTTAACGAAACAATACTAAAACGCATTCATATTCGTTCTACAGCTATGATAAATGTGCACTATCTACAGTATTATTATTATATTATTTATACTAAAAATGGCATCTCGTTACATATTTATAAATAATCTACAGGTAATAAGCTATACAATCTTACATCTACGATAACGATCGAAGGCCCTTTACATAGAAGACTACAGCATCGGGTAATTGAAAACTTTACTTCTGAGCTGGCGCTAACCTACGGCAGAGTGACGTGTTACGTGTTACTGGCGTGAGTCCCCTGTAAGGTGCAGGAATGGGGACTGTGTTGGGTGAGCAATCAGACCCAGGGTGAACAAACAATATTAAGATGTTAATTTGAGTAGACGTAGATTTTAATTAAATGAAAACGAAGACACTTAGAAGGTACAGAAACAGATCCTTCATTTTTAATTGTTCTCATATTTTTTGATCTTTTAGCTCGATAACGAAGTAATCAGGTCACTACTGTAATTTTTTTTTGGACTTCGTTTATAAATTTATCAAAAACTAGACACTTCTAGTTAATCGAATATATACGAGACAGTAAATTAATAGCTGAACTAGGAAAATTACAAATTCAGTCTTGCTCGGAACGTAAAGAGCGGATATATATCTTCTGCTCCATAGTCTATAAATTCTGAGATTTGCGCAGCTACACAAAGTCCCCGGTCACACTACATGATCATTGAAATGATTATTCAAAGGAAACTATTTCTGGCTCCGGCAAAGGAAATTAAACATAGTAATTTAAAATCTTAGTTCTTTCGTAACTTTTATTATTATCGTTGGTACATTTTATTATCATCTAATCTACGCATTCACCTCGTTTAAGTATTTATAGGTTGGCAAAGTAACCGAGGATGTCGTCTGTGTAATTCCAATTGCAATCCTCTGTGGATTTTGCGCAGCTACACAAAGTCCCCGGTCACACTACATGATCATTGAAATGATTATTCAAAGGAAACTATTTCTGGCTTAATTTTATAATTTTATCCATTAATTATGATTCACAAATATTAATTTTACACAATAATAGTATTTATCTGACAATAGTATGTTTTATAGAGATAATATTGTATTTCCTATAAAAAAAGCATTAAAATTTTTGGAATAGAAAATATATAACAGACATGAGTAATCTTTATACTATAATAGGAACTTTCAATAAGCTTAACTTTAATTTATTTAGTAAAAATTATGTTAATAATACAGTTTTTGTATATTAAATCATAATTTAAATTAAAATATCAGCTTAAAGTTTCTATAGAGTAATTAAGAGTATCTTTTTAGACTGATTGTTAACTTGACATGTTACTCGAAAAAATTTTCGGTTTATTTAGTTAAGCGGCTATCTGTCATAGGAAAGGGTACTTTTTAATTTCTTTACGGCACCTTATACTAAGTAACTTAAATTTAGTTCAAGCACTGTAACAGGAAAACAACTTTTTTGCATTTTCTACTATTTCAATTCACTTAAATTATTAAAAACACATCTGTGAGCTTTCTGGTATTGCAGTCTTGTAATGAAAAATCTATATCTATAGTAGTATATACTACTATAAAGCTGGAGAGTTTGTTTGTTTGGTTGCTTGAACGCGCTAATCTCTTTGATTTGAAAATTTTTTTTAGTGTTAGGTAGGCCGAAGCAAGTTTTGATTTTTAGAATTGTATTCCAATCCAAAATTGTTACATATATACTGGAAATATTAATAAAATAAATGCTTATTGACACGTAGTCTACATCTATACTCTATAATAATATATAAAGCTGAAGAGTTTGTTTGTTTGCTGGAACGCGTTTATCTTAGGAACTACATTCTTACTCATTTATCGAGGAAGGCGTGATGATATATAGCCTATAGGCTATATATCATCACGCTAAACTTTTTAAAACAACGAGTTATATCTATAAGATTTATTTCGTTTGTCGAAAGAATTATTTTTGCTAAAATCATTTTTACTAATTATTTTATTATTATACAGCAAGTAAAATACAGCTTTATATCCAGAAACTCGTAATAAGTTTATGTGGATATTGTTCATTGCTCAGTTCGATATTACATTAAACAATAATACAATGATCAACTATGCTCAAATATATAGCTATTAACAAGAAGTTATCAAAAGGAAATAAACGGCTTAAGTGAATAGCAAATGTGGGTATTTCAAGAAAACGTTATATGCCTTAAAGAAAAGAATCAACAAAATTGTTTTATTTAATTATTGTTAATTTAATGTTATTATTAAGTAAAACACTGACGCAATCTCACCATCGCATCGCTTGGGTCCGCACCACATCAAAATTAAACATCCAGCATATAAATTTGTCCCACCACTAACTAAAAAAGTAACAGGACGTTCTGTGGAATGTAATGATGAACATTTTCTTTGAAATAAATATTTTACTTCAAAGATTTATTTATTACACAAAAGCCTCAAACAATTTCTGGCGTAAATTATTCATTAACTTATGATTATTTTTATTTTTTTAGATTTTCTCTTTATTTAGTCAATTAATCAATCTCCTTTACTTCCGTTTATGAAATAATAATTTAACATAAGACGGCTGAAAATTGGTAGGGAGGTAGCTTAGAGCCAGGAGACGGACATAAGATACTTTTTATTCCGTTCGACAGCGTTCGGAAAGAAGAATTAAACTGTCACTCATCAAAAAAATATTTTTTGCAAAATTTTATCTATCTCCAAAGGTAGATAAAAATTCCACACATTAAAAATGATTTATAATCGCATTTCAAACAAATTCAATCTTTATTTTATTTGTTAAATAAAAATCTACAGCTTATTATATAAAAAGAAACTTGAAGTAATAAAATCTAACTTAAGTCAAAAATAGATTATCTTTATCTGTAACTAACAATGGTCATCATTTAAGAGCCGCTCTAGGTTATAACGACATTATGTTTAATGTAGTATTCCTATGTAGTGGTGTATCTGTGTATGTGTGTAAGTGAGTAAACTCTGTAATTCTCTTCCAGATTATATTACCAATAGAAATCAATCAATAAAAACATTTAAATATAAATTAAAATAATACTATCTTTCTTTATAAGTATTATGTTTTAATTATATTTAAATTTATTTTCGGTTTTATGTACATAAATAAGATTTTCGAAAATTTATTGAGAGTGTACAGACATTATTTTAAAGTCCACAAGTTTTTTAGTGTATGCATAATGCATAAATAGATAAAATATTCTTTATATTAGACCGAGGAGGTCGTGGCCTAATCAGTGGTCGGCATTTGAGTTGATCGCTAGGTTAAGTTGCTCTTGCTGCGACTGGGTGATTCCAAGATACAGGCATCTCGAAAAGAATTCAGAGCGTTTATTCAGAACTTCACAAAAGGTACCTACCGTCTCTAAAAAAAATTCTTTCCGAAAGTGGAACTTAAATACCAGTTCATTCGAGTTTTGTAGCTTTGATTTAGCAGAGCAGAACATGAAAAACGGATTTTCAATTTTCCGCTTTATAATTTAGTTATAGTTTTTATTACATGGGTGAATACAGTTATAATCTTGTGAGATCTATTTACTTTAAAAATAAAAAAAAAGGAGAACGATAAACCAGTAGATTGGCGACATGTTTCGAGACAATGACGAAGGACTTTTAGGAATATATACGGATTCGGTGGTGTAGCTTTCGGGTTGCAGCATTACACCGATTTTCCCTCGTATTCATTCGCGGATTAAAGCAAAGGAGTTTAGTTTCTCATGCATGTCATGGATTTCCGCAAAGTAACGCCTGATTCTATCAATTATAATCTTTCTTTAAGGTTGATCACCAATTCAAAGGGGGGTGACCTTTTTCCTTTCTATTTTCTGGTATATTTAGGGCTACCTGCACCATATTTTTGTATGCACGGTATTGGATATAATATTGTTAGGCTCTCTATTTCAATAGACCGTGAATGTGTGACGTGACAAGTCTATCAGGCTAGTAGGCATGCCTAACATGCCCACGTGGATCCGCGCCTGGTCATACTCTTTTGTGATATTTAATGATTTAATTAATTATAAATATAGATTTGATACCAAACCGTAACCGCAGATCTTGATACTTCATGATCAGATCTTTTATGATTTGCCATCCATAAGAGCAAAAAAAAACATTAAAATCCGAAATTAGTTTCGACTGCAGTAGTATGCGGGTAATGTTATCAAAGACTAATTAAGAATGAAAGAAATCTTATTTAATAAGTGACTAAATTATGTAATTATGCATATTAAACTATACCACTTAATGAATGAGTCAACACCTCTTAAAGATATGGTGTGTAATTTCCCATGATAAATGTTCTGACTGGTGACTGACTGGTGATTGGTAAAGATTTCAAATCTGTCTATTGGCTTTACCTATATACATAAATAAACATGTTACGTAATAATTGGTAACTGGAGGCGATTCAAACCTGAATTTCGGGTTTATTTAAAGACAGATAGAATATTGCACCGAGCGCCAAAGTGAGTCATTAATGCACGATTGTTATGATGGCGCTGAATCAATACGAGTACATTAATTACTCACTTTAGCGATGTGCGTAATCTATTTTTCTTTCAACTACATCGCTGTCTATTTCCATTTTTGTTAACTTTTCTTGCTAAATATGTAGTATCAAAGTTTTACAATGCTATAGAATGAGCGCCATTACATTTTTTTTCAGTTTTATCAAAATCAATCGATTTTTATTTTCAGCCAGTATTTTTTAAATCAAATGCATACATTTTATATGACCTGATGATGAATTAAAAACCGTGCATTAATAAAAAAAGCAGTGCAGTAATGAAATTTCATACAACATTGCTGCACTGTTTTCCTTCTAAGCACAAAAGGCGTTCTTTGTTATTGCGTATGTTCTTTTAACGACAACATCACTGCGTAGTTGGAAGAAAAATATTTTACGTAGTAATTGGCAACTGAAGGCGATTCGAACACGAATTTCGACTTTAACTATAGACATAACAAAATATTTCACGTAGGTAGTAAGTTATTAATATTAAACTCGTTAAAAGGTCAAAGTGTGAAGGTACAGTAATGACAAAATTGCATGTCTAAGCCGATTATACGGTTCTGTAGTTACCGTAGTTTATAAATATATTTAATACACGACAACTTCCATTAGAGTCAACGGTCAAGGCTTGCATTTTAAACTAAGTTTAGTTTCAATCTAATTTAGTTAATAGAAAATGTTACCAAGCGGAGTTCCGCCTTAGGTATTGAAAAATTCTTTTACTGTGATAAGAAATAAATTCTCTTTATAAGATATATTTTAAATTGTTATTATATTATAATTAATAATATATATTGTGACTAGCTTTGTCATTAAAATTTTCCTTTACTTTTCATGTTTTAATTTATTATTTAAACCATTGGTGCCCAAAGTTGACCAGGTGTTCCCCGGGGGTCCACGGATCCACTCACAGAACAATCAATTAATTAATCGGTTTTTTTTTTCGAAAACTATTAATACCGGTTGGAACTCAAAGCAAATTTCTATAGTTGGATTTAATCTTCACAGTTTTGTCGAGTTTTGGAAATATGGTAGAAACGGTGGGCCCCTGTTTACTTCAGTAGGTCTACCAGAACCAGATATATTGGGGAAGTGGTCTATAAGAAAAAAGTTTGGGAACCATTTCAACTTACTATTGTTTGGCCCATGATCGAAATACTATAATGTTTATAAAAAACTACCATGATCGTATTTGATTTTATTAGGTAATCACATGAATACACCTTTTTCCGATAACAATTGTATACCCTTTTCTATATTTTCCTTTGATCATATAGGTATCAGAAATATTCAGGTTGATATCATGTAATTACAATCCTAAAAGTATACTTTAAATATTTAAATAAACCTAAGAAAACAGCAACAGATAATAAATAATTACTTTAAACATTCATTTATGCATAATTACGCGCATAAAGAATTTATTAATTGCTAGAGACCCGCCCCTTTGTACAGGTGTAATGTTGATATGCATGTATTATGCATATAAAACCTTCCTCTTGAACTACTTATTCCGTTTACTGGTGAAAATTGCATTAAAATCCGCTGCGTAGTTTAATAGTGGATTACGCACCTTGTTCAAGTAATTAACGCACTTTGTGCTCGGTGCAATATACAACTTTTTTCTCTACTACATCGCTGTCTATTTGCATTTGTAAAACTTTCCTTAAATATAAAGTATCCGAGTTTTACAATGGTATAGAATGCGCGCCATTTGTTTCTTTTACGGTTTTATTAAGTCGATTTTATTTTCAGCCAGTATCTTTTTAATCCAATGCATACATTTTGACATTAAACTTCTGCGGTAAACTTATATGAAAATAAAAACAGTGTAGTAATGACATTTCATACAACGTTACTGCACTGTTTTGGTTCTAAGCACAAAAGGCGTCCTTTGTGATCGGTTATGTACTTTTGACGATACCATTATTGCGTAGTTGGAAGAAAAAGATCTTAGATACAAGAACGGGAAGCGATTTTATCCCAGACTACCTATGTAAAGATAACTGAATCAAGCGACAAAATTACCTACAGTGTACAAACCACGATCGAAGTTATGCTTCGCATCGGCCGCTTTGCTTTAGTTTCTTTTTCATTGTGTATAGATATTTCAGTCTAAAAATGCACGCCCTTCCACTAATTAATTGCAACGCTTGCTTGGGTTTTTATAGTAAACTCAAACTCGAGCACGCACTGAAGGCAATGTTATTGACGAGCTTGCGGGTTTGCGTCTACACACTATTTTGCATGTAGAGGAGGAGGAATACTTTGGAGGGAGGTTATTAATACAAGTTAAATTATGTTACTGTTTAACTTTTAAAATTAATTTTAAGGTTTACTATTAATTAAAAAAATTCTCGTTTCGGAAATTACCCGTCACAAACAGACAGACAAAAATGTTACAGTTATAAAAACTTTGTCCTGAAAATTATGAACACAACAAAAAAATACTTATCTAGTTTGGTTCTGTCGTTTGGAAGTTATGCGGGTACATACATTTCGGCGATTTATCTTTTTTTATAAATAGATTTGCATAACGGTAATAGGTAAATCAATTTGACTTAATATATCAAAAGTAAATCAACTTATCTCGTACTAGCAAAAGCATCTACATAATATTGTGGCTTTATCAGTAGGTAGTAACAGTTTGATTGAATAAAAAAAAAAACAAATTTATAAATAGGATAACAAAGAACAAGATTCCTTTCGACTTTGTTCGTAAACCGCTTAAGTGCTGCCAGTACACAAAATGAGCTTTCCAAATAATTATATTAGTTGAAATCGACACTAAAATAATTACTAAGTGAATAGGACAAACCAAAATAATAAAGATTCATATACCCTGCATATTGACATCTTACTTAATTACAAGCAATAGATTTCGAATACTATTTCATAACCTCTGCTCAGATGAAGAAAAGGCATAGACTGTTAGTAGACATGTGCGTGTACCACAAAAATTAATGATATACGTTGGTACGACTGACTTAACGTCAGTAACGTCATTATAATTGTCAACATGGCTCACGCCTTTGTTGATAAGGGTTTTCCGTCGACATTTCACCTATGGCATTTTAATCATTTAATATGGTTTCATGTTTTAAAATGGAAATGTGAAATGTTAAGAAACTCAACTTTATAAGAAGAATTCTTTTTCTTCTTATAAAGTTGAAAAAATTTTATTTGGTATAAAAAACACTGTACATAAATATACCTATAACACACAATTTACACTTAAAAAACAAAAAACCCTTATGTATATATATATGTTTTACAGGATTACAGGATTATATGACACACGGACGTCTGTTCCTAAGGTAGACAACTTAATGCCTGTGTTATAGGTAACAGCCGCCTCACAATCACAAAGTATAGCAGGAATGGACTAAGCAAGGTCCCCCACAATTGTAGATTATTTACATTCAACACAATCAAACCATGTATCAAATTTCAATAGTGTACTGATAAAATAACATAACGTCTCTTATGAACTTTGCAATTTTGTTGCTAAAACTAACAATCGTATAATGAAAACTCGCCTCTATAACTAAAGCGATAACGCCCATTATATGCTTGAATCAAACTTAATCTATCCACTCAACAAAACATTAAGTATCGTGATCAGAGTCCCAAATAGCGTTTTGACGTCATAGGGTTCTTTAAGGAATAATAAAAGCTGTTTATGTAGATATTTATGTACATAGAGTTTGGCTCCGCTGTAAGTAGTATTAAGCCGGTATTACCCAAAGATTAGCAGAATTAGTAATATAAATTATGTATGATTCCTATCTTACGATTAATTCTTATCAAATTAGCGACTCTGATAAAGCTTCTGTAGAGGTCATAAATTAACTGAGTAAATTTTTACTGAGTGGAAGAAAAGGAACGGATAATAATTTTCTAAATTAAAGCAAACGGAATGAAAGAAACGAAACAGAACGGAAGAAAAGGGAGGGGTGGCGCTACTCTGAACTGATTTTTGCACCGTTTTACCTTTATTAACGCGCATCCTTGTCTTTACTGGCTTGCAGTACGTAATGACGAACGAACGACAATTTTATTTTTAAGTTAAGTAATTTAATTAAAACACCTTTTTTAATGTTCACTAGTGCAAGTAAACACATACAAGACAAACAAATTAAATAAACTATTTGACTTTGAGTTTGACTTTGACATTCTTTATAACTCAAGGGCGTTTTAAGTGTTATATATTTTTACGAATACGGGCGCACGAAACAAGCAAACAAATCTTAAAGATATACTAGAAATTATAAGAAAATATAGCTTTAGCAGACACGAAGATATAACTGAGATTTCTACAGTTTTAATACTTTATTTTATATAAATATTAAAGAACATAAAGTACATCTATTCAAAACCTGTTCCCGTTTTGATAATATTTTGGTGAACTAAGCTTTGGATATTAGTCGGTGTAGAGAGAATGTCACTTTAATATAATTTTTATTAATGCATAATTTTACAAATAAAGGACATAGGCAGTTAGTTATTATTATATATATTTTTTAATTATCAATACTAATATATAAAACTGAAGAGTTCATTTGTTTGTTTGCTTGAACCCACCAATCTCAGGAACTACTGGTCCGATTTCAAAAATTCTTTCAGTGTTAGATAGCCCATTTATTGAAGAAGACTATAGGTTATATATCATCACGCTAAAATTGAATCCGAAACATTGACTCAAAGGACTGAATATTTTACAACCTATTTAATTCAATGTTATAAAGCAAAAGACAATTTTTTTTGTGTTTGTCACCCAAGTTTTATATTCGTATACCAAATGCCATCACATCAGAACATCAAAAATAATTATTACCTAAATAAGTGTGATTAGTCAAGTAAAAAAAAAAACTTTCTTCGTATTAAAGAAGCTATCATTTGTTATAATAATAAATCTTTATTATAATTAGTTAGGCGAGGTTTAATATAAATGTATATAAAAGCTAAAGGTCAACAAAATCTCCAATACCGCGGGATGTACAAAGATTAAATTTGGCAAGGGGTGGCGTGGGGAACTTTTTTCTTTAGGATAGGGTAATTAGGTTTTACGTCGTTGAGCTTAACTTTTTGAGAACGGACTACCTAATTCATATGATATTTTTATAGAGTATTCAGATTGCCGTACATTGCTTAGAGACATGAGTTTAAAGTTTTGATAATATTTCACTTAATAACATGTTTTAAAAAAGAGATAAAAAAAATTGGAAAAGATTTATGCTGAGTTTGCTATAAATAAATAAATAAAAATATACAGGATTATATGACACACGGACGTCTGTTCCTAAGGTAGACAATTTAATGCCTGTGTTATAGGTAACAGCCGCCTGTTATACATATTGAGCGTCTTCTAACAGATGGCGTTGATCGCCAAAATATAATTATAATAAATTTCCTTACAATTCATTACGTTTCCGTTGTAAAACAGTTTATTTACGTAATAACATAATGTTTATATAATTGTATTTTTACTTTTTTATAGAAAAGTCGTAATAAAATGTAAACAACTGATGCCTGTTGTTACTGTTATGGTGCGTGCATTTTGGATTTTCCAAACTATCTATGTATGTCTATAGTAGGAATATTAGATGTATTTTTTATTTATTTAAAATTAATTTATACAGCAAGTTCTATGTATATAATTTCATATCCAAAAACCTCTCATGAGTTAAACATTAGCTCATAACATATATATTTCTAAAACCTCGGATTTATGCCAAGTAATGCAATATGCTTCCAACTTTGTTTAGTCAGATCCATGAAAGTCTTCTACCCCCGCAAGTTTATTATAAAATCGAAGAGTCACTGCTGATATTACTTGCATGTAGAAAATGGCATACTGGCAGCGGGAAGTTGATAGTAGATTATTGCAGCGAGCCGTAAGTGAGTCATTAACGCACATATGATTTATGAAAAGGCTCGAGATTTACTAGTTTTAAGCTCATTGATGCTAGTCTTGTTAGAACGTTTGAGTTTTTGTTTCGAGTCCAAGGAAAAGTTTAGACGTTCTAAGAATTTTTGGAAATTCTGTATTGATAGAACTATATTTTTTAAGATTGAGGATATCCTGCTAACTTGACTTAAAAACGCGCTAAATTTAATATTCGTGGGTCTAGTTCTAAAGGTTAAAAAGCTTCTACTACGATTACATGGGAAGAGTTTTGGTCTGCAACCTATTTCCTGTATCACTAGTTCTTATTTAGTATTATTATTTGTCTATTCTGTCCCATTGCAGGGCCGTTTGCCCTCTTCCTGTCTATCCTCTTTCCATCTGCCTTTGTCTGTGGCTATAGATTTACAGTTCAAATAAATTTAAGTCATTCTTCGGTCTGGGTTCTCTAACCTCACGGCAAACCAAAAGGTTTGCCGTGAGGTTTCCTATTTGAGATACACAAAGTATTGGTTTCCGGTCAAAGATCATCCGACATGCGCCAGAATTGCGCAGCCCAATCATATTTTAATTTTGCCACTTTTCGGCCACATCTGCGATTTGTGCTTTTTTTAGTATTACTTACTTTGTCAGAGTTTTATTCTCAGGATCTTACAACGGACTTCTGATTTATGGTTAAGGAACAGGTTGGGGCATCATATGTAAGGATGGGAATAATGCGAATTTTCATGAGCTGCCGTTTTAAGGATAGTGGTAGGTTCCCCTACCAAAAGCTTCCAGTCGTTTTCAGTTTAGCGCATTCATTCTTCTTCTTGTCTTATCCCAAAGCTCGTGATTTATGCTATTACTCATTAATTTCGTGATCGACATGTTCACTTTTAGTCCGACCCCGAGACTTAGTTTGCAGAGATCTTGAAGCATGTGACCCCATTCGGAAGCAGAAGAAAATAGTACTAAATCCTCTGCAAATGGTAGTTTGGTAGGTGCGTATTTCTCTGATGAGAATATCTTTTCCTTCCCATTCAGGTACAATTTTCTTAAAATATTCTTCTAAAGCAGTTTTGGGTCACCTTGTTTGACCCCCCTTTTCGATAATAAAGGATGATCCCAGATTTATGAGTTTTATTGATGCTGAATAATCGAGGTGGGATTTATGTTCTGGTTTTTGAGTACTTGGAAAAGTCTTGATACTCTTAAAAGCCTTTGTATAATAAATGAGCACTACATATGTATAAAAGGATGCTGAATTTTACATATTTTTTCTTATACTCGGTTCGTGGCTTGCAAAATTTCTATGGTAGGGAGGCCCCTGCGGTAATCGGCTAGTTCTGGCGGCGACACTGATCTAGTTCGGCTGATATTGTTTTTGAGAAAATTTGTAATGTGTGGGAGGAGAATTGGTTTGACAAGTTTTAGCGACTCTGATGTTATAATATCGTGGCCCGGTGACTTATAGTATTTCATGCTGCATAGGAAACGGCGAACTTCTGAACATTAGTTCTTATGAGCGAAAAATGAAAAAAAAAGATGATGTCTTGCAAAAATATCCATACGAAAAAAATCCACTGATTGTGTTTCTAATTGAAATTCTCGACTCGAATAATATCACAAATACTCGGCGGCAAACAATGGTGAAGAACACGCCATACACGGCGACACTACTAACTTATCCTCTCAAATCAAAACTGACGACACGATTTCGTACAACAATGCTGTTAAAAATTCTGAATGTTACAACGAAACAGTTTCTATGTGTACCACAAATCCTTTTATAAACTTTTTCAGGTATACAATTTAAATGAATATAAATTATATTGAATTAAGATTGTCTGCCAATAAAAACATAATAGTGTTAATTTTCTTGTACAAAGAAACAAATCTTAGACAAGAACTATTAGGCAATGTAGAGCACAAAATCTTTACCTGCATTGCTTTAACTAACAGTAGCTTTTTAACATCGATTTCGCATGATTTTATGTTCTCCAATTAAACGTAACGCAAACACTGCTTGGAATATTAGACAAAGCTACATACATCTAATAAATTTAAACAAGGCCAAATCTCATTTATGGCTAGATCAAAGGCATACTTTAGGTAAGTATTCCTTTCATATATATATTCTGTTGCGCGCGACGGGTGTGTGTAGCTCCATGATTATACTTAATCATTTTCAAAAGATACTCAAAAAACAATAACAAAAAATATTGGTTGGGTACGGATAGCCTAAAATATAGTGAGCACTTTAAAACGCAGTTAATCTATACTAATATATAAAGCTGAAGGGTTTGTTTGTTTTTTGTTTGCTTGAACGCGCTAATCTCAGGAACTACTGGTCCGATTTGAAAAGTTCTTTTAGTTCTAGATATGAACATTTATCAAGGCTATACATTATTACGCTAAAATTTTTCACCTAATTTGACGCAGACGAAGTAGCGGGTAACAACTAGTAAATCATAAATACTGAAATAGTATTTAAACGTAGGAGATAGATATTATGGATATAAAATTACACAAATTGCTTGCGATTGAGGACAATTTTAACTAAAGTAACTTAAAATATTAACACGATCGGAAAGTTTGTTATAAGGTGGATACACACATCTTGCTCTAATTGGCGTCTGTTCGGCATCGCACCGGAACGCTAAATCGAATTTGCCAATTTAGAAAAGTTTATTACATAACTCGACAAAGCCGGGAATTAACCCCGAGACTCGCTAAAGAGACGTGAGCTATCGTACCCGTTATATCGGGGAGATTCTCGTCGTTTCGCTAGCACGTCTCGGCTCCCTGCTCGACTTGTCTAAATGAAGGAGCGTCTTATGACGTAATTATATTTTCATTTATGCTTTTAATTTTTAAATATAACATAAATATCATCATTGACCTATTTATCTTTGTCTTGTTTGTAGATCTTGCTATTTTTACACGCGATAAAAAAAAATTACCTTCTGGTGGTGTAGCTTTCGGGTTGCAGCATTACACCGATTTTCCCTCGTATTCATTCGCGGATTAAAGCAAAGTAGTTTGTCTGAATATGAAGGCGTTCATATTACAGATGATATATCTATGCGTAATCTTTGTTAGTAATATTTAAAAAAAAAAAACTGATATTGCAGAGTGTGTAAAGCCAACGACACTGGAAATACCACAGACAGTTATTTTTTTTATTAATTATTATTCTTATACTTTCATGTTACAAAAATATTAGTATTTAGTAGTTAAGCATTAAGGCAATAAGTGAATAATTTATTTTATGTTAAAAATGTTTGCATTTTTGTATTAAAAATTTTGTTTTAAGAAAACATTGCAATATCACTAGATATAATTCTTCCAATATAATGTTAGTAAGCTGAGTTTGATATTAGTGGGCATCCAAATATTTCCCAATTTAATGGTTTAATGGACATGTTTCAACCACTGTATCCGTGGGCCACCCAAACATTTTCAACTTACTTTGCTAAACAGTACTTCCTCCAATTTATGTAACACTACAGTATGGAGTATAAACTAGTTGCACTATTTATAAATTTTTAAAAATAGTAATAAAAGAAATAAATAGTAAAAAGTTCGTAGACACTCTTGAATATGCATTAAAACAAAAATGGCGTTAGGCAGGGCATATTGCTAGAATAAAAGACTGCGAAAATAACAGAACGGAAAGGACCAATAGGGAAAAGGAACGTTGAAAGACCAATCTTTCAATCTTCAGAAATTTCCCCCCGAGTTTTTTCTACTGCAAACTTTTCTTGTATTGAAAAAGTTTTTTTTTTATACTCCACTTCAACAGAATTGAAAGTAGAAAGAATAAAGATTTAAATTATGTGTTTAAGTTTAAAAAAATCATAATTTATTTACGTTATATACCTTATTTTACGTGAAGGTTAAATTAGTTTTTTTTTTAAATCCGCGTTTATCAGCAGTCTTATATTTTTAATTGTGCTTATTATAAAAATAAAAAATATTAATATGCGTTATTTAAATTTGCATATAAAACTGCATTGAAAAATTTTAAAAAATAGGTAAGATTCCGCGTACTGCTTGTTTTGAACGGCGCGTTTCATCATGTCCACTAGGAGACCACCACCTGGTTACGTGAAATTCAAATTTAGAATCCTCAATTTAAAAAGAAATTAGTTCGATCTGTTTTTTTTTCTTTTTCTTCAATAGACAATATTTGTTGTTTGATAATTAAGCAATGAACAAATATAACTTATTTTCTTAGTATTTCATAAAAGTATGCAAAAAGTCACATTTAAAAACGAAATAGACAACAAAGTGCGACAATTTTTAATACAGATTTAATTCCTTACCTTTAATATCGATGAGTCGATAAAGCTTCTGTTCAGATGTTCCCGCTTTTCGCATTCGGCTAAAAATTGGTAGGGTTTGTGGAAACATTATAAGTGAAATCTAAAAAGCCTTCACCGATTCGAGATTTTGAAACAAAGTCATTGGAGATCAAAGATCACAAAATCGATTTTTCACGATATTCAGCCAAACGATAAAATTCATCCAAAAGTCATCCAAGTAAGAATTGTAGATCTCATAATCTAAATTTAAAAAAAAAGGTAGAATCGTATCAGCGTTAACTATCCCATAAATTAAAAAAAAAAGAAAACGGCAGTCGAGTTTAAGTGCTCATGGAAGAATGATTACATTCTTTTCAAAAATCCGCTAATACCATGATGTAGGTATAACAAGAACACGTGCTTTTACTTAGTGTCTACCGACAGAATTCTTAGAAAGGTTATTGTTAAACCGTTATTTATGTCCACAGTTTACAAATCCTTAACAAGTGTAGTTTATTTCTGACAAATTTACACAGATCACAAAAAAATTTTTACTCTTTGGTAAACTGTTTACATTAATCCATTTATTAACTAAAAACTCTTTTTTTAACTTCTGGATTTCACAATATAGCTAAAGTGCGTAGACCTCTAATCGTGTATAGTTGGAAAGTCGTCAAGAGTTCAACGAAACGGATTTATGCAAAATATTCTAACACTACGCCGAACTTAAAATTCTCTAACACTGAAAGAATTTTTCAAATCGAACTGGTAGTTCCCGAGATTAGCGCGTTCAAACAAACAAACAAACAAACTCTTCAGCTTTATACACTACTATAAAATATAAGAAATCGCCCGATGGTCGAAATTAGTTGTCAAACCTTTTTGCCTGCAACGACATATATTGCTCAGTTCACATCTTAATAGAAGGAAAGAAAAATTCTTTCTTTTGTTATATATCAATAAAAAACGCCTCAAGATTGTCAATTTAAAGAAGACACAGTCACAGGTAACAACTAGTATACATACAAGCTCGGTCGAATGTCGTTACCGAGAATAACTCAGTGTACATCGTCGGTCAGTCAGGACGTGCCTGGCCCAAAGAGAATAAACGTGCTCCAAACGAAAATCGTTCCACGGCATACGTTAGAGACTGCCTCGCGCGGCTGCTCGTTCGGTCAGGACACGGCTATTGGCTATATTTTAGTCAAAAATGTTTTCTGATTAACAACTATATTTATCAATCTGCCAGTTTATAACTCTTAAGTAAAGATTAGTGAAAAAAAGCAGGCTAAATTCATTTGTTGAAACGAAGGTATACTTCGACTTTTATGTGTTTCTTGTATCTAAACTTTTACCGATCACGAGCTTATTTTAATTTCTTTACAGAAACAACCGAGCGACATTCTATAATCAATTTAAAATATTATTACAATTTCAAAGAACATTGCCGTGCAGCAGAGATGACGGTTTTTGTTATGGCATATTTATTTTTAAATTTAATTTAGAATCATCTTTTCTTATGATGTATATGGTTTAATATTTTTATTTTAGTAATTAAGTAGGTTTTAACAAAATATTAATTATAATTTAATTCCATTTCTTGTAACAATTTTAATAATTAAATTTTCAAAAAACACAAGACAACAATCTAAATTAATATATATTTAAGTAATTGTAGTTCAATTCATTCTGGTGTCGAGTCTCTATTTAAACTTTAATAAATATTATTAAGTAGTAGTCATTCAGGTGTACGGCCTGATCCCTTGTTATATATATAAAAAATAAAAGACTGAATAAAGTCAAATAACCTCCCTTTTGCCAGAAAAGAAGTTTTTTATATTTTTTGCTAAAATTTATAACAAAATGAATAAGGCGTTGAACTGTTTTGCCTTTGCCTTTTTATATTAATGACCACTAACAACAACAAAAAAAAAACATTATTGCTTTTTATAGTACTAATCTATTTTTTAATTCAAATCTACTTCAACAGTATGTAGAGCATAAGTTGCTGCATTTCGTGAAAATAACTCTGAAAGTGATATTTGTCTGATAAATAGCTGAACATTATTAAAGCACAAAGAGTAAGTTGTGGCCAACGAAGGGGAACTTTTTAGCGGTCACATGCAAACTTGTAATGAATTCGACTAAATTTAGCAGAACCCATACCAAGACTTAAGATTGAAGTGTCTCAATATCAGACTCATGTGTGTCCAGACACTCAGTAGCGTTTCACTGATAAATATTGACCAGAGCGGTATCTTCATTTACATCATTTGCATAGCAATGAATATCGCTTATTTGCAGCAGGTCATTGATATACACAAGAAATAAAGTTGGAGATAGCACTCAGCCTTGTGGGACACCATCATTGCCAGATTTAGGACCCGACCATGCAATATTGATAACAACCTTGATGCTTGACGATCTATCAAAAATCTGGTGATCCTATCCCATGACTTTTCAACAAGCCTGTCGTAATGTAGCTTCGATGAAAGCGCTTTCTACCAGACTCTATCAAAGGCATTTGCTACATCCAAACTATTGACCTCTATGTTGTTGAATTGGCAGGCATAAGCTAATTTTCAATATAAAAAGTACAAATAAAAATAACATCAATACCGGTTTTGAACATTCATAGTGCCAATCCACTGTAATAAGATTATCATATAATTTTAGGAATCTATCAAAAGGACACAAGTTTCCACAATGCGGTATATTAATAACATATGGTTCCACAATTTCCGTAGAATTCCTATAAGACATTCGTACAAAGTATTCCATTGAAGAACTATCTGAAAGGAAAACATTAACAAAATTAAAACATTTAGCTTCATAATCGAATCAACAGTAAAACTGCAACTTAATATTTGTATTATATGTAATATTAAAATTTCCCTTCTACAAGAATGTTCTGCATATATAGATGTCCATTGTTTTTTTTTTTCTAAACAAAGAATATATTTCATATTTTATGCATTTAAGGTGTATTTATTAAAAAATATATAACAAATCTAAACTGCTATTAAAGTTCAATATTCAATTTATAAAAATAATCAGAGCTTAGTTTATTCTTTATCTGGTGTCTTGCAGTTATTAGCAAATTCACTTAATGTCTTTTCCATAAAACGTAACACTGGCCGAATTATGTGGCCCTTGTCTGCGCAAAGATTTCCGACTTCTGTTCTACAGGCTCAAAATAAATATGGTATAAATTTTATAATTATTGAATTTCTATTCACATAAATATTTTATATGTTGTACCTTGTAACAGTTCAAAGAATATCGTAGAAGTATAAACAGGACAGATTCCATCATACACGCCAGTGGCAGAAAGGATATTGCCTATAGTAAAATCATGTCCACTATATATTGAAAGTTTTATAGGATTTCGCTTCTTTTTTAGTATAATAATTTTCATTTTGGTAACAATTTCTTGAAGCAGTGGCCCAACCATCAATCGCGCCATTAGTGGTGTAGCTGTAGAAGTACCAAAACTGAAAAACAAGATATTTATACACATTAAGTTATTAATTCGTAAATACAATTTTTATGAACGATATTTGATATACTACAAATTCAAATTATATTATATCGAAGTAGATTTTTACAAGTACTAATCCATACTATCCCTAAGCTTTCCAAATGATACTCCTTAGACTAGAGAAATCTAGTTAAATGTGGGAAAGAGACTGAAAAAAAATGTCATCTCTGTAGCAAGGCAATAGGTACAACCAGACACTTATTGGTGGGATGCAGGATTCTCCTCGATATGGGTCATTGTTCACGACGCCATGACAGAGTTTTGGAAATCGTATGCGAGGCAGTATGCCTCTCTGTCACAAAAGCTTAAGAGACTGACTGCAAATAAAAAGCACATTGATTTCATTAAGGAAGGTTCAATTTCCAAATTGACAAGCAAGCTTCTTTCCATCTTAGATACTGCACTCAATTGGACTCTTTTGATGGATACCTATGAAAAACATTAAAAACCCCCAGAGGAAGTTGTTGTCTCGTTATGTAGGCCAGACTTAGTCCTGTACTCAAAGATACTATAGCGACTAGTACTTGTAGGGCTTACAGTTCCATAGGAGACTAACATCCCTAAAGACCATCTGATAAAAACGAACAAGTACTTTGACTTAACAAATGAGCTCATCAAAAACGGTTACAAAACCAGCTTATACATGGTAGAGGTAGGAGGGAGGGTATACCAGCAGATCCCTGTACAAATAACTAAAAGACAGTAGTATGTCAAGAACTATCATAAATTCATTATTAGAAACGACATCTAAAGCCGCACTAGTAGGATCATAACAGATTTGGTGAGGCATGGGAGTAAACACTGGCAGTAAAGGTGTGTGATAGTGGCCACAATAAAGAGCGCTCTTAAACCTATACCTGGGTCACAAGTCACTACTATGCACTGCTATGGTTTGTACTTCTGCAATGCAATAGACCCAGCACCTGCACAGTGAATTCATGGAATGGTAAAAAAATCGTTTCATAATATACAGCAATATTATAGTTAAAATTTTACCTGTAACATGCAGGTTCTTTTAATTTATATGGGTAAATGGACTGTGTCCAATTAGGAAGAGTAAAATTGTATAGAGATTCAATGTATAACACATTATAAATGTCATTAATATCTTCATAGTCTTTAATTTTCTTCCCAGTATAAGCAGTCAAGTAACTGAAACAAAAATTATATCCTCAAATTTCACTTCAAACTTTTTAATATTGAATAAAAATATCTTATTTAGTAAGGTATCTAGTTATTTTAATTTGTCATACAGGTAATATAGGATCTTGTTTTAGCTAAAAATTAAAGCACAAAATTCTGGTGTCTTTTGAAACTCTCTTTCTATAATACCAGCAATTTACCCCTTTAATTAGAAATGTTTTCCTGAACATGGAACCTCATAGTAACAGTCTATCTTTCTTTAAAAAAACTGACTTCGAAACTTGGCAGAATTGGACCAAATTAAAATGGGACCAAAGGGGAGGACCAGCTTACAAATAAAAAAAGAATTATCAAAATTGGTTGTCCAACTCAAAAGTTCTGAAGTAACAAACATATAGAAATAAAAAATACAGTCAAATAGAGAACCTCCCCTTCCCTTTTTCTAAGTTGGTTTATTAAAAATTGAACAGAGTCACTGGAAGAAAATACTTTAACTTTAAATTAGACAGGATGATAATATCACTATTCATAGCTGATACAAAAGAACTTAACCTAGTTTACTAATAATCTCTAGAATTAAACTCACTCCATGAGTCCTTGATATTTAGATAGCCTCTCTTTGTAAGCTTCTACAGAATATTCTAGTTCATGTACTTTATTTTATTTTTATTTATTATTAACAGCAATAAAACATACCCTAATTTAGCCTTAAAATACATTTTAAAGGATATATAAACTAAACGTTGTCTTATTTATAGATGTTACACACAAAAATTGTAAAATTAAGTTGACAAATATTAAAACTAGATTGTAATTTTTATATAAGTTTTAATGTAACAAGTTAAATATATCAACAAAATATTGTTTATCGTTGAATTAAAAAAAAATAAATACAGATTATAAAAATATAGCGATAAAAACTACTTTCGCAGGTACTTATGAACTAAACCTAATTTTGATTACCAGGAGAAACTCATTTATCTTCAGCATTTGCGAGTCTTCTAGTAGTCGTCTATAAAGGTTGGTAGACTTTTATACCAATCTGCCTAAATAACCATCGACGTATCAATAAAATTCATGTAAAAGTTTTAATTGATCTGTATCCTAAACATCATTTTTGTTCTTCTGTGATATAAGAAACAATCACTTAGAACTTTAATGCCATCACAATTTTCTTTATATAACTGCAACATACTGAGTTAATCCAGCTTATAATGCTATATCTTTATCTATTATACATTATTCAAACAAGAGTCAAATCTTCTGTAAGATTAGTGCGACGAGACGCTATATTTTACAGAATCCTATAAAGGTACGACAACGAGATTTCTCGTTTAAAAAAAAATAATTACAATACAACTAGTAACATAAAAAAATGAACATAAATAAAGTTATTGATAAAATTATTCAAAATATAACATGAACGTAAAAACATCCATTATTTTTTGCTGCTTCGATCCGATAAAATAAAATAAAGTGAAATAAATAAACATTTAGTAGGTTCCGAATTTTAAATTCCAGATTTAAAATCAAAATATTTGAGATCATTATAACTTTCCTGTTGGTACCTTGTAAATGTCTAATAAACAGGCAAAAATTATTTAAATAATATTGTGAACATAATTTCTTAATAATTATAATAATTGTAAGATGGCGCTGTTTAGGTATAAAAAGAGTTTATTTCACAATAAAATAAAACAATATATTGATTTGGGCAATACAATAAGAATGAAACAAATTAATACAATAATCATCAACTTACAAAACATTTCATACATCTAAAAATCACGTCAGCGTCAGGATTCAGAATGTATACAATAAAATTTCTAATAAGGTACTGAATCGGTTTAAAAAAAATAGGCTTTTAGACATATAAAAGTATTGATATAATATGAAACAATAAAATAGAGAAGCATAAAAAAAATAAAACAGAAGAGGTTGTAAAAAATATTTAATTTAATAAGTGTTTTTAAATGAAAATTAGTTTCATTACGAATTTATTTAAACAAATTTTATACACGAAACTGAGAAACGATACCTTTTAATTTGTAAAAGATAAAAATCTTAGAATGAGATTCATGTAACATTCTCTGTAACACATATATGTTACCATCCTATGTATCTTGATAGTTGAAAGTCAAGCATTTGAACAGTCGAGATAGATATTAAATTAAGCTTACAACAAAAAAAGGTATTTAAATTAAAGTCATTTATATAAATTAGGTGTGATTTATTGCACGAAAATATTAAGACAGCGAGCGTGCTCACGTAAGGCAATATTTTAAAACTCAAAGCCGCCCGCGGTAAAAACTGCTTAACTTAGCGGTCGACCCAAATGACGACTTCTGATTAGAGCATGACCTCTTCCATCCACAGCTTAAAACTAAGAAGCCTGTTAGAATATATAACTAGTTGGCACAAACTTCTAACTTCTTTCTTTTTCTTATTTCTTAATCTTCTTTATTTAAATCTATTTTTTTCTAGATTGACTATTGATAGGTGAATGCGCGATCAGGTTCAAGAATTTTATGATCTAAATGTCCAAGCAGGACAAAGGAGCCTCTCGATATATTTTATACTAGCTAAGCCCGCGACTTCATCTGCATAAAATTAGATCCAAAAATAGAAAAAAACTGTTTTTTATTGTACTTTTAATAATTACACGCTACAAAAGTATATGGTTGGTTTAGTAATTAAAAAAAAACATATAAGTCGGAAATTTGTTTATAACTGTTTAATTAATGAACAGTGAATAAAAATATATACATTGGAAATTATTATTGAGAATATTTTTAATAACATTTATCATTCCGTCAAGGTAACAGAAGATAAAAAAAAATTTAAAGGAGCCAATTTTTTTCTATAAACAATTTAAAAATAAATGAGAGTTTTTTTGTTTAACTTAATCAATTCTTAGGTTCAAAAAAAGGTAGAAAGGTAAAGAGGACGTTTCAAAAAAATTGTCGTGCCCGAATTTTGTTTCTTCTGCTAATAGCCAAATAACCAATCTCCGGTTTTTTTTTCTCTCTTTTCTTTTTCATACAACGTGATACTGGCCGAATGTTTTACGAAATAATGATTTTACATCGATTTGGTACGAACGTTTTCTAATTGTTTTTTTTGTATTTAAAAAAAAAATCTTTTTACTTTTGTAGTCGTTGCACTGCTTTACAGATACCTAATAAATAAAAGACAAATCTTGTGACTCGGTATACTTTTTTTTTAGCATAATTTGGTTTAATATGTTCCTTGTTTTGCAATTTGCTGTCTTCTGTTTTCCTAATTTAGTTCAATAAATTCAACTAACTTAAGTGGAAGATTTTACATATATCTATATAAATATATAGTATCGGATCAATAGCTTGTGTAGAGAAATTGTCAAAATCAGTACACCAATCAAAAACACATTGTTTAAACCCTCATAAACGTGTCAAATTTATCCAACAGAAGATTGATAATGTTCATCATTAGGTAACATGAGTGTCTGTAATTTATAACACAAGTACATTAAAAAATTTCTACTAGAACCTACTCTATTTTGAAATCGACAAAAACTAATAAACTATTAAATCGAACAAAGTACACGTATTATCGCAAATTGCAAATTGTCGCAACAATAAGTTAGAAAGTAATTCGTTGAACTGAGGTTTGTTATGTTGAGGTTAGGTTGGTCTAAAATTCGTTATAAAGAGGTAACCACTTTATACTGAAAACTTATCTTTAAATTTTAAAATTGTAGCCAATGTACTTGCGGGAATCCCGAACTTATTAGCTATGTCTAATTTTTTCGTCATAGGATTTTTGTCAACATAATTATGATGTTTCGCTTTTCTGCGGCCGATAAGGAACACCTTTTACGTTTCTGAGCCATTTTAACTTTACTCTTTAACAATAGTGACGAGCAGAAGTGTTAACAAAAGCGTGTTGAAACATGTCGCGACGTGAATCACATACTATAATTCTCAGTGCAGGGTGGGAAGAACCCTTGTAAACATAGCATCTAGGTCGTAAATTTTATGACCAAATTATTATAATGCTGAAAAATATAATAACTATAAACGATTTTGACTTTGACTTTGTTTTTGACTTTGACTTTGACTTTGACATTGACATTGACATTGACATTGACATTGACATTGACATTGACATTGACATTGACTTTGACTTTGACTTTGACTTTGACTTGGACTTGGACTTGGACTTGGACTTTGACTGTGATTGAGACTTTGAATGCGCATTGTTACGCGGTGCAATCTTAGTTAAATGCTAACATGACAGTAAAATCGACTAAATTTAATTATCAATCTGTGTTAAACTTGTATTTATTACATAATCCAATTGTACACTTATTGCACGGCACATATGCATTATATGCTGGTATAAGATCGATTTATTTTTTTCTGTACGGAAACTTTTTACATTCATCGCTTTGTTAGTTGACGGGATCAAAAGAATTTGCATACCATTCTAAAGATAATTGAAGGAAGGTTCATATTTTTACTAAATATTATTAAAAATGGTCCTGCGTATGCCTCTATGTAATATTTGCAAATAAATAATCGCTACTAACAAGAAGTATTTACAGTTCTTTAATAAAAAATGGCGCATATGAAATAATAAAACAGATAGTAAGTGTAAATTTATTTACGCACAGCGTAAAGCGTGTAAGGTTGTCAAAAATATACGGTCGGTAAAAATAAAATAAAGAAAAAACGTCAGATTTATGCTCAAATAAAGCGTAACTATGGCCAAAACGGTTTTCATTCGCGTTAAAGGGTGCAATAATTTTTTTTTTGACACGAGCAAACGCTTTTACTCAATATCAAATAGCGTCATATCCGAGTATGTTGCTGTTCAAGGTTTTTTAAACTTTTATAATATAATAAAGGCTATTGCCCACAAACATTCGACCCCTATTTACTTTCCTAACATTCGAAACCATGTCGCTATCTAATAGTCGATGGGATTCGTCATGAGTCACCTCCTAAAGCGATGACCAGACGAATTCGGGAAGCTTAGAAAGTATGACAGTGCTGGTACAGGACAGAGGTGAATAGAGGAATCTAGGGGAGGCCTTTGCCTGTGTGTTCTTTATTTCACAAGGCAGAAGTTTTACACAAAAAACTGATGTGTCATATATTTTGGACGGACCAACGTATATTTTTATAGAATTTTTGTTTAAAAAATTGTCATTTTACTAATACTGTTAAAGCAGTTTATCTTTTCATCAAATCAACATCTAAATATGATAAAGTCCTATTTTGCTTTAAAATTTTCGCGCTAAAAGTTATCATTTCACAAAACAGAGATAACGGGAGTAACTACGAAGGCGCAAAGGTTTTTCGTATAAAATATTCATCAGAAAGCAGCTAAGTTATCTCGCCTCTGCTTTTCTTTATAAAAATGCAACCAAATTGAAAAGCACCTCCTCTTTATGACACACGTTAAAAATGTTCGAAAAGTCATCAAAACAATGTAACCTCCAATTTTCATCCTGTAAGGGAGAATATTACGCAAAGCATTGATGAGGTTGTAAATAATTTTCGTTTGTTACATTGAATTTGATCTACTTAGAGTTACTTTATTCTAAATAACAATACTACCAAAATGAAAAGCACCTCCTCTTTATGAAACACGTTAAGAATGTTCAACTAGGTATCAAACCAATGTAATCTCCAATATTGCTTTAAAAATTTCGTGTTGAAATATTTCATTCTGTAAGGGAGAATATTACACAAAGCATTGAGGCAGTTGCAAATAATTTCCGTTTATTACATTGAATTAATAAATTCTAAGTAGATCATACTTAAAATTGCTTTATTCTAAATAAAAATACGTCCAAATTGAAAAGCACCTCCTCTTTATGAAACACGTTAAAAATGTTCAACTAGATTTCAAAACAATGTAATCTTCAATTTTGCTTTAAAAATTTCGTGCTGAAATTTTTCATTTTGTAAAGCAGTGAGATTACGCGAAGAACTGACGTAGTCGCAAAAGATTTTCGTATGAAATATTCATCAGCGGAGAGCCGTGCCGTGCCCGGGCCATCTCGTGTCTATTTTTTGACATTTTATTTGTTGGAAGGAGTGTTAACGTTACGATTATGAGCGCCGTTATGTTTTGCATTTGGCCCCATTTTGTTTTATTGTGGCATTTCATTTGCAGCCATTCTGCGTGCTGATGAAGCCTTTGTTGAATTGTTATTGTTGATTGTATTATTATTAAAATAGAATATATTCTATTCCTCAGCTGACCTATATTTGACTATGTCATATTTGATTTTAATTAACAAATTATTATTTATATAATGCTCATATTCAAGTAGCTGGTTCTTCTTAATGTTGACGCACATTTTTTTATGACAGCAAGAAAAATAAAGATGTAACACGCTTTCATTGAGTAAAATTGGGTTTAAATTATGTACCTATTAAATAGTATGTATTTTTATCTCATTTCCATTATTTTTAACCTTTTAGTTCATGTTAATAACAAACAATATAGGCTTGTTTAAACAAAAACCTTTTTTTTCTATATTTAAAGACCTTTCTTTCACGTCTGTAATATACACATACGATAAGTTTCAATTGAATTTGGTATTGCGTTTGAAGGTAGATCAATAATATTAATAGGTATAGAAGTCGACTATAATATTGGACTTCAAATTGCTTCCTGCATTTTTTAATAAATAAATAAATATATATAAGTAAATATAGCAAAATAATGTTATGTAAGAACAGAAATGGTGAGAGCTCACGACGGAAGTAACACGAGCTCTACCATTCCATTACACAAAATAGCGGAAGAATAAAACAAGAACTTAACACCCGCTCAGATTTATGGCATCCCCTCATTTACTGCTTGGAAAATGGATACGAGTTGAGTATAAACGTAGTATTCCCCAACTTTAGCGTTGTAAAAGAGAAGTTAAACTTCGGTAGCTCGATGGTGAAAGTACGGACTGTAATTCGTATGATCGGTTTCTGCCCTAGTAATATAAACCCTAATCCCGCTTGGATATTGACACACTCACTCCTAAAACAAGCTTTAAAAAACATAACTTAAGGAATAACGACACTAGTAGGCATTTGATTTTTTTTAATAAATATCAAGATGTAGTTGCCGCTACTTAATGAGATGGCAATGATGTCGAGTGGGGAAAGGTTACACCAAAGCAAACTAGATGGCGCTGTACGGATGACGACGACAATGTGTTTTAGTATACATGTAGGTATATGTTCAAAAAGTCACGTTTAAATCATCCATCCGTATAGAAGTAGGTATAAACTATACAATAAAGGTATGTAAAATTATATCAGTTTGAATCAATATAAAAATAGCCAAGAGAAAAATACACATTAATTTAAATCTGTTTTTTTTAATGATTATATAACTCTAACTAAATAAATGCGAATGAGAAAAGTTTATTAGTTTTCCTTTCGCACAGTACTAAATTTTTTAGTTGAGTAATTTGTCTACCAAATTAGAAATTCGACACAAAATTTGATGAAAATACAAAAAGATCGTAGGGAGCATACAAAACGTGTCATTTGATTCAACTGAGGAGTTCTGTAATGTGACCGTTACTTTCCATTATTAAAAAAAAATTGAAATTCGACAAAATTATTGAAGTGTAGCTATTTTCAATAGAATACTATTTTTAGTTATAAAGTATACCTTTTTATATAAAAAACCTATAGTTTCAACGCACCATCTTTATCAGTCCAATTTATTTATGAAACTTCTAGTCAAGATGTTAATACAAATAATAAAATAAAAATAAAGAATAAAACAATCAAACTTTCGATAAAACACTAATAAAAAAAATTGTCTTTAATCTTTGCGTTTAAAAAAAGAAGCAACGGTCACGTTAACGTTTTAGTTAGCCAATTTATAACTCAGGTGCTGAACATCTTTGTAAAAATTTATCTACCTCTCGAAAACAAAAATATTTTCTCAACTTATGATTGAGATAAAATATAAAGTACAATAATAATGTTAGTAATTTACTTTTATCGTTCACTAATTAATGTACTTAATTTATTTATATGCCTTTTATCTACATATATACTAATCTACATATATAACAATAATATAAATCTGAAGGGTTTAGTTTGTTTGTTTGATCGTGCTAATCTTAACAACTACTGGTCCGATTTGAAAAATTATTTCAGTGTTAGATAGCCCATTTATCGAGGAAGGCTATACCTGATTAAGGTTCTCAGAATACATCAATATACAAAATAAATGTGACAAAACAATGCCACTTTTCGTAAAATCAATCTTTTATGTCATTAACCTAACCTTGAGTCGATTCAATTAGTACAATTTACTTTTATTATAACCTTTACAAAATGTATGTCTGATGAAAATTAATAATAATAATAAAAACAATTATTCACTGTACAAAGCCTATTTATAGTGGTAATAAATAAACAAAGACAATGACAAATACAATTTTGTTTTTTTTTTTGTAATCAATTGGTCAGAAAATATATTCAATTAAGTTGTTACATTCAAATTTTGTATTATAGTGATCAATTGAACCTCATTTTAGTTTAACCAAATATTGCATTAATATTAAATATTGAACTTTACACTGTGATTAGGTTTAGTTTTGATTTTATTTAAATTCAATTTATTTGATTTAGTTCAAAAAATTACCTCGTTTTGTTAAAGTTTTTTTTTTGTGAAATCTTATTTAAGTGACATCTCATTTATTTTCCTTTCTTTTCAGAAAATATTAAAATTTACATTTCCATAATCTTTGAATTATTTTATAAACAGTAAGATTCAAAAAATCCATCACGAGTTATGTAAATTGTGGGCACTTGATTTTACACGAACGCCAACTGGTATATCCTTAATTAGCTGTAATTAATAATTGAATAGGACAACTTAGATGTAACATTATTAACAACAATTAGTATTACGCAAGAGCATTATATAAAACGATATATTATTAGAAAAATGCTATGAATATTTCAACAGCTTATCTATTTTAGCGTCTTTAAAAGGAAGACCCTTTTGCGAATTGGCGGATGACAAATTTCTTAGAAGCTTTACAGGTTTCAACGCGATATTTTCCTCGATCAGTAATCGGTAATGAATAATATTTGTTATCTCTAGTCGGAAGTAAATTGAGTTTGTGGTTAGATATAAATATAGTAATATGCAACTTCCAGCAAGGAGTTTTAATGATACTATCAAAAAAAGGAGGAGGTTATCAATACGTAACGATCGACTTCAGCACATCAGGAAGTGTCTACTAAATCGTATGAAACAATTATTTATTTTTTGCTTTTTAGTTCGCCTCGCCTTTTTGTTTTTGAAGGCCTCGCCTTTTTGTTTTTTCTTTTTAATAAAAAATAATTTATTAAGAATCGAATGCGGTTAATTTTAAATTTTGAATCCCAATAGAAGAAGGTTAGAAGAAAAAAGCGAGATGGAAGAAGAAAATCGAAATCAAATTCAAAATTTATTTATTCAATTCCAGTTTTTAACAGTACTTATAAATTATTTTTTTATATATATATATTAAAATATCAATATGCACAAGAACAAGCTACAAGAGCTGAAATTTTGTTGACTGAAGATCAAGGGCAAGTAGAGTGTATATAATTTAATAACATGTTTTAGAATATTTGATTTTTAAATTATTGTATTCTTCAACTAGCAGTAAATAGTATAAAATGAAGTTGCTTCCTGCCTTTGTACGCATAGATCTTTCAAAATACACAATAGATTTTAATATAGTTTTCACCAATAAACAGATTGATTTAAGGACAAGATTTTTATCTATAGAACATAAAGTTATAAGTATGTTATAGAAGATAAAAGCTGAGAAATTTCAAAGATCTATAAAACAAAGTTTTCGTGAACTTTTTTTAAAGATAATTTTGTTTGAGTTCGTTATCCAATTACCTGAGAGTCTAATTTCTTTTTATTGTTCTTAGAATACAGAACTAAACATTTCGGTGTTCGATTTTAAATACCCCGGTCGCCCCGTTTTCAAAGATATTTTATCTTGAAATACTTCTTTCTTTCAACACTTAATCGCAGATTAATAGATGAATAAAATTTAAAAATACATTAAAAAGCGACTTAAAATTTTCAAAACTAGACCAACTTAAAACGGAACCACGTGAAAAGCACCTGCTTTCAAATAAAAAAAGAATCGTCAAAATCGGTTCATATGGTCGTGATATAAATTATAGGTAAGTTGGCTGATATGTTTATGTATCTTTTGTTTTTTGAAATCGCACACTTAGTCATAAACTGAAGATTACGTTTTAGATCTAAAGTGAGTTAACGAAACAGGCAGCTTCGTTTCAACGTCCTCTATGAGCCAATCTAAGAATTATTTCGATATCTCCATCCAACACTGAGATAAAGCCATTTTTGTCTTTTCAACTAAAATAAGTTTTTAGATTCAAAGAGAAACAAATAATAAAATAACATTAAAATAACATTAACTTTTATTAAAATACATAATTTGTTTTTATCGAGTTACAAGCCGTATAAGTAGTAAATGACAAAAAAAAAAGCTCGAGGGTACTACCTACCTTTTCTCAAAACGTTTCGTCGTTTTATTGAAGCTTCAAAATTGGGGTCCGGACTATACCAGATAAACAAAACTCTCTGGATATGAAGTTAGTTGCGAAAGTATTAAATAAGTAAAGTTGGAATCGCATAGCTCGTATAGTTTCGATTTTAATGATATCTAAAATAATTCATATTTCGACACTGACTGTCCGAAGATCATCAAAATGTATAGGGAACTTCCTGAAAAGAAAGCTGAAATTTGTTATAGAAGCTAGTATTCTTACACAACCAAAAGAAAAATTATGAAATCATGTCCTTTTACCGCCTCGCCCCATAAACTAGGGGATGGAAGTCACATGAGACTCTCAGATATGATGCTGAGGTCTGGAAATCAATATAAGTACTCCTTGTTCTTAGTCAAAACATGTGGCGTGGCTGTTTTGTTACCACAAGAACTATGTATTTCATAACTGAAGAGTAATAAACGCTAAATAAAGTTGGCCGAAACACAAAGAACACGTGCTCGAAGGAATGTTTGACATTATTATTATTTCCTATATTTCAAATGACTTGACTTGTTATAAATTTATAACTCTAATGAATTACAGTATGATTTGCTCTCGTTTATTCTAATCGTAGTTATTGCTTTGTTTGACATTTATTATCATATTTTTTCTTTCCTATATTATTACACAATGTCCTAACTGGGCTTCATATACTATTGTATGTAAGCAAATTACGAATAAATGTTTAAATTAAATGATTAAAGAAACAAATACATCGACGATTATTCTATTACATTAAATTATTGTCTATCAGTAGTACAAAACAAACAAGCAATCTCAAATAATATTAAGTATAAAATCTTGCGGGTTCATTTCTTGTCACACCTGATACGCCCGTTCTATTTGTTATTCATAGGGTCTTATAAGGGCGAGTCGTATTCGTAGCGTGACAGTCTGGCAACGTGTCGCGAGCTAAAACCGCTCGTCGTTTTCTCGTAGACCGAGAGCTGATGAACACTTTAACGAGGTCGATGAATAAGAGTACAAGGCCATTTTATTTATATATATAAAAGAGAAAGGTCATCAGTTTCAAAATCTCGAAATCCACGGGACGTATAAAGATGAAATTTAGCTGGAAATTAGTTAATAGTTAGTAGACATCCACTAAGAACGGACTTTCCGATAGAGCCAGGTTAATAGGTCTGAGGGCTAGTTAAATAGTGCGTGGACGCAGTCGCGGCACGCAGTCATATATAATGTTTTCGCTCCTACATTCCACGCTTTAACTTATACATTATAAGTAATATATTATGATATCAATTTATCTTTTTATTCCATATCTAGATTTTTTTTATATAATAGAATGAGATTTGAATTAATAATAGAGTAACAACGACTAAATTATTTGTCTTTTTGATTTTTCACTGCTTCTTATTTAAAATTTAAGTTACAAAAATTTCAAAATACTCAAGAACTAGTGTTTAGCAAAAAGGTTTGTTTGCGCTACTACTCTTCATCCACTTACAAATAAATAAATACTGTACTGTACGGTGACTTTATGTCACCAGCTTCGATATTTCTGGACTGAAATGACTTAGGAACCTTTAAGAAAAGACTATGAATCCATTTCTCAAAGGCAGGCAATGCATGAATCTATTTATGTATTTACTATTCTACTAGCATCATCTATTTATGGAACATTAGTTCCATAGATTAGCAATAGATGACGCATTAAAAAAAAATAGTTACACCAGCGTTGGGCGAAGATGACGTGAAATTAATGTTTGTTTCCCCATCTCAAAAAGTACGCACGCAACGCGCCTAAAGACGATTTCAATTGAAAAATACCTTCTCTGATTTGTTCAACATCTCTGCAACTATACTATCCAGATTGGTAAAAACCACTGCATCGCACGCATCACAGACTCTCGACGGATCGTCCGTATTTATTATTCAGAAAAATTCCTCTCTTTTTTCACTACAGCCAGCGCCGCCGGAACGACGCTCACAAAAACTAGTTAACATTTTTTAAACGAAAGTATTATTATCTTTATATATAAAAATCGACCGTACATGCCTTTGTCAACCTTATCCTAAATGTGCTTTCGACTGACCGTAAATCGGGCAAGACAACGTTTGCTGGGTCCGCCCGTTAAATTATATATTTTTGAACAGTATAAGATCGCCGAAAAAACATCTTCATCAAAACCATATTCTTTTTTCTGTTCTCTTTGACCTTAACTTTAGCTGCCTTACAAATAAACAAATAAAAATGATACCTAACCCCTTTCTGTAAATAATATCATTCATATTTGGCCTATATAGTTTGGGACGGCACTGGGTGAAACAAAACGTGTTGAAATTTGCAAACAATAGCTTGTCGAATGCCGTGTCCCTGTCGCCGCATATCACAAATACCAAATATATGGCGTCAAATATACGGATTTCAACGTGTTAGCTTACTAGCCTACTTCCAGCGACTTTACCTCATAACGTCACTTCACTTAATAGCTCTATCCCAGTCTAGTACTAGAGTATGCTTACATTGCAGAGGATGTGGCTATGCAGCGAGTTAAGATGACCGACTGCCCCCTGACGTCTACAATCTCACGGTTAATATCACTCAGTGAAGTAATTCGGGACCCACTGTGTTACATGTCTTCCGAAATAAGGAGGAGGTCAGACGTGTTTAAAAGCCAGCGTTAGTATAGATCACCCATCTATAACTCGGCCTTTCACCCATCATCAACATATATGTATGTCTATAATACAAATATTAAATTTGAAAAACCAGTGGATCCATGGCTAAGTATCCAAACAATATATATTAAAATCTCGGGAAGGTACCTCACTTGGCGACGGTGTGGCGATGTAGCCAAATTAGAAGCGTAGCCACGACTACTACCGGCAATCGCAGGCTACTCCATTGGCAACCGCAGGCTTCAAAGCTAGCGACGCCGCCATGGCGTCTCGGTGAGGTAGGGCTCTTATTCTAACAATTATCTGTCCGACGCTGAATGCCGCACAAAGCAGCATCTTGCGTTACAATCGAGAAACCAAAGCTTAAGCCACTGGACCGATTTGAATAAAAGTTTGTGTACATTCCAGGGGTTATGTAGATGGGTTGATAAGGCGATTGGACCTGGTAGGTGGCGCTGGGGTCTGTATGTAACCTAAATAAGGCATGTTTCTCACTAGAACTCAAAAACTGCTGGGTCTGTTTAACTCCTGCCTTTTTTCGCAACGATTTATCGAGACTTGCGTTGCGGTTAGAAAGGCTCATACAAGCATTTATTACTCTTCAGATGAACAGCAATAATTATTTTACATACCGTATTCAATCACTATTAGCATAAACTATATTTTCGATAAAATATAGAAACATAACATAAACTTTTTATATTTTTGATGACCAAAAATTCCAAATTATTGGTTATCAAAAATATAGAAGGTTATTCCTGGTTCACACGTTCATTATATTTCACAATAAATCGAAGAACTAATTAATAACACACAAGCGACAGACTACGTTAGGAAAATAATTTCGTATGAATTGTACGGACATTGATTATATTTAATATTTTCTATTCCTACATAACCAAATAATATATTCGTTGAGATAAAAATAATTATAATCGATTCAATAGCTTTAAAATTTTCCCTTCACGACATTAAAATATCTTGATGAGCTTCGGCAAACTTAACTTCTTCACTTTCACCCACATATGACAAATATTTATCAAAGTGACTTTCATTTCTTAAATGTTAATAATCATTCACTTGATAAGTGTAGCGTATACATTTTGTTATATTTATATGTACTTTGTTACTCTTGCTTCATAAAATGTTTATTGTATTTATGTATGGTGACGTCTATATAAGGTTTGTTAATAGCTAGTTCATTTTGCTACAATGTCGGTAGCGGGAAGTAGTTTTTTATTGCTTTTAGTATAATTGTTAACTTTACGATACGGAACATGATTTAGATTTCTCCTTTTTTCTTTACTTCAGTACTTTTTTACGGCCTTTTTTCTTTATTTTAGTACTAAATAAGATATTGTACAAATAGCCAATAGACCTACTTTTGCTTTAACTATTTCATATTGTATTTTCTCCATAAGTGATTGTAAATCTTTTGAGAAAATAAATTCTTAAGCCGTAGATTGTCACTTTGGTACAATTAGGACAAATCAGCTTCGCTATAAAGTACTAGTTATTACCCGCGACTTCTTCTGTAATGAGACGTAATTCTATGTTATTTTTAATTTTCATATTATGTATGTATTGCTCAAGCATTGTATTTAATAAACGAGGTGTAATAAAGAAAATTTACTTAATTAAATTATAGTATTGACATAAAAAAAAATTATCAATCGATTTTCGTCGACGACCTCTGAGTTATTAAAAAATATTACTTCCTTTATCATTTAACATTGTATAAAAATTACTTACTTTATTATCATACCATAAGGTGAATTAATGTACAATAAATTTTATGTAAACATAAATTATATTATGTGTATTCTTTGTAACATATTGAAATAACTTCGTCTACAAATTATATAATCCCAAACTTGGCCCAGCATTTACTGATTTCCGTAAAGGTAACGTAAAAAACACTATTACATTGTTATTGATTAGTGAGTGTTTTTTGTTTTTATTATTTATATTTTATTTATCTTAATATAAAGTGTTCGCAATGCGGATACGCTTCCACTTTATTGGATTTTTCAAACTAGAAGGATCTAAAAGTATCTGCAGTTTATTTAGCATCGTGTCCAATTTCAAAGTTAAAGTTGAAAGTAGATTTTCTAACTCTTAAGAACAACGTGGAATTTTTGACGAAATTCTTTTAATTTTCGAATATTTATTTAAGTTAAAGTACAGAAAAAGGTTATTATTATATGGAAACAATTCCGTCATATATGATTTTTGCGAAATTTCAAACCATTGACACAGCGCACGCAGCGGAAGCTCTCAAAAGGGGAAAAAACCACCGATTTTGACACATTCTTCATTGGTGCTTCGCTCCAAATAGTCTTACCGTAATATTATATAGCCTTCCTCGATAAATGGGCTATCTAACGTTGAAAAAATTTTTCAAATCGGTCCAGTAGTTCCCGAGATTAGCGCGTTCAATCAAACAAACAAAAAACTTTTCAGCTTTATACATTGGTATAGACTAGATTTGATTTATTTGCGAGTTTAGTAGTGATTAGTTTTTTGGTCTATGTATACATTTTTTTCATAAAGTCAATAGTTTAAGCTGACGAGCGTCCTCTCTATTGGCAATTAGCCAATTTTCAAAATTCCCAAAAAACTTTCCAGGCAACCGTTATTTTTCGAACCAAAAGACTGGACTAATATATAGATTTGTAAGTTTTCTTCGGGCGGTAAAAAATATTTGTAATTTTCTTCTTTGTACCCATCTTCTGATCTCAGATAATTGGATTTATGGTATGTGTAAATATATAAAGAAGATAAATTGTTATAATTTTTATTAATCGATATAAATTGATTTGCACTAAAATTTTATCGCCCTTCTTCTAATAAATCTCAACTTAAGATGTACTTCGAGCATCCAAATTTTTCTCCACGAAAATCCGGTAACACCAAAAATATAAAAAATCATAAGTAAAAAAAGAAAATTTTGTATAACATAACTTACATTTCTAGAGAGCAATTGTCATCATTAATAACGGAGAGAGTCAAATTCAAAATATCGCTTTCTATTCATATTTTAGAGAGCATAGATTTCAAAATACCACAGTTTGAAAGCTCGCTAATTTTGTAAACAAACACATGAATTTAAAGTTTAGTTTCAGTCAACGCTAATATAAATTTTAGATTTGCAGATTTAAAAGGAATTCAAATCGTATTCCTCTAACCAGTAATATAAACGCAAGAGGTTACAGCATGATCTTTAAAGTAGGCAGGCACTTATTTAATAACATTCCAATAATCATCGTTCTTAATTGACTACAAAAAAGGTAGAGGTTCTTAATTCGACTGTACTTTTTATATTTGTTACCTCAGAACTTTCTACTGACTGAAAAGATTTTCATGATTCTTTTTTATTTGGAAGCTAGTGCTTCCCTTGTGGTCCTATTTCAAATTGATTTAGTTCTGACAATTTGAATTTGATTTTTTTTTAAAAGAAAGAAAGATTATTTTCATATATAGTTATGCCCATTGACTCATCTAAAACCTTAAGGCTAAAAACTTAAATATTCTAATGTCAAAAATTGAGCTTTATCCCTCCGATATTATCTTGGAGCTATGAAGCTCCTGTACTAATTTATCATGATATTTATTGCAGGACGGATAATTTAAGAAAATTAGAAAGGGATAACGTAAAAAAATTTTGCGATTTTGTTATTTTTTTTGTGCAGAACCCTAATTATTTACATTAAATCAAAGTAGCAAACCTTATTCCTGGTGAAATCAGCTATCTGCCAGTGAAAGTTTCATCAAAAACAAAGTGTTCTTAAATAAAAAGAAAACCGCTTTTAAAAAACACCAAGGAACTAAAAAGCAAAAAATAATTAGTACTTTCGTACCATTGTACTTTTAAGTTTTATTTACATTGCGGTTTGATGTAAAAATATTGAAGAAATTTGTTTCTGATTTAAAATCGCATTCAATGACAACTTTTGGAAATTCACTTCAGTAAATTATCTCAAACACTACTTGAACTTTAACTTGAGTTTGACTTCCTTAAATAAGTTTTGTCACTATTTTCTTCCATGACTATATCTTTGTCCACTAATCTTGCTATAACACAAATAACAGATACAGCGCCAACGGACCAGCCAAGTTAAAATAATAAAATATTTTCCCCTCATTCCAGGTCAGTGCGTTTAACAAGATACATAGGGAAGAAAATTGGCGAGTTTCTAGTTAAGTTGACGCGATATGGGCTAAAGGCTGAAAATTTAGAACTAGTTGGAGCAAGTTTAGGTGCACACGTCGCCAGCCACGCCGCTAAGCACTTCTTTGCAGCCACTGGGACAAAACCTTCTAGAATTACCGGCTTAGACCCAGCTGGTCCTTGTTACAGAGCGCTACCTGCTGAAGAAAGACTTGATAAAACAGACGGAGAAAGAGTTGAAATAGTCCATACAAACATCGACGGATTTGGTATAGCTGAAAGACTTGGCCATTTAGATTTCTACGCCAATGGAGGAGAGTTCCAACCTAGTGATATACCATATATACCTTGTTTGATTATATGCAGTCATATCAGAGCTATTCTATATTGGTGGCAGGCGCTCGAACATCCTAAAAAGTTTATTGGAGTTCAATGTGATACAATACAAGAAGCTAGATTTGCCAAGTGCTATAACAATACAATGGTTAATTACCTCGGATTGGAAACTGATTTTTCAAAACCCGGTATCTACTATCTACCGACTAACAACGAGTTTCCATATTACAGAGGCAAAGAAGGTCTGAAAGAGGAGAACGAAATATACAAAACATTTCTGAGGTTAATTAATAAAGATGATATATTTGAAGCCTAGCCTGTTGATAGACAAATTTTTATAGATGCTGAATGTATTAAAAATAAATGCCATATTTTATCTAGGAAATTGAAAGTCATACCTGTTGAGACAGTGCATTTTGGAGAAATTGAAGAATGAAGAAAAAAATGGGAATGTATAAATGTTAATGAATATAATATTGAAAACTTATGAAGGCATGTTGATGTGGTAGAGTAGCGTCAGTTTGAATATAAGAATGTAAAAGTAATTAAAATCTTTAGTATACGGAAATATAAATCTCTGATAGCTTTAAGAGTTCCACTATAGTGAAGGAAAAGGTAAAGAGAGAGGAAGAGGGGGAGAGAGAGAGAGAGGGAGAAAGAGAAAGAGAGAGAGAGAGGGAGAGGAAGAGAGAAACGATAAAATTAAGGAAGTCACACTACATATTTTAATCGATTAGCACTGAAATGAAAAAAATACCAATTTATCGAACACAACATTACTCAACACAAATTACACAAGAAACACAAAATTACAAATGTATTGTAGTTGGGTAAGTTATTGGCATCATATTCTTGACTGATAACAGTTACTTCCTAATCTCTTGATATATTGTTTCTTTAATTATATGTCCACTTGTTATTAGTAAAAAGATATTTAAACCGAAAATAGTTAAATATGTGTACATTAAAAGAGTTAAATGCTTATTTGTAAAAAAAATGTATTCGTGATTCTGTCTTCAATCTTCATATTATGACCGTACCGAAATCTAGTCGTAACAAGTTAGTTAAATAGTAGAATTAGGAAACCGACATTATTGTTTAGAACTTTTTACCCGTTAACCATATATATTCATCTAATTATATATGTATATAATAATATAATTATACCGAGTGACTGGTGAGACACTTACGATACTCGAAGACCTGATATTTATACATCACATTATTTATACGAAATAAATTAACATTAAACGTAAACATCAATTAACTACGGCGTGAGATTGAAAGAAAGTTCACTAATATGCATGGAACGCATGGACGATGATGATTACGAACGATGGTTATCCGTTTTCCCTCCATACATTAGTCCTGGCTTGTTTTAAACAGGCAAAAATACCATATAACTTTTTCACTCATTCGATTCACTAATTTATTTAATAGGTATACCCAAACATATATAAAAATGATTTGAATTATAAATCTGTTTCGACTGACAGACGTCATTAAATCTTCGTTATAACTGACCAGTTATTTTACGCTAGGAAATGCATTTACCAACTAACTTTTTCGAACAGCAAATGAACCACCGAACGTAAGACTACACTTTTACTAATTTTTAGGAAATTTGGTCAAACATTAAGTAATAATAATAATAAAACTATTCATTTGGCGAGTAACCCTATCACAGAAATTAATGATCAAAAAATAAGTAATCTAAAAAGTAACAAATCTATATCACTAAATTAAATTACAAGAGGACTAATATTATAAACAAAAAACGAATAAAAAGATACTGCAAATTAAAGATTTTCCGTGTAGGGTCGACTGTTCCAAACAGGTCTAGCCTTATTTATTCACCTCAGTATATTAATACGAAAGCTGCGTTATATATTATTAACTTTCCAACTTGTTACAACGTATAAAAATGCACTCAGTTTATGAGAAAACTTTACGTCGGTCCACGTTTCCTAAGATCAGGAACTTTAACAACGCACGACTTTATGTGAACATCTCACGCTTTATACTCGTGTTTGAAGATTTCATTTTATTTCCAAATCTGTTTTAAATCTATTTGTTATTAAACATGAAATATTTATGTGTATATTCTTGCAGATTCGATCCTATTTTAATTAAAGAAATAAATAACCAGTCACAAAATAACGTTTTCACAATAAGTTAACGGAAAAGAAATTAATTAAACTACGCGGGTAGAAAAATGTCATAAACAGAAACTGATTATCCCGTCAGCGACTAGTGACGATTTATTACGAAATGATTGATCAAGAATGATCTTTTAAGAAAGATTGTTTAAGACTGATCGTTAAATAATGATCGTTTGACACTAATCACGATTTTGAATATGAGTTGATTTTTATATTACAACTTGCTCATGCGCAGTTGACATATCCTGCATTGCGCACGCGCGACCGGAAGCTACTCTAACAATATATTAATATGTGAAATGATAACTTTCGGTACCAATTTGCGAAAATTACGTGGACGGAGGAATATGAAATTTGACACAATTGTAGTTTCCATAGAGGAGTGTGTGCAAAATCAATATTTACTCGTAATATTATGCAATACTAATATATTCAATGATTGCGCTTTATTTCAAGCTTTCCTCCCGTTTAAAGCGATTAATCATGCTTACATATCTCAGTATGTTGCTTGAGCTTTTTTCGAATAGCGAATTAGTTTTAGTTAAGGTAAAATATTTTGTAAAGTAATTTTTCTACTTAATTATTTTTAAGCTTATAAGTTGTTTTATTAATTATTTAACTTTAAGACTTTGTGCTTATCCTATACAAAGATTATCTTGTACAAAAAACAGTGTAAAAAATATGACATGATACATAAATATATAACGTTACGTATCAATATATATAACGTTATTTATATCTGAGATAATGGTTATATTTTCTCAACAGTAGATAAAAAAAAATTGTCAGTTAAAATAAATTCTTTGAAATAATCTTTAAAAAACAGTTTAACTAAGGGTACAATGTTAAGTAAGAATGACCTCAATATTGCCGTCTTTCTGAAATTACCTTTAATTACATTATTCTGTGAAATCACCACAAAAATAGGAATTTTATAATACATTTGAGGTACTGGAGCAACAATATAATTCTAATAATAGTATATTATAAATGTCTATGTACTCACCATTTTGTTGTTAATTTCGTGAAAATGTATTTCGCACACTTTGTCTACTATGTCTTCACTTTGAAATGTGACGAAACCGAAACCTGGAACAAGGAAAAAAATTCTTCATACTTTTGAAGCGAATGCCGATATTGAAAATTTTCATTTTAAGGTTAATATTATAATCTCTAAGAATCTTACCCTAAAATGCTAAATTAAATCACGTAATAGCAATATCCCGCATTTTAAATCCTTTTTTCAACAATTTTACTCCACATTCCTTTTTTATATCACATTTTAATGCAGCAAAAACATTGTTTTATGAAGAAGTTCCAATTCCTGTATAACTGAGAAACGCTTGAACGACCATTGCGATAAAAATTACGTGCTTATTAGTTATTATAATTTACAACAATTCGATTTTGAATTTAGCCAGTAGTTTACGTTATTGCTAACTTTTTTTAAAGTATGTATTTCTTTTTGGAAAAAAAGTCGTAACTATGTGAGTAAATTACGTACCAGAAATCATCGAAACTTGTTCAGTTTGCTTAAATTAATTGATTCGATTTTAGATTCATAATAATTGTCATAAGCCAACAAAATATACGATTTTTTTGTATCCTTTCCTTAGTGAACTTTTTTCTTTCTTATTTAACGTTCATCTGTGGAAACTTGCAAAATTAGCTATACTTTATTTCTGTACTTTTCTATCTACCTTCCTATATTAGCTGTAAGTTTCCTTGTTAAATAAAACAATAATTTAAAAGAATCATTTATCTTTAATTTGTACATTAATGCTACATAAAAACAAATAAACAACATTAATTTATGTGTCTACGAATACAAATCATTATTAAATTAATCGCGCACAATTATTTGGATAAAATTCTAATCACTCCTTTTCTAAAAACTTCAAAAGAAACTTTAAATATGTCAATTTCGGAAAAAGTTTTGCTGTAGTGTTTACATGCCCTTAAGATAAAAGTATTAAATATAGTGCAACCTTAATATAACGTAACTCAATATTACGATTTCCTCGGTTTAACAAATTCTTCGTAATCCCCTAGAATTGTCCATATACAATGCGAACAAGCTTTGGGAACAACCGCTTTATAACGAATCTCTTATATATGTATGAGGAAATTAAAAAACTGCATTCAATTTGGCCGAGAATAATTATATTAAATAATTTGTATATCTAAAATGCTGACCTGCAACTGAGGTAAAATTAAATTGAAAAAAAAACTCATTTATTCCCTTTGTAAAAATATATTAATGTAATATAAAATTTTAACAAAAAAAATGCCGACTTCAAATTGACAGAACTTGACGAAATTAAAATGGGTAGCACCAGCTTTCAAATACAAAAAGAATCATCAAAATCGGTTAAAACATTCGAAAGTTCTGAGTTAAGAAACGTGAGAAAAAATACAGTCGAATTGAGAACTTTTTGTGGTATCCCAGGGAAGGTAAAAGAAAAAGAGGCAGACCGCAGAAAAGGTGGGACGATGATATAAGACAAGTGGCAGGACTGGTGTGGAACAGGGTAACCCTAGAAAGACCAGAATGGAAGAGGTTGGAGGAGGCCTTTGCCGATTGGCAAACAGATCTGGGAAAAATTAAAAAACAGCAGACATTAGACTAAGTTTATATTAATTATTATTAGTGTTAGAATATTGTAATTAGGTTAAGTTGATCTGAATAAAGTCTATTATTATTACGACTATCATTTATTTAATATATCTTATTCTTACATACATTTTTAAATATTATTATAAAAATAAAAAGACAGTTAAAAAGCGTTGCGTTAAATATCGGCGTTAGCGCCTTTTTTGCGTCGTCGAAACGAAAATTTAGCGTATTTTAATATATATAGCGTAGAAAATAGAAAATCGCGCGATAAAAAAAGCGTCGCGTTATAAAAGCGCTGACGTGTGATCAGAAACTTGGGAATCCGTATGTTCTATTTGAACGCTTTTTTAACGCACGTTCAAATAGTTCTCGAATCAATGAGGGTTAAGTGCCAAACTTTGACTGACATTGCTTCAATAATCTTTTAGAAACGTCCAACTAATGTCATTTTAGTAAGAAGAAGGGTCCATGACTTTGAATTTAAATTTAAAACTTTATCCTATATTTATTCAAACTTAAAATAAAATCAATTAACAAAATAATATCTTGATTTCTCCCATCATATATTTTTTACTTATTGTTTCGAAAATAAGTTTTGTAAATAAAACTTTATTTACTTGTATCCAGAATAATATAATCTATTTGACTATAATTAAACAAAATCATCATTATTTTCACCAAAACGAATTCTATTTTAAACTAAAAAAAATCTTACATACCAATAAAAATATATAATGCTGGCCTGTTGGCGCAGTGGGCAGTAGCCCTGCCTTCTGCTCCGGGGGTCGTGGGTTCGATTCCCACCTCGAGTCTGGGTGTATGGTTTTGATTCCCATTCAAATGCACTAGTATAGGAAATGCGACATAAATCGTTATATCTTTTGATTGCGTATATTTAAAGAGTTGATATTTTTACAGCTTCAAGGGATTATCAACTTCAGTATTTGGTATTAATTTCAATTTGATACCTTTTCGCGTTTCTGAGAAAAGAGTATTGACAAACAGACACACAGATAGACATGCAGACACTGCTGCAATGACAAATTTACAATTTTCGGATTTTTTCCTTTACTTGTACTACAAGATGTAGCTTATTGTCAAATTTCATGATTCTAGGTCAACGGGAAGTACCCTATAGGTTTTGGTTCCTCTTGGGTCGCAGCCAGAGCAACTTAACTTAGCGATCGACTCAAATGCCGACCACTGATTAGGCCACGACCTCCTCTAATTTTGCATCAAGTATCGTTTAAAATTTTATTATGTGGCTAAAATACTATGCGAGTCTATATTTAAAATACCAATATGGGTAGGTACATATATTAATGAATATTTATTGATTAAAAATACTCCTAAATGGCTTTTTTCCATTTTATTTTCCAGCTTTAATCATCGTGAGACATTTGCGTTATTGAATTTGTAATAAACAGGGACCAATTAAACAGACCGACCCGTTGGCGCAGTGGGTAGTGACCCCACAGTCCGCTACGGGGGTCGTGGGTTCGATTCCCGCCTCGAGTTTGGGTGGCATTATCCATATGTATGTATTTATATATTTCTAAAAAAAAAGTAAAAATATTTGTGTATAACAGGCGGCTGTTACCTACAAACACAGACATTAATTTGTCTACCTTAGGAACAGACGTCCGTGTGTCATATAGACCTATATATTTATTATTATAATTAAGCAAACTGGTCCTTTGATGGTAATTGATTCCCGTCGTCCATGCACATCTACATTGTACTAATGTGCCGATGCGCTGCCTGCCTTTAAAGAGCATAATTGCTTGGCTTTTAAAAAGTCAATACTGTAGCGTTCCAAAAACCGACAGCGGACGGACATTTCGTACACGAGCGTGGGAGAAAAGAAGCTCATAGTTCAAATAATTGTCTTATACATTACATACATCTTATCAAATATCTACGCTGACAATAATATATCAAATCATTTCTATATAAGAATTTTTCAATGCATATACATCTTACAAGTATATTTAAATATTCTACAGATTAATAAATTTTTGACGGATAGAGTTACAGTGTACGTAAAAAAATAAAGCAACATCTTTATCACCGCATAAATAAGCGACGAGAGAAAAACAGAACAGTAGAAATTGAGGATTAAATTGAATTAATTTTAATTAACAGACAATGATGTTATATAACTTACATGTCATCAATGAAGGCAGTTTGAAATGGTAATCTTTATATGTGGAATATCCGGGAACTACCAATAGACAAGAAGACTTTACTTAAAATAGATAATAACATAATATCATTGAAAAAAAAAAGCGCGGATGAAACAAAAAGTGTCACACGTAATACTGTTAAAATATTTGAAGATACAAGAATATCAAATCGAGACTTGATTTAGCTGCCACAATCGACGTGAATGAGTACTTCGTTTTTATATAACATCATTGACATCAAACTATTAATTTAACCAAACACCGATTAAACTAGACAGCACACAATACAAAGACAAATTTAAAATTACATTGACAATCACAAAGTCGTAAAACATCAAATACTCAACTAATATTATCAAATCCTTATGTGCACGCGCAGTTTGATTACATATGGTCACCTTTAAATTATAAAATCTGTTAGATTGTAATCTATCTCGCGAGACTGTAAACTGTCTAAAGATTGTAAACTGCATATACTGCTTACAATATAACGTATTATTTTTCGGTAGATTCACAGCTATCGAAGTGAAACTGTTAAATTAATCGTTAAATTGTAAACTGCATATACTGCTTACAATTTAACGTATTACTTTTCGGTAGATTCACAGCTATCGAAGTGAAACTGTTAAATTAATCGTTAAATTGTAAACTGCATTTATTGCTTACAATTTAACGTATTACTTTTCGGTAGATTCACAGCTATCGAAGTGAAACTGTTAAATTAATCGTTAAATTGTAAACTGCAT
>JANCMC010033613.1:20925830-21011673 GCA_024363005.1 Charaxes varanes | reverse complement strand
GTATACAGGAAACTGGAGGAGGATGACTCATTTTACGCAGGCGTTTTCACGTATACACGATAAATTGTTGATAATTTAAGCCAATCACATGTATTTGATATCTCCCTTTTGTTTTCTCATTGGTGGAAATAAAAACAAAATGAAATGACATTATTATTGCATTATTTATCTGTACTAAAGTAGGTAGACCCGACAAAGAGTACTTATTTTTATAATGTCTACACCATTCTTAAGGGTTTCATTTTTTCTCTGCTTTTTGAAAAGCTTGAGAATTTCTTGAAATTAATGTCAAATTTCAGCAAACGATTTAATTTTACAAAAAAAATTCAGTATTAAGTTATGCACATCGTAACAACGCTGAAGTATAAAATTGTTCATGTTAGATAGGGTTACTAATAATCTGCGTCGTAATATAATAGTCTGTGTTGTGTGATCTGATAGGTTTAAAGTTTAAACTTCAAATTGCCTATCAGTCAAAGCCAATTTTTGTTATTGTTGTAATTTAGTACAAGGGGAGGTACGCCGTTCGATGTTGTATGAATAGAATGATTAAATAAAACTGTCAGTGCCATAACATTAATTAACTTACTTTAGTCTACTGTGGTTTTAGTGTTCGCTTTGTGCCGACTATTGTTATCAATAGTTTTATCCTAATTACATTTTAATGACGAGATAATTAATCGGTAACAAAGACATCTAGATTACTACTAAGATTATTTTTATAATTCTGTTCTTTTTATCAAAAGAAAACAGGCAAAGGTAAGGAAATTAATCTTGATATTGTATATGAACAAATTTTACAAATAATTTTTAACTTTTAAGTATATTCGAACTTAAATGTTTTGCTAAACCTGATAAATATTATGAATTAGTAATTTGTAATATTGTATATAAATTTTGCTGAATACAAACGTAAAATTGAGGCTTAAGCTTTACTTTGAAAGTAATAAAAACAAACTTTGGTTACGTTATTGGATATTTTGTGTGCTGTATCTGCACTATTTAGAGCTCTTGGCGTTAAAGTTTCTCTTTCAAAATAGGTGTCTGTAGATATAATAGTTTTCTTTGACTATATTCATGTAAAATATGTGAAATATCAAGGTTCTTCTTTGTCCCTAGGTATGAGTGAAAGACCACAGCCTTTAAAGGCCATAAACCGGTTTTTTGAAGGAAGAGAACCATGGCAGATTGTAACAATGACTGCTTCATCTGTACTGGCAATTGTGTGGGTCCACAGTTTATATAATGGTCAGGAAAGTAAGTATTTTGGTAAATACTAAATTTGATAAATAAATTAAACCTAGAAAGAGACTATTAGCGTACAGAAACATACCCGAGACCAGGTTAATTGTCGATTGAGGTGCGTAAATGCATTTTCCAGTCCTTAAAAAAATCTGTCTGTTTGGGAGCTCTTAATCGTCTTAGATACTGCACCCGATTGGGCTCTTTTGATGGATACATATGAAAAACATTACAAAATCCCCCAGAATGTTGTTGTCTCGTCATCCAGGACAGACATATTCCTTTATTCAAAGACACTAAAGTGAGTAGTACTTGTAGAGCCTACAGTACCATGGGAGACTAACATTCCTAAAGATCACATGATAAAAACAAACAAGTACTTTGACCTAACCAATGAGGTCACCAAAAACGGTTATAAAACCAGCTTATATGCGGTAGAGGCAGGAGCAAGGGCCAGCAAAATCACTGTATATTCTACTAAAAGACTTTACCCGGTTGTTGATACTTCGTTCTATATTGTTTTCTTCAGCACATACTGTCCCTGGATCAGTTTTCGCGAGTATCGATGCCACTTCAACGGCCAGCCTTTTCTCAATGAGCTCCCTCTGTAGCTGAAGCTCTTGCAGTCTGATTTCGGCGAGATGCTGTTCAGCTATAAGTTCGGCTTGTAGTGTTCGTGCACTCACGCTACGATGTTGTGAACCTATCGATGACGCAACGTTGTAAAGCCTAAGTTCTGACAACAACCGTTCGGTTATCATCGGCTTCGTCATCGTTACTCCGTTCTAGGTCGGGGTTCATTCACTATTCGGGTAGCTTCGGCGCACTCGATGATAACACATATGGTCTCGCAACCGACTTAGCTCTGCCAAAAGAGATAACTACGGTACCGTTCGAAGATATTATAATCTTATTCGATAATCATTTCACACCAAGACGGTACGGGTTTGGAGAACGCTACAAGTTTTATAAAGCTGTTCAATTAGCACACGAAAGTTTTTTGGAGTGGGCAGCTAGACTTCGGGGACTGACGACATACTGTGAATTTTCTAATATTGAAGAATCAGTTAGAGACCAATTTGTCATGGGTATGATTTCAGGTCCGGAGAAGGATAAACTTTTTACTGAAGATCTTAATAATTTAACTCTAGAGAATTTTTCCCGTCTGGTATAAAAACAGAAATTAGAATAGAAGCAAAAGTATATTACATGGCAATGTTAGAAACATTAGAAAAACATAATTAAATTCTTATTAATATATTACTAGGACCGTGCGAATACTTCCCGCTGTTAGTAATTAATTACGTAATAATTTTTAACTGGAGTTCTTAAGGAAAACATTAGTTTTGAGATATTACCTTAATTTTCGTCATTTAATCCAAAAATTATCTTAAAAAAATGGCGCATTAAACGTTAATTTTAATGCAGACATTTTTTTTGAGAAGTCAGATATATAGATTTGTAGATATCTAATCGAATGTACCTACATTAAGAGAGTGAGAGACTGGAAAGCTACTGCTGAGCGCTTTTAGTAGACTATAAAAGGGATGTGAGACACAAAATAAATGATTTCATTTCTTAACCAGAAACGGGGTCCGTGCCTTACTCTCCACAGGGGACAATGAGGACAATGGGGTCAATGAGGACAATGGAGACAATAATATAATAGGGACAAGGAGGAAAATGCAGACAATGGAGACAAAGGGGACAATGTGGGTAATGGGGACTGTGTGGGCAATGGGAACAATGGAGACAATAAGGATAATGGGGATAATGCATCAATGAAGAGAGTGGGAGAGAGGGTCAATGGAGACAATAAGAACCCACGTATAAGGACATTTAAAAGTAAGCCGCCTTTAAAAACCCCGCATTGACATTTAATGATCATGACCAAGAGAAAACAAATAAATATAACTACATTTTTCTTCAATAGATCATTTTCACAAAGTCGTACCATATTTAAAATGATCAAACGGGGTAACCGTGTGTAGAGCTATGAGTTGCTTTGAGGGCTGTCATATTAGTTTATTAAATCTGTTTATAGCCATGAATCGATCCTGTGGGATCTGAGGCCCTCCTGTTGCTCACCCATCCCCCAGAAATTCTCAAAAACCTGATTTCGAATTCAAGCATGATTTCGACTAAATTACCGTTCACGATACTATTTATTATCAAACCTAATGAAGTTATGTTTTGTTTTAGCAACCGATTACCCCTTTTGCTAAGGATAAAAATCGAAAATTAATTAATTCATAATCAGAATAATTGAACACTGAACAATAAATAGAATAAATGATAAAAATTAATTATGAGAATAAATAATGTAAATAAAAAATTGAATAAATAATAAATATAAATAATGAGAAGAAATATATGAATTAACAAAGTGAATAAATAAATTGAATAATAAATGGAATAAACAAATATATTGAATAATCCAATTGAATAATAAATAAATTGAAAAATTGAATTGAATAAATAAATTGAAGTTGTGTCAGGCCCGGATTCAACAAAATTTATTTAACAAAATTTGGTAATTATTAAAGAAAAAATTATTTTAAGAAATTAACGCACCACTAAGAAATCTTTAGAAAGATAGTATATGACGGGATAGAGAAGTATCTTCAATTCTTTGATCACTAACAATTATTAATACCCAACTTTGGATAATCTTTGGCTAGCCTTACAATTAAACGACTACCAGTGAAAATCAATGAAAAATGGAAAAATTCGAAAATCTTAATTAGCGAAATTTTTAATAAAACCTACCTTATTATCAAGTATTTTCTCTTCTGCTTCTAATAATAGCTTCACATCAGTGACTTGAATAACATACCTTTAAAATTACTTCATTATTGCACATCATGGTACAGAACTAAAGACCCAACATACAGACCAATCATAAACAGTATGACAAAACAGATAACATCCCTAATGTCGCTGTGGAAGACATCCCTATGGCATGAACAACTTCGCCTAACTCATAACGACCCCCATAAGTTAGGAGTCATAACACTATATCTAAATCGGTAAAAATCCACCGTGGCGATGAGCTTCTCACTCCTGCAGATCAGGCAACTATCCTAACAGATTATTACGTTGAACGTGGCAAAGCACGAACAAGTACCACATATCAACACAGCCCACAGACTGACATAACGCTTGGCATGAAATGTTTCGACTCGCTTGGCAATCTGCTCTCCACCTGAGACCTGTGTTTGTCTTGGATATCAAGTTTGTTGTTGTTGGCTCTGTGGTTTTACCTATTATGCTGCCTTCCTAGGGATCGGAGGGAGGGCGACGGATTACTAACCTGAGGTTTAGGAGTCGTGGTTTAATCTAACTTCCAGCGATGAGGTTACACACAAAATCAATGTTTAATTTCAATTCCATTTTAAAGTATACATATAAATTGTGAAGGTAGTTTTTAATAAATGTTGCTAGATTTATTTCGTAGATTGAAATAAATTGGTAATTGTAATTCCTTATTACCAACCAAGCAAGGCTTAAAAACCTCCATAGAGCAACACGACAAACCACTGACCTTTACCGCCAAAAGAAGAAGGAGGCTAAGAAGCTTTGTAGAAGAAAGAAACGGACAAAGGAGAACGAAAGGCTTGGAAAATTGGAAGATCATTACAAGGCCAAAGAAACAAGAAAATTTTATAAGGGTTAAAAGAGTTCCGAAATGGATTTACCCCAAGGTCCGAATCTATAAGGGATGAGCAGGATAACCTACTCCACGAGAAAGAGGAAGTACTAGGCAGATGGGAGAGGTACTTTAAAGAAATGTTAGGAGTAGAAGAAGAGGCACACCACACTACAAGAAATTTTTCAAATTCGAACATTCATATTTCAAAGAGTAAAATCAGCAATTTGATAGATACTTTTCATATTTTTTCCGTAAGGAAGATGATTAGAATTTGTTAGAATAACATTATGCGAAAGTTACAAGAGTTGTAATTATGGGATTCGACGAAGCGTCTAACACGATAGTAATGGTTATTTATTATTTAGAAGCGACCCTTTATCAAAGGCCGGCTAGCTTTACGAGAGACTATGAATAATCTAATAGCTTTTATATTAATTTGAACAATCAAAAATAAGTACTTGTAAACTAAAGTGTTTTGAACTCATTTAAAAGGGAAAGTGCCCGAAGCAATTTCACCAACAACCTCCCACCGATGATGAAACGAAATTAAAACCAATATTTTGTACTTTTTTATTTAGATTAATAGCTCTGTACACTATATAACTTTTGATTTTATAGTAAGTTTACGCATTTTTACCTTAATACCATACCATAAAATAGAGAAAGAAAACACTTTACTTTCTTACTGTATGTTATACCCTTCAATAAATATTTTAATTTATTAAAAAATAATAATTCCGAACGTTATTTTCTATACAATATTTTATATATAATTAAATTGAACGGATTTTTAATAGTTCCGCATAATAATATATTGATACAAAAATTTAATTCTAGTATATATGTGTTCACATAATTCCACATTCTTATGCGGAGTTTCTGGACGCTTCCTGAGCCAATATGGCGCCAAAGCCAAAGAAATGAAATGCTTATTTGGAACGTTCTAAATTCAAACCCCTTTTTTCACTTTGTGAGTGAAACTGATTTTTGCTCGCTTATTTTCGAGCTCGCTTTTTCAGCTTGTGGGATTAAAATATATTTTCTCTTATCGGGCTTTTTAATAAATATTTTAGTACTTTACAAATACTTAAGGGGCTTAATTAACGAGCGTATATTTTAAAACCACAAATTTTTCGTATGCACGAACGTACTATCTGTACGGAGAATTTTTATCATTGTATCGCGTTATATATAAATTTTATGTGTTTATATTAAATTATTTGCAATAATTGCTTAAGTACTAAATTTCATAAATAAATTGTCTATTCAAATTTAAAAAACAGATCAATCCAATGTCGAGACTGGTTATTTCTCATTGAAGAGCTGCCATTCATCGCTTCGGTGATTCACATGCTACTGAGTTGAATAACTCAAATAGAAGCCAATCCTTTAACGGATAGAATCAAGACAGGTGAATTTTGCGATTTCGGCAAGCGAGCTATTGCTCTCGCAGTATTTGCAAATCGGCTTTGTTGGTTAAATTACAAATTTTCGGAGATCTTTTAGAGCGAATTCAAAATCATCTGGATATACCAGCAATAATTCAACGTTTTAATATGTCGTTGTTAACGAGTGAGCGATGTCACGACCTGTGTTGAAATGCTTTGTAACTATTAAATGCGAATACGAACTTCTAAAACATAATATTACAACCTACTAAAAGACCTTGGCTTGTCAAGAACTATCATAAGTTTATTGTTAGAAAGGAGATCTAAAGCCGCACTAGTAGGATCATATCAGATTTGGCTAGGCAGGGGAGGGAACACTGGCAGTGTGCCTAGCCTGACACTCACCTTGAGTGTTAGTGATCACTATAAAGAACGCGCTCTTAAACCGGGGTCACAAGTCCTGGGCACTGCTATGGTTCCTCCCTCTGCAATCCCATGGAATCGGTACCCGCACGCCGAATCCATGGAATGCTAAGAAATTCGTCTCTCTAATCAACGATTTTCTCGTATCAATTTATTTTGTTGTTTTCCCGAATAAATTGGAGGAAAAATCTATGTTACTTATTACTTTTTTTGTTTTTTTTGTTTGCTTGAACCCGCTAACCTCTGGAACTACTGGAACTACTGATCTGATTTGAAAAATTCTTCCAGTGTTAGGTAGCCCATTTATCGGGGAAGGCTATAGGCTACATATCATCACGCTAAAAATGTTCACCTAATTTTACGCGGACGAAGTTGCGTGTGGCAACTAGTAATACATAAATCTGAAGAGTTTATGTGCTTGAACGAGCCAATCTAGGGAACTACTGGTCCGATTTGAAAATATCTTTCAGCTTTAGATAGCCCATTTACTAATATAACCCATAAAATTGAATCTCTGTTTTCAGCAACTTTTACTCGAACGAAGTTACGGGTAACAACTAGTAAAATAATAAATGTATCGCGATTGATCAATAGGTTACCCCTTTTTATCCGACACTCCAAATTTTCTACAAAATGGCGCATAAAAGTTAATCGGAAACGGGTTTGAGTAATTGCCGGATAAAGATTAAACAAGGCTTAAGATAAAAATAGACAGGGCCTGTCTGAAAGACGGACGGCCCAAACGCTTTACGTAACAGTTTTATAAAAATCCAATCAATTAATTGTTAAAAGCTTTTCAATTAGTAGCAAATTAAAATTTCGCTTGAGCGAGGAGGAAATATTCAACGGGAAATAATTAAAAACTTCTTTAAGAACTCTAAAGTATTTAGTTATTTTAACTTAAAAGTTTTGCGGAAGTGAAATAGAAGGCAGATTTAAGAATAATTTTATTCGAACAAGGCGTAATTGAAGTCAATTTGCCTTTCTTAATAATCTGGTAAAACGCAGTCGTTTAGTCTTTTTGGTGCCACGGAGTGTTTAATATGCTAAAAAAGTGTCCAGCAGTATAATAATAAATAATAATACAGTGAATGCAGCAACAGTAGATGAATTGGCCAATAATAACCTTTGAAATTCACCCTGCTGCTAATGTGGTGCCCCCTCATTTAGGCATCTTTACGGACATTATTAATATACAGCGAATATACTCCATATTAAACTCTCCATGGTTGGTGTTAATCTGTTATTGTTTACATACTCTTTGTTTGTCAATATGACAGCTGTATTTGCTCTCTTATGCAAGATTATATCGTTTGGCGTGGCTCATGAAAACCAGCTTTATATGCATAATGCAAACTTAGTTATTATTTAATAAATTTTAGATAAATAATATTTATAATAGAAAGATCAAGAATTAATGGAAATATATTTACATTGTTGTAAGAAGAATCTGTATATAATTAGTTTTTAATTAGGTTTAATTACGTTAAACACCTTTTACTGTGAAATTGTTCCTGAAGTATCTGTTCATAAATCTGATACTTAAATAATAATTTATTTATCTTTGGTTTGTCTTTCAATTTGTCTATACCTACAGTAAATGAGATGACACTCATGAAACTATCCCATTCTGATTAAATGATTCAATCTTTTGGACTTACTACTTCAACGATCATTTTTTTTATATTAACCTTGTTTTCTTCGGAGTTCAGTTTTCTCCCCTTATGGTTTTACAGTTAATCCTTATTTACTATTTCCTACTGTTAAAAGTTACGAATTTAGATAGATTCAAAGATGGGAAATTTTTTTTGTAAAACATAGTCTTCATAAGAGTTTTGTTCGCATATCACAAAAAATGTATAATTGACATAACCAAATCACTCTCTTGGGTGTTACTCGTACACTATTGAAACTTACCTAGCCCCCCTAGAAGATTGAATCTTTATAACAAAAACAAGAGGGAACAATTTAGAAACATTGTTAAAAGAAAAATAACTTAAACAAAATCATATACAGAAGAGAACATGAACTAAATGGTAGAGGAAACGTAAAAGTGAACGTATGAAGAGAATTTGTTAAGAAAGACGAAAGAAAAAATCTCATGAATAAATGAGCTCAAATGCTCTCTTGAAAAGGAATTTCGGAATAATAATGATAATAATAACAATAGTAATAATAATGAAGAAAGAAATTTAAAGTGGAATTTAAGAAACTAGTTTCGTAGGAAACTCCTAAAAATTATTTCATCGGCAGGAAATTTAGTAAAAGCTATGAATACTATAATGTTAAATAAATAGGATGGAAATATGGAAAATAAAACTGAATTTTGAAAAGTCCCAACATGTAACCTGTTCACGGCATACCGTGAAATACGTATTATTCGACCTCTTTGGACCTCCCATCGAGTCGAAGACTGACGAGGACGGAAAAAGACTAGTCTTCGCCATCTTTCCCACCATGAGCCTGGTAATTATTGAGAAGATGAAAGAATAAATTCAAGCTACCCAGGCTGAGGCTGGGGATGGGGAGAAGAGGGATGGCCGAGAAATACAGCGGAATTCAGTGAAGAGACAAGAAGAATAATCTATGCAATCTAGTAGCCGCATGTATCTTATCATTCTTGCTATGGACATAATTTGTAATTTGAAATTAATTGGAAATTTGTACCAGAATCGAAGTATCCTGAATTAAAAAAGGCTGCTTGTCGAATCAGTTCAACATTCGGAACCATGAACTTATGTGAATCATTTTATTCCACTTTAAAATTCGTGAAATCCAAACATCGATCAGTATTAACTAACCAGCATCTGAAAGAATTACTGAGAAGTGCTGTCACCAATTATTCACCAAATTTTAAACATTCATCAAGAGAAATAAAATAAATGTGTTTAATTTTTAATATTTAAATTCAATATACATATGTTTTACTTTTATTTATATGATTTCCCCACTTCAAGTCTATCTTATATGACAAAGAGGTACTGATACGTGGACTCAAAGGCCCTATTCGGCTGCTAACGAAGGGACCGCAAACATAACGCTACTTTTCATTAGATAAATAGGATAAGGGGTGGAGTAAACGGATATAAAGGTATATAAAACGGAGACGTATATACTATCACGGACGGTATCGGGGAGTGACTACCTGTAGTGGACGTGACCAGTTATCTGACAGATAAAGAAAAATCCAACCTCTGAATATAAAACTAAATACCAAATGTTTCATAACCGTTCTATGGTAAATGTTTTTTAACTTTATAAAATATTGTTTAACTGGTATAAAGAAAAATGGAGAACTACGTCTTTGCGTCGATTACCGAGCTCTAAACAAGAAGACATTAAAGGACAAATATCCAATGCCATTAATTGAAGATCAAATAGATAGTTTAAGTGGCCAGGTCTACTTCTCAACATTAGATCTAACATCTGGATATCACCAAATCCCAATAGCAGAACAATCGAAACACCTGACTGCATTTATAACACCTGATGGCCACTTCGAATATAATAGGATGCCATTCGGCTTATGTAACGCGCCAGCGGTGTTTCAAAGAATGATTCATAAAGTATTGAATCCTAAGAAAATCCCAGGTGTGCTCACTTATATGGATGACGATACACGAACGATGTAGGAGAGGGCCATCTGAGTACCATTCTATACGTCACAGAACATTGCGCCAGTGACGAAACACCAAAACTGGTGACCACCTACAGTGGTGTATTTTCAAACCCACCTGATCGGTGTAATAAGCGCAGGTTCAACTTGAAAATGAACAACGATGCACCTCCTGTATAATAGTCCTACCCCATGTCATTAAAAAAAAAAAAAAAATTGTCGATGATTCGGCTGGATTCGAGACATTGTGAGATTGTAAACATTTAGGATCAGCAAGTGTAGTTACAAACGATACAGCGGTAGACTCGTGCAAAATACATCGACATCTGGCGAGACGAAATTCGGGTGTGATTATTCACCTTGACCTCCTGTATCCATGCGGCAATACAATCACTAATGTAAAAAAGAAGGATTTAACCAGTCTCCTAAATTACATGCCCCCAATGTATAATTGTTTTTACAATAATCTGAAGACAAATAATGGGCCAGAGTTACTTCCGTTAATAGAAGAAGAAGATTAGATTTGAATTAGATTAAAAGTTTGATATTTGGTTTATTTTGCACTAAATGTTTTTTTTTAAATAATAAAATATAGTTTTATTTATGAAAATTTTCTATAAATTCCTTCATAAATAATATAGAGATTTTCATTCAAAGTGGGCTAACCGGGAAATAAATAAAAATTAAAGAGAATAAAAATAAAATATAATTCGTGGAAAAGGAAACTATAAAGAAGAAGAACCCTGCAGCCTACGCATACCGGGTTCTCTTCGCCTGCATGACCATCATCTCCAGATACGTCGGGCACTCCCTGCTACCCGCGCAGTGCTGGATCTCCTTCCCCTCTCTGTCCTTGGCCCTGCAGTGCCTACACGTGGGTGTGAAGCCTTTCGCTTTAGCCGGGCACTCCTTTATCTTGTGCCCGTTATCTTCACACCACCTGCACGCCATCTCCTTCGTACAGCCTTTGGCCGTGTGGCCCTGCTCAAGGCACACTAGGGGCATGGTTAAACGTATACTTGAGCGCCACAAAATAAAATACATTTATTAACATGATTTTTAACCATGACTATTGTTTTCAAAGAATTTTTAAAGTTTCCTTACTTGTTGTACTATACATATAAGTATACTATACAATGTTATTATCTATCTTCTTCTTTTCCATATATACATATATAAGAATGAATTGCTGTTCGTTAATCTCACTAAAACTCGAGAACTGCAAAACGGATTTATCATATCTTGAACTTGAAGTATTCGTAGAGGTCTAGGGAAGGTTTTAAAAGTAAGAAAAAATCAAATAAATGCCGGAAAAACCATAAATACAGGCTTTTCTTAAGGTGAGTGGACCATAAAAGGCCACTGTAACAAATAAACTAATAGTACAAAAAAAAAATATTACTTTATTTTACTTATGAAAAAGACAATATAATAAAAATGAAAATAAATATAAACAAAGTGATTTAAAAAGTTGAATAACCCTTGTAAAAAAAATATTATAAACATATAATACTGTAATCCATGTGTTGCACATTTTATTACACACATACTTGTACATAAGAATTGAATTGGAACATGAATTGAGCAGCTTGTTATATAAACTATCAATTTTTGAATTTTCATTTTGGTCTTTTAATTCATCTATTATTTTATTCGCTTTTCTCAATTCATCTTCTAAATGGGAAACTTTTTTTTGCATCTGCTCATAAGTATCCATACAGGAAGTAAAAGAATTAAAGCAGCAATTAGCTGCTGAGTGAACTTTATGAAGCTCGGCTAACTCTGACTACAGGTGGGAATTTTGACAATTATTTTTTTGGTCTCCAGCTCATTTTGTTCTTGTTCCTGTAGTAATTTTTCACAAAATTCACTTTTGGCTTGTGATTCCAACAAGGCTATTTTCAGCTTATTTTTCTCTTCAATGGCTGCAGCTCTATGGGTCTGCATTGTAAATGAGGCCATCTTCATCATAGTCTGAAAAATAAGGCAAGAACTAAGAAAACGGAAGACAAAATAAAGTGAGTGGAATTAGAAGGAGTGTTATAAAGTCTGTTAATAAATTATGAAACTATTTATTAAATGTGACCAAAAAGGGAAAGAAAAAGTAAAAGATAATTTAAAATAGACACCTCACTATAATATTAAGCTGCTAAATAATAACTTTCAAAGAGTTATTTTTATTACGAATCAAGATATACTATTAATTTATTACAAATAATTTAATGTAATTTAACCAAGTTTCTCAAAAGACACAGAACAACTGCTACAGTAAGGAAGTAAGACATAAATTATTACTTTTTAAAATATTCGGCCAGTGCAGTAGAACTTAGTATTTTATTGTTAAAATCTCGGTTCAGTGTCACGATTTATGGAGAAGACATAATGGAATAATGAGCGCCAAATTCTTAAAAAAGGTATATAGGATAACAACATGACATGATCACAAAATTACATTCTCATAATTTCAAGAAATAGGGATAAAAACTTTGCTTAACACGTTAATAACAGACGAGCCAAAATTTAAGATCGCGGTCTATTCACTTATATTTTTATGTTATTCGATTAATCGACATCCGATCGATCGAATCGATATATTTTTCCGATATTTATCAAGTTTCAATAAAAAGTATTCAATATCAAAATCTTGTAAACATTTAATTAATTTACATATTTAAGAGCAGAATATAATGAATTCATAAATGTTTCAAATCCATCCCTATATTCTATTACAGAAAAACCCGACAACATTTAAGGTAAATTTTACCAAATTATCGACATTTTTTCACTACCGACGTCCCTAGCCTAGCAAATTAAAAATAAGTTTTTTCTTTTTTGTTAATCGATTATTGTCCTGTCCGTAAATCTAATACTATACGAAATAATCGATTAATTTGTTTCATTTTCATCCAGATTACAGTCACAGACTGAAATAGTAAAACTAATTATTAATTAATTGTTTAGCAGTTAGTATATTGTGTTTAAAACAGTTTTCTAAGCACTAAGAACTGTGAATTTGTATTTATTTTTGTGTGAGTCCATTTTTCCTTTGTAGAATAGAATAAATATGTATAAAAAAGCCTTAACTTTTTACCGAGATAAACCGACAAGAAACTTCAATTTAGTATTTGAAGATTAGTTAGTTTTAGTAATAGAAGTAATTGTAGATTATTTCAACCTAAATTTGTTGAACAATTTGGAAAAGCTAGAATGTAATTAAATTTTGTAATGAAAGATGGATTTCAAATATGATAAATTCCCAGATTAATCCTACAATCCAGTATAGTCTCTTTGCATTTTAATTTAACCGATATTCCTATCGTCATGCAAGTAAGCTGAAAGAGTGACAGCAAGGAATTATTAAGAAAAATCACCGAAAATACTAAATGGTTGAAATGACAAACTTTCTGTTAGTTTTTCTTCAGCTACTTTATTATATAATTTGAAATTATACACACTAAACTTTGCTTTTTGTAATAATGTTATTATTACTGACTACACGATCAATCGAATATTGAATATGTAATTGATTCGGGAATTTATTAGGGTGTAGATTAATTTAAGGGAGTATTGTTTACAGTTAGGTGCTGAAGTCAGACTTATGTTTGGTATTTATTTAAATTTCAATCAATAGTATTTAAAATTTCTATTATTTGGAAAAGGAAATTTTTTACACACATACTATTATAAATTTCATTATTACTTTAATCTTACAGATCATAGATACCAGCCTGTATAACAAATTATATGTAACCAGGAAAATTGTCCACTTCTAAAGATATAAAGATTTGGTACTGTAATCATAGTAATGGAGTATGCTGAAGTGGAAGCAGTTAATATAAAACAAGAATTGAATGAAAATGTTTTAGAGTACACAGAAGATCGGTTTGATACAAATAATATCAAAAATTATATATCAGAGAATGTTTTCATAAAGTCTGAGGCACTGGATAGCTGTATATTTCTGGTTGATAATTTTATTAAACCAAAGCAAGAAGTAGGACATGAAAAATTATATGAAGGTAATGATAATTAGTTATATAACACATTATTAAACAATTATTATTGAAAATTAGTTGAAACAGTGTTCAATGACTTGGTATTCAGTGATTTTATTTGTTTATTATTGGACCCGGCTGACATTGCTCTAAATTTTGGCTCACCTGCTATTAGCAATTTAACCAAACTCCTTTTTATCTTTTTCATAAAATGTGACACTGGTTGTATTATTTAGGAAAGAATAATTTTTGCATGTCAGTCAAAAGGTCTAAATGAAACATTATCTATTTGAAGTGGAGACTAAATCTGTATTTTTTGACTTTTCCATTGAACTGTCCTGGAAATAAGAAGATAAAACAAAACAAACAAAATTCAGAATGGTTCCTCATTTACTGAGTTTTACCTAGATTAACGATCGAGTGATTTTTATATATATCGATTATTTATTTAAACAACAGCTGATGCATTTACGGTATAATTGTTTTTTTTCCAAGTATACTCCAATATAACTTCCTATTGCATAATAATTATTTGAAATTGGTGTCAACTTTTTTGGTTTCATTGCCTTAGTCCATGCTTAAACAGATCGAATGATTGCATAAAAATCTGGTATTCTAGCCTTTACAAACATTTCGGAAGCACTACAATACCTATAAAGTTTCATCAGGATGCGATAGGCATCATTGTATTGCACCCTGATACTGTTTATAGCACGTCTAGTGTAATTTACCCAAAGCTGACAAGTGTAGAAACATAAACAATATGTTCTAAAGAGCGTCCTCTTAACATCATCGCTACACTTAGCAAATCGCCGAGCCAACATGTTGCATCTGACGGCCAGGGCACGACGTTCTCTTTCTATGTCGTCATCATCAACCAGACCCTCAGTTAGAATATGTCCAAGATATTTAAACCGCTCGATTCGATTAATTAGGTTTTTGTACAGGTGACAAAAGTGTAAAAAAACACACAAAATGTATATTTCTAATTTAGTATCTCCATATTTAATGTTTGGGTGATTTTATCTCAGATTTATTATCTTTTTAATTTAGTTACAACATAGGTCAATAAAATGTCATGAATGTAAATCTTGTAGTCTTTATTAAAATTGTATAGATTTTGTAAACACTTTTATAGAATCTTTGTTTCAATTAGGTACCATGAAATAAGGCATGTAGAAAATTTTTCGTACTATATCTTATGATACATTTCATTAATGCAGACGCAATGTTTAATATTTAAATATTGATCACTCCGACTGTCCTTGCTTTCTGTGTTCTTTCAATAAATAGAACACATCCTCCTCCGGTGTCCATCTCCCTCCTCCATAGAGCTTTTTTAGGCGTCCTTTTAGTGTCTCCCAGGAGTGGGTAGTGTCTCCCTGGATAGCATTCAGGATCCTCCTGGAAATTCGCCCCACTAATGCTGCTTCTAGGATCACCACGTCAGAATCCAGCAGCGTGCCGATATCCTTTCTGGAAGCTATGAGACTCTTAATCTGGTCCGCTCCTTTGATAAAGTGTTCCAGGTCTCCTACTATCCCCGTAAATGGTTCCAATTGGCTAATCACTTCGTGAATGAAAGCCCAATAGACTTTAGGCTTTGTTTCTATCACACCATGAAAGTTCACTCAGATACCAGAATTTTTGAATCAGTAAATAGATATTTTTTTTATAAATGTATGGATTCACTTCTAACCAACGTTGTACCCACGGTTTATCTCGTGTTTTATTCCACTCTCTGAATGAGGTATGAGAAGACAGGAAAAGAACATTTCGTCTGGGCCCCACTGTTTTGCGTGCCCTCCGAAACACGGAGGAGGTCGGATATCCTTTATACACCAGTGCTAGAATGGGCCACCCATCTATGATCCGGTCGCAGCCTGAGCAACTTACCTTAGCGATCGATTCAAATGCCGACGGCAACCATTTTTTTTATTACTTGTCAGTTTCACTCATTTTAAAACCCATTGGTGCGACATCGCATATTTAAAAATTTCACGCGTCTTAATATTTTTTTAAGTTTGACATGTGACGTCACATAGCTTTTGACCCCGCCCCCTCCGTACCCGTTGTCAAATGTTGTCATATTTTAGTGATAACCTACCCCCCTCCCTTCCTCAACGCGTGACGTAATTTATATATGACCCCTTAACACAAAGTGAATCTGTTATAAATTAACAACATCTCTCCATCTCTTGACCAAGCCACATCTAAGAAAATCAGAATTTGATAAAACGTAGACTTGAAGTCTATCCGAACATGTTGTGAGTATTGAATCATAACTTACGAGACATCACACGTGACGACGCAGGTGTATTATTGTAAATATGTTCATTAATATTGTAAAAGTTGAAGAGAATCTACGCGCTTATGTGTCGTGAAAAACTGCTTCTGCGTCGTGCTGCAGCAGCAGTTAGGAGCTACGGCATACGGCTGACAAGCATTCTCTTCCATCTCATCACAAATGTAACTGAGCATCACATCGTGGACATCTGCCGTAATGGGGGATCGACTTCCCGAACTAAAACAGCACCGTGTGCAGCGGTGTTTAAGCTGATGTCCTGGTAACATCCAGCACTGATCGTCCAGTTTATTATTAAGAGTGCGAAATTTACAAATCTTCGGTTTGTATCTATCTATCTGGTTCGGGTGTAATTATGCATAGACGTAAGCAGTAGTTTAGATGAACCGCCCATTTCTTCTATTTCTTTCTAGTATCAGGACCCACTTAAGTTGCAGAGGATGTGACTGTGGGTCAAGTTAAGATGACAGACTGCCGTATGACGTCATCCCCAGAACCACTACCAATACAATCTTACGTCTAATATCAATCACTCGAACACATTCATCCGGACCCACTGTTGCACCCATGTATCACCTGGCCATGGTATGAGCTGCTTAACCTAGCGATCCACTTATGAATTAATAAATTTTATTTTAAACTAGGATTAGATACCCTATTATTAAAAATTTAAATTATAATAGTGTCCTTTTCGGTTAGTTTCATTCGTTTCGGGATTAAACCTGCCATTTATTAAAATACCTTTAAATGGGACCAGAATAAAAGTGTCTAATATATACCTTACCATTATTTACAGATGATATTCGAATCCAAATTGGGCCAGCCATTCCAAAGAATACTCGATACAGGAAGGAAGTTTTTTTGTAGTTTTATGTGGTTAATATAGCATACAAGAAAAATGAAGACAACAATTGATGGTTCCAAGCAAGAAATTTTCCAAGATCCTGGTTACGGGCGTCGGGGCGCGGGTAGAGAGCGAGGCGCATTACGGCGCGCGCTCTCTTCCTCGTCCTCGGCGCGGGCGCCCCACAAGTTGTAGAAGTTACGTTCCTACGTATAAACATAAACTTGCAGTACTTCGTTTACAGTCCCATGGGAGAGCGATATCCATAAGGAATGAAATTAAGGTTTTAATAGCAAAAAAAAACATAAATTTAAGTATTAAAATTCACACAACACTCGAAGTTGTCATGACGTCACTTTATGGTAACAACCTCCTCCGTGTTTCGGAAGGTACGTAAAACAGTGGGACCCGATTAATGACACTTTGTGATATTAATCGTAATGTTCACCTGGTCCAGATTAGCTAAAGACCGTAAGGAGTGGTACGGGCGGGGAGAGGCCTTTGCCCAGCAGTGGGAGAAAAAGGGCTGTAGATGATGATGAATATAAGTTTATATTTGGTGGGGGTACATTTTAGGGTTCAAGGATTATCCCTATATAGTTTTCTGACGCACTCGAGGCAATCCCAAAATTCCCTCTTGGGCTCCCCATCTATATGTAATAAAAGCGATTTTTGGAAAAAGTGTCTCTTAGTAGGTTTTGAAATGAGGCCATTGATTTGCATACTATCAATACCAATACAACTAATTAGTTAATATGATAATATTAATTTACATATATCTTGTCGAGCTATAAAAATCTAAAAATATCATCAAAATCGTTTCAATCGTATAAGGCGAAAATCGACATATAAGGTCTGCCGGAGAGTGCGGCCTTAGATTGCGTCGCGAAATCAGAATCATTTTCGTCTGCGACGTACCCGAGGCCGCACTCGCTAAGGTGTCGCTCTGTGAAGTTTACGGACGAGTTGCCGAAATCCGTAGGCTTCATGCAGTCGCACGTTGGAATATCGAATAATGTGTACTTTACACAAAGATGACGGTAGCAGTGGCAGAAAGTGTTCGTGTTACATAGAGGGATAAGTTTAAGGTTACAGCAGAACCGTAAAGTTATAGCAGTATCAACAGGTCAACACAGCGGATACCTTGGGCATCCTACGCTAAGTCGATATTATTGTCCATTTATATATATATAATATATATCCTTTTACTATTTTTGCATACAAGCCGAATTACCACAATTTTTTCAATACTATGCATTCATATAATATATATAGAGTATCGTCATAGAACAGTAACAGGTTACGCTAATTTATTTTATTATTACACGTTTTGATTTACTGGTACAGTAAGCCGGATTATTCACAGTTATAATTGGAAATCTATACGACACGAGTAATATTTGCGATAATGAATTCAAACTTTTCGACCTTAACGGTTTGATTTCACGTTTATTATTTTAATTTGTTTATGTTTATTACTTTCACTTGTTTCGTTTCATATCTAGACGCCCTATTTTACTCTCCCGTACTTCTGTTCTATTCGATAGATATTATTTTCATACCTACACAGAGAAAACACTACACACAGTACAGTAGTTCCGCTAATATTATTTTGGCCCACGATTAACGTAGCGAGCGCCTGTTCGGTCGCCAATTTGAGTACGAACCTGCGAAATTTTCACGGAACACACCAAAATTGGCCACCGAACAAAGCCGTAATAGTTTTTATCTTTTCTAAAACTTAATAACGTAACAAACAAGCCGCTCTCACGACGTCCCGCTCTGTTGCCTCCTCGTGATATTTCAGACCTAGCTCGACTTCACCTTTTCAGTCTAACTCTATCGCTATCTTCACGTGTACCTGTCTATCTTTGGGACGTGATGAGACCGGCCCGTTTCGATACACTAGCTAGTTCGGCCGCGAACGTAGACGTTGCATGCTCGAGCGAAACCGAAATACAGTCTGACGCTTCCCGACCGTCTATACATACGCTAGTGCGAAGTGATGATGCACTCACCACAACCCTGCTTGTGACGTTGTCAAGGTTAGCTGAGTTTTGCTGCGGCGGTGGTGGAGTGGGAACCGTAGATTTTTTGGCAACGGCTCGCTGCCGACGTATTTCCTGTGGGTGAATATAAAGATACAAAAAATATAAAGCCACGTCTACCTACAGTATATTTTAATTTCTACCGTATACCGTACAGTATATTTACATTTAATGTTTTCTTTAAAGTTAAAACAAAACCTATATGTTATTTTACTTCCTACCTCCTGCTGTTGGGCTTGTTTTTGCACTTGCTGCTGTTCTTCTGTTGGTTTGCTTTGCTCGTCAGATCGCGTGTACTCCACATACGGCATATTGGACTGTAATAACAATTATAAAATATATATTTTTTAAAGCTAGTAGAATTTACATATATCTATTGTTCGATCTTTGCGCAGTGGAAGGTAGGTGATAACTTTGAGATTGCATTCATCCTATGTCTACCTTCATTTTCGAATGTCATTCACTTTATTCCCGACTTGGGTACTGACTTCGCGCGCGGTCGTATACGTGTGTATCGTATCCACCACCAAATGGACAATCCTTCAAGGAAACGCTTTCATCCTGGTGTAAAGCATCCTATTGTCGTCTGTAGACGTTCTAAAATGCAATATTTGTGTACGTGAGGTGTATTAACTGTGAATTGCGCTGTGACCACGGCGGACATCTGCGGACTCTATTTTCGACAACAACACATTCGGGACGAATGTGGATCGGCAGGTTAGCGCAATTTTCGGTTGTCTCTTACCATCACCTTGCTCGAAGAGTGACATACATTTCTACAACATACACTTAAACATACAGTCCACTTTGTCGTAGGTCATAATATAACCTAGAACCAGTGACCACACAAACACCCAAGTGCGACGTTCGCACACCTCTGTCAACTATAGAAAACTTTAACTAGCAAATCAGCCGACATCTGCACCACCAGAAGGCTCGCAAGTACGTTGCCGGCCTTTAATGACGAGGTTAAGCCCCCGGAAACTCATATAAACCGAATGAAACGCGACAACAATACTATCACTTGACGTGACAGCATTGCCGCCAATTCACGTCGATCTTACATTACAAAGAGATACTGGTACCAAGACGCGCTGACCCAATTCGGCTGCAGGCCAAAAGGATTGCAAGCATGGCGCTACCTCTAATTATATTTGTTCATAAATTACATCACACGTCAAAGGGGAGGAGGGTATCACTAACATGTGACAATGTGTGACAACGAGCAGGGAGGGGGCGAGGTCAAAAGCTGTGCGACGTCATAGGTCAAAAATATATATTTTTTATCTTTTATTACCATACTACATAAAATAATTAAACGATTATGTGACGTCACGCCAAGGGCGAGGGTGTTTCGCAAGTGTGACAACCTGTGACAGGGACGGAGCGAGGAGGTAAATTATAGTAAAATTCGTGTGACGTAACGTTTGGATAGCCCCAAAGACAAAGACGAATGCACCCACCCGGGTCTGCGGCTGCGTGCGCGGCAGGGCGCGCGGCCGCTGGCGCTCGGCCGCCTGCAGCTCGAGGTAGAGCGGCGCGAGGCGCGTGGAGCCGCGGTAGATCCACTCGCGCCGGTCGCAGCGCAGGAACTGCACCTCCACCAGCGACGCGTCCACGTTCACCACCTTCGACGCCCACCATTTTCCTGGCCGCCATTATTCATTACATTATTTCTTCTTCGTCCTAGCGTTATCCCGGTGTAGTAGTACCAGGGTCCGCTTAGATTGTAGAGGATGTGGCTCTGGGGCGAGTTAAGATAACCGATTGCCATCTGACGTTATCCTCGGAACCCCCACGATCTCTACAACTTTACGACTAATGCCACAAAGTGACATTAATCGGATCGCAATGTTTTATGTGCCTTCCGAAACACGGAGGAGGTCGGATATCAAATGTAAACCAGTGCTAGAATGGGTCACCCATCTATCACCCGGTCGCAACCAGAGCAACTTAACTTAGCGATCGACTCAAACTTAGAGAGTAAGCTGTTGAATGCGCCACAAGAGTGTTAAGAAAAGCCCCAAATCCGTTTCCGCACTAAGGTTAAGGACGTCTTATATATCCGGGTGGTTGAACTAAAATGAAGTTGAGCACGACACATGGCTAGATGTGGTGATGGCAGGTGGTCTACGAACCTAACTGAGTGGTGGCTTGGATTGGGTTGGAGAAACCCTGGTCGTCCCATGGCTCGATGGGCCGATGATGGGAGGAGAGTGGAAGGAGGTGGCTGGATGAGATTGGTAAGGAATAGGGGAGAGTGCCCCTTTTTGCCTGAATGTTATCAAAAAATATTAAATAAAATCTGATCGTGAAACTAACGTTATATTTTTATATTCGTATATTTTTGTGGTGTTGTGAAATAATCTTCCAGGAGTTGGATGCGACTCATCTGTAAACTTGAGCTAAAATCAGACCGATAGGTTTCAGGACGCGGACGATGGGAGCGGGGTGGACGAGGTGGGCGCGGGGTGCGTTCCGACGACGCAGCGCGCGCGTGGCGTGGGCGGTGCTCATTGCGCTGTGGGCGTTGTGGGCGCTGCGCGTACCACGAGCGGCCGACCTGTCGGCTGAGCTGCCGCAGCACGAGCCGGCCGCCGTTGCGCATCTGCTGGCCGACTTCTCCAACTACCCAAAACTTTAATACAGATTTTTAATAAATAAATATGTAGGAATATATGACACACGGACGTCTCTTCCTAAGATAGACAACTTACTGCCTGTGTTATTGGTAACAGCCGTCTGTTTACACATATTTTTTGTAAATATATAAATACGTACATATAGATAATACACCCGGACTTAAGGCGGGAATGGTACCCACGACCCTCGGAGCGGAAGGTGGGGTCACTGCTCACTGCGCCAACGAGCCAGTCCATATATAAAATACTAGCCGATTTCCGTGACTCCGTCCGCATGAAACTGCGAGACCCCCTAGACCTCTTAGTGGATATCTACTAAGTATAAACTACCTCCCTTACAAGGGGCACACTGGCAGGCGGTCCATGTTCATGGACATTTGGACTACCAGATAGCTCGCAGATACGTTGCCAGCCTTTAAGGAGGAGTTTGGGTTACCGGAACCTCTCACAAACCAACCATAACGCAACAAAAATACCATCACGTAACAGCTTTGCCGCCACTTCAAGCCCCTCTGTAAGAGACTGGTACCAGAAAACGTCTGCTCTGCAGCCTGCGTGACCGTTTACCAAGAGTGCACCGAAAAAAATGAATTGAGACTTTTACCAGGTTATTTTAACATTTATACCTTTCATAAGATTTCTTTTAATTTGATACTTACCGTAATTTTTGAAACTGCTAGTAACTTATTAGACTCATCTAAAAAGTAACGTCATTAAGTTGGCTGGCCCGTAGGCGCAGCGGGCAGTGACCCTGCCTTCCGCTGCGGGGTTCGTGGGTTTAATTCCCACCTCGAGTCTGGGTGTATTATCAAATAAATCAAAATACGTATTTCTAAAAAAAAAAATATTTGTGTATAAGAGGCGTCTGTTAAGTTGGTCATTAAGTTGTCTACCTTAGGAACAGACATCCGTGTGTCATATAGTCCTGTATATATTTATATTTATGTATCCGCAATACAGTTCATATAAAACAAGCCAAGTATAGAATAGGTGATATGGGATAGACCCTGATACTAGACCGGGATAACGGTAGAAAACTTAACGCCCGTGTTATTGGTACCAGACACCTGTTATACATATATATATTTTTTAGAAATATATAAATTCATACATATAGATAATACACCCAGACTCGAGGCGGGAATCGAACCCACAACCCCGGAGCGAAAGGCAGAGTCATTGCCAACTGCGCCAAAGGGCCAGTCAAACTGGATTTGAAAAGTTCCAAGACTAGCGTTTTTTTTCTTTTCAATCAACAAAAGAGAGATTCATAGACGCTTACCAATGACATGTTACAGTGTTTGACGATAACATCAGATTTGTGTTGGTCCAACCATGTTATGCAACCGAATCCCACAGATCTCGCATAAAAAGTGACTGCAGACTACAAAGACACTTAAATTTTATTACTTTTTATTCACTGTACGCAAAGATTGCCTAAGATGGAACTGAAGAAATCCAGGTCGTCCCATGCCAAGATGAACGGACAACACAAAAAGTGTGACGGAAGCTAGCTGGATGTGACTAGCAAGTGAAAGGGGAAGAGTTGCAGAAAAGAAGGAAGCCGTGGGCGATAAAAGGCTAATAAAGATGAAGATGATACATTAATGGTAATCTTACCTTAAGCTCGTACGAATGGGTGGGTGCCCTTGCGTCAATGACCCTCAATGTGGGGTGTAGCGGCGCCCCGCGTGGTGCCGGGGGGGGGGGGGGGGGGTGTCGTCCTTAACGGGAGACAGAATGTCTCTCCTCCCCGTAAGGAACCATTTTTATAGGAACTCGTCGAACGACCTGACGTGATAGGTGACCTTTTGCTTTTATATAGTTATAGGGAGTTCTGGTTCGTAGCGTTGAGTGGGAAAGTATTCGTATCTTCGCCTTGTAAAGCCCAAACAAAAGTATTCGCACAGTATTGTGTGTCCTCTTATTAAATAGGGTTGCCAGATGTCTTTGGATAGGGGGATGAAGTTTTAGAGTCTATTGCGGACAAGCGCAGACAGAGGTTAAATTACCAGCGCCTGTATTTCCGAACGGATAGTCTTTTTTTTTTATATTCCCTTCGATATTAAGTAAATGGATCATACATATGCTTTAAGATGAATGGGATGATTTTTTTAGTGGCAATATCATTTTTTTTTATGATTATAATCTGCATACTTGTCTGAGTTCAAAACCGTACACAGAATGTGGTCCTCATATTATGCATATTCAAGTTCTCGATTATAAGTAGTTCTTGGGATTTTTGCGTTTGATCTTGCGCAACCGCCTGAGTACACAATTGGTGACGATATCCCTGGAACCCCTACAATCTCACGACTGATATGATCAACTCACATTGGTTTCCCTTTCGTTTCCCTCTTTCGACGTGTCCAGAACCGGCCTTTCGTCGCAGAGTCGCTTCGTCCCCTGACATTCTGCGGGAGACGTAACTCTGTTGCAGATAGGTTTCGGATGGGCGATTACACAGGGATCGCCCTGGCCACTCCGCGTTTATTTCTTTTTTGTTGTTTTAACACAGCGATCGACTCGGTCGCTTTGCGCTAAAATGCCCTATTGTAACATTTATAACTCCAAAACATTACAAAAAAAATTCAAGCGTAGAGTGTAAACAACAATTTCGAGAAGAAAAAAACAAAATTACGGTTTTTTACGCAAACTATATAATTACCAATTTTATATTTATACAAATAACCTTTGTAGAGTTTATCACGAATAGGCCAAGAGCGCGTCAAGACAGGCTTGTATTGAAGGGTTCCGTATCTGATACGCGATAAACGTATTTGTTCAATTCAAAAGTTGTTGTCCGATTTCGTTCAGAATAATGTTTAGTATGTCTTATCAACATGGGAAATTTCAAGTGGTTACATCGAATAGTTTAGAAATCTGTACGGGGACATTAAAAAACTATAAAAGGTCCCTTTACCGTTTAGCGTCCTTATGCCTTTAGCGTTAGGAACCTTTAGGGTTTCGTAGACCAAAACTATAAGGCCAATTTTTTTATTAAGCAAGCTATTAGCGCGATGTTTTTTTTTTCTAGGTTATGACACTTAACCCAATGTGCGAGTACGTGGAGACAGCCCAAGGAGTACCTCTTACAGTCACGGGGGTGGCTCAGTGCAAGATCATGAACGAAGACGAACTCCTCACGACCGCCTGCGAGCAGTTCTTGGGCAAAACCGTAAAGGAGATCAAGATGACCATACTGCAGACTCTCGAAGGCCATTTGCGTGCAATATTAGGTGAGTAACTAATTTCTTTACCTATGTAATTATAATTAATGGACGCAATATAAATCATGTACGATTTAATATATAAAATTCTCGTGCCACAGTTTTTGTTGCCGAACATCTCCGAAATGATTTAACTGATTCGTATACAACATTTTGTGCATATTTGGTAGGTCTGTGAATCGGTCACAAACTATTTTTCTCCCTAAGCGATAAGGGTTACCCACATGGACGAAATCGCGGGGTGCTTCTAGTAATGCATATATTTAAACAACCTAAAATTAAAATTAATTGGGAGTGAAAACGGGAGCAAAAACACACTTCTATTGTTAAAAACCAGCCTTATAATTTGTTTTAACAGTGACATCTAGTTGTAGTAAGGAAAACAAGTATACAACTCATTTAATATTTAGAAGTTACGTTAGATGTCGCTACTGTTCCCACAAAGTTGATTTAGTATGTTCAGCTAGATGGCGCTGTTAGATATATTTGAAAGGTTGAATCTGAGCCGGAACCGGGTATTTGTATAGTGAACCACCCATAGACATCTGCACAGTCAGGTGGTTTGCAGATGCCTGGCCTGCCGTTAAAAAGGGCTTTAGGCCACACAACAATACCATCTCATGTCGTGACAGCATTGCAGCCACTTCATCGGCCGATCTTATGTAAGACAGAGGTATCCGGACACGCCAGCCCAATTCGGCTGCAGACCAAAAGGACTGCAAGCGTGGCGGTACCTCCAATTAGATTAATATATAGGAGTAAAGGAAGGGATAGAGTTGAAAGAGGTAGATGGAAAGAAGAAAAATGATGTGGATACTGCTGTCACGGACGGTAAAGGACGAGTATAGACAGAGAGAGACAAAAGCAAGGGTAGTACGGGATCGCGTACCCGTAGTGAATCTGATCAGTTCTCGGACAGATAAAAGCATGATCCACCCTCTGGACAAAAAAATCTATATACATTGATTATGACCAATCTCTTAAACGAGTCATTAACTTCCCCGGCTGTTTCTCCAGTCGATTAGCTACATCTAACAAACCAAAGGTCGGCAGCCTTCTGGCAGGTAAGGGCCATATCGTTAAAAAATGTGGTGCAGGCGGGCCACATCGTTAAGAAATTAAACGTTGGCGAGTCACAATAATAGTAATAGTATTTTTTTTTTCTGGAAATGTGTGTCTTTTTATCCATTTACTATGTAGTAGACATTGTAAGCGATGTTAAAAAACTTTGCACTCGTATAATTTACTTCATTAACAAAACAGCCGCGGGCCACAAGTGTAGAGGTCATGGACCACTTGCGGCCCGCGGGACACGCGTCGCCGACTGCTTTAATAAACCATAAATCTCACGTTATGGACACTTTTTTTTTATCAAAGAGGTCATTAAAGAGTAATCAATCTTTTTCAATACTGTATTGAATTATATTGAGTTAGTTTGTCTTGTCTCCCTCCGGCAATGTCAAATGACAGCTTTACTCTATGCCCGGAACAAGATGGCCGACGGAAATGTTACACACGTGTGGCAGTTGGTTCCGATTCGTCGACCGAAGTTAGAACACTGTCACTGATCAAGGTAATGTCTAATCACTTTGGAAATAAGCGAGTAGTGGCGGGAAGCCTGGCAAATGTCAAACGCCGAACTTATTTTGTTCTAATCATAGAATAATATGCTTTTTATTATTGTTTGACTTTTTATTGTTTATATGAATTTTGAATTTTGTTTTATATGGGTTCTCGCCTGAAATAAAATGATTTTATTTATTTATTTATTATTTATAGAAGATAGCTTAGACGAAAGAATCTTACATAAATTATCACATAATGTGGAGATGCGTCGCCACTAAAGAAAATTTGTCTGTCTGCTTTTTTTTTATCAGTCAGTGCTAGTCCTGCGTATATTTATTTCGGTATACTTGTCGGTAAATTTCTAGAGCGTGGTAGTTGGGGAAAGACTGTACGTACTTAGGTATAAAAATGTATCATTTATTTAGGGTTCCGTAGGACACAAAGAACCCTTATAATTTCTCTCTGTCCGTCCGACCTTTCGCCCGCAAGGCGTAAGGATTTCTTTACTATTCGACGTAGAGACTTGAAATTTTCCATGTTTATAGAACATGGTAAAAACTCATTAGGCAATTTCTTTTCAGCGAAATCGGACAACAAGTTTTGAAGTTATTTAACAGATACCTCTTTCGCGTATCAGGTACGGAATATTATAGCGTGTCTTAAACACGGTCTATGCTAGTTCATTATCAATGTAGTATAGCTCATCGACGCCTTTGACATGCGGTGCTGGAGGCGTGTGCTCAATATCTCCTGGACCGAGTACAGACCCAACGTTTCCATTTTAAACTCGCTCAAAATCACAGCACGGCTATCAACTATCTATCTACGGAAAATACTTGAGTACTTCAGTCACATAGCCCGAAATACGCGAGCCCTATTGAAAAACTTATGCTGACGGGTAAGATAGAAGGAAAGAGGCCATGCGGACGTAGCCCGAGGCGTTGGTCGGACCAGGTGAAAGAAGCTCTCCATACACCTCTTTATTGTGCATATAGCCAGGCCGAAGATCGGACTAATTGGAGGAAGATCATCACGCAATCATCATCATATGAGGAGGTCGTGGCCTAATCAGTGGTCGGCATTTGAGTTGATCGCTAAGTTAAGTTGCTCTGGCTGCGACCGGGCAACAAAGGGACTGGCTGAAATGCTTAAAGTACCTGGTTCAAACCCCGACGACGCTGGGCTTTTGTCGCGCCCACTTTTCACACCACGTTTTAAGGTCAGTTGGATATACTCATATTAAATATAAAAGTATTTGTTCCATTTAAGAAGCTTGCCCTATAATATTTATCAGTATATTTTTTTAATTTACATATTACGATTGACATCTGCACCACATGATTTTAATTAGAGGTAGCGCCATAGCGGAATTAGGCCGGCGTGTCCGGGTGCAAGTACCTCTTCCTTACACAAGATCGGCGTGAAGTTGCGACAATACTGTCACGTCAAGTGATGGTAGGTTAAAAAATTATCGTTCTTAAGACATTTTTATACATATTACGAAACTTTTTACAAGTAAAGAAGAACTTACTTTTCTTCCTTGCGTTATACCGGTTAACTAGCAGTGTCCGCTTAGATTGCAGAAGATATGGTTGAGGGCGAATTAAGATGACCAATTGCCACCCGATGTCATCCTCGGAACCCCAACTATCTCTGCAACCTCCAGACTGATATCACTCAGTAACATTAATCGGGGACCACCGTTTTACATGCCTTCCGAACACTGAGGAGATCGGATACCAAATATAAACCAGTGCTAGAATGGGTTATCCATCTATCAACCGGTCGCAGCCACACGGAGTCAGACATCTCGCCAAACAGATGCGTTGCTGACCTTTAATGACGAGTTTAGGCCACCGGGAAGTCTCACGAACCGAACGAAACGCGACAGCAATACCGTCCTTGACGTACCTGCATTGCCGCCACTTCACGCCGATCTTACGTAAGAAACAGGTACTGGTACCCGGACGCGTCGGCCCAATTCGGCTACAAGCATGGCGCTACCTCTAATTAGAAAGACAGGTGTACGGGAAAGGGATGGAGTAAAAGGATATAAAGGTAGATGGGGAGAAGAGAAAGGTTGCGGATGGGGTCTTCACAAGTACCTTAAAGTTTTAAAAGTTTGGAGGATTTTAGAGACAATATTTCTAAAGTCATAATTAAGTGTAGGGTTATATGATGCCAGAAATAAAATCTATACGAAATATATAATTGTACCTAACTTCAAGTATTTTTGTTCGTGATTGTAGAAGTTAGGACTGATTGACAGAGCGAAACTATAAGTTCCTTGTAACACTACGGAACCCATATAATAATGTCCATACAATACAACAGTTTGCCACCAACATTTTTGCTTGCAAGCATACCTGCAATGAAGATTCCGCGGATATACACCTGGATAAGCTGCCGACTGAACGTAGCACGTTTGCAGTCTACAGTCACGAAACACTCGCTCGCAATCACTCCCGCCAACCGAACAGTTAGAATTCGACGAACACACCCACAATGTTGATAAAAATGACTTCTTGTGTTTCACTTTCGAATAATAAAATAAAAAATTATGTTCCATATTGGACGTTGAATATTTATTTGTTATTGAATAAGATTCTTTGAGGAGGTCGTGGCCTAATCAGTGGTCGGCATTTAAAACGATCGCTAGGTTAAGTTGTTCTTGCGATGGGGTGATAAATGTGTGATCCATTCTAGCACTGGTATATATTTGATATCCGAACTCCTCCATGTTTCAGAATAAAAATAGTGGGACCAGATTAATGTCACTTTGTGATATTAATCGTTCTATCAAAACGTGATCATGACGACTGCAATATTAATTTTCAAATATAATAATAATAGTACTTTATTTTCAGATAACAAAATCCATATTACACACACACACACACGCACGCACGCACGCACGCACGCACGCACACACACACACACAAGTTTGTACAGAGAATTTAAAGTGTTAGTAAAAACGTTTTAAAAACGCATGTTAGTAAGCACAAATTAAAAATAAATATAAATATATAGGGCTATATGACACACGTACAGGGTAAACGTTCACGCAGTCGATCACCCAAAAGAGGGCCAGATCTCATCGAGACCTCAACAATGTGCTCCATCAGGCAATGATGAAACTGCGTGGTATTTGAGACAGCTAAATTCATACAAACCTTGTACAAATATTTATGATTGATTTTGAATTAAAGGAGTGTTAGATTGCTTACTATATTAAACCTAAAGTTTAAATACAAGAATTCTCCTATAAACAGCAGGCAATTTAGTACATAGCAAAAGGGATAAGCGGCGTATAAGCATATATCGTATCCATAGTTTGTTAAATACAATAATGTCACTAACAACTTGAGATTTAACTTGCTATATCCCTCCGACGCTGTTATAATTTCAAGCTAATATCAATTATATTATGTACAGAAGCTATAGATGTGGTATAAGCGCAGAGTGGTGTAGCTTTGAGGTTGCAGCTTTGCTCAAAGTCTTTGTACATTTTTGACCCTGAAGTCCATTAAGAACTACAAAACTTGGCCACATGGTCATTCAAATTAAGCTATATCTGGCTCCAACATTATATGGTACGCATTAGCGCCATCTAGTATATCTTTGGTGTATCTTTCCACTATAAACATCATCGCCATCTTGCGTCGTGCGAAGTTACTTCATTATGTAGCGGACGCTACGCGCTTTAGTCCTTCGAACATATTGTCAAAAAATCGGCCACCAATTTGTAAAAATTCTTTATCACCGGAAAGATGTTGGGAAAGCGTTCTAGGCGACGGTTGATCGGTAGGTTAAGTAGCTCTTGCTATGACCGGGTGATAGATGGGTGACCCATTCTTGCACTGATTTATATTTGATATCCGACCTCGTCCGTGTTTCGGAAGGCACGTAAAACAGTGGGATCCGAGGTTCCGAGGATGATGTCAGACGGCAATCGGTCATCTTAACTCGCCCCACAGTCACATCCTCTGCAATCCAAACGGACCCTGGCACTGAACCGGGATAACGCCTTGGAAGAAGTTCTAAATAATTGCGTAATGAATTTTTAGCGTGTTCTATCAATAAGGAAAATTTTGGGTCTAATAGTTTGGAGATCCTAAGAGGGGGGGGGGCAGAAAATCTTATCTTCCAGTATTGCTGCTAACATATGTTATGTGATTTATGTCTAATATAATTGATTTATATTTTCAATATATTTAACAATCTGACATATTTTAATAACTCCACTTGATTGATATCATATTTAAACCTCTATCAACTACCCAGAACAAAAAATTTATAAGTATTTATTATAGCCGCAAGTACCTTATTAAAAATTATATCTTTGAAATAACTTAAGAAAATGAAGAATTTATGAATTAATTAGGCTATAAGCTATGAATCTTAAGGTATTGGAGTTTTATTTAAATGTACACGATACCTTTTCACTTTAAGGCGTTTGATAATGTATTAAAGATAATTACTACTATTCTTTTGATTCTCGATAAACCATTGTGGAGCGTTTATATTGTTTTATTAAGGAAAATTTCCATGTGTTGGTTTGTGTTTATGTTTTAATCAAATCATTTATTTGCAAAGATTATGAATACATCAATACACAATCTGCAATACAATGGCGTGCAAATGTTAGTCAGAATACAAAAAAAAAAACTAAAAATGTTCAGTGAGACGATATAATGCCAATATTAAAATTATTAATTATTACAACATTATATAAAATAATATATTATGTACCCGTGTTTTTTTTTTCAGATTTGCGGCTGTTGGGGCGTAAATTTGAATGATATTCAAGTCTAGATTGTAGATTAGCAGCGCTGCTCATTCTGACAGTCCCTTAAAACTTGTTATATATTTCTTTAGATGTTTTTAAATAATAAAGCCTACTCCATGTAGTTCCGGCGTTTCTCCGATGTGGTAGAAAATAAACTCATCATGGTCCTCTATTTCATTACCGAGTTTTCTCACTTCTGAGAGGCTGATAATATCGTACTTTACGTTTTTTAAAGATTCTGTTAGTTCCGGTAGACGTGAAAAGTCGATAGGGATTTAACATAGTAAGTCGTTGTATGCAGGATGTTGTGGTTATTCTTGTTTGTATTATGATTTTTTTTGTGCTACACTTTATTTTACCACAAAAATATGACAACTGGACTTAAATCCATAAGGACCTGGTTCTTTGACCCCTCTTGGTTATTAAGCATCCAGTCCAGACATGCTTTACTCTTAGTTGGAGGGGTAACGGGTATATTAAGCATATTTAAGGTATTTTCCTCATGACGAGATGACGAGTCATGACGTCAAAAGACGGTTGATGTTTCCCATCAAATATTTGCGAAAAAAAATTGTTGTCCGCAGGGAGGTGGTTAGTTCTGCAGAGAGATTTAAGATAGCGATTCACGCCACCCCATTCATGGCCACACCCAGGTCTTTCAAAGATTAAAAAGCCGTAGAAATCTTGTGAAGTGTATGGACCCCCTGAAATTTGAGGTTTCGGAAGCAAGATGCTGGTTTTGGAGGGAGAAAACACATTTGCAAAGCCCATTTGTACCACTTACTGAAAATCTTTCACCTGGGCCATAATTTGCCTTGGCCAACCTGGACATAGAACCTGTCGCGGGTCAAATCTAGTCTAGATTAGCTCATACCGTTAGGAGTGGTACAAGCGGGGAGATGACTTTGCCTAGCAGTGCGTGAGAAAGGAGCCTTTGCCTAGCTGTGGATGATGAACCTGGAAGTTACTTAATAGACTTTGAACAGAGGTTGGCAGGAATAAGGAAAGCATGTCTAGGTAGATTCACAAATGATACCGATCTGAGCTGTTTATGTGGTGCATTTCAAACGATGACCCATCTTCTATCGTGCCCTGCGTGCCCTGACACCTGCAAGCACGTGGACTTAATGGCTGCTTCTGAAAGGGCAGTTGATCTGGTTAAGTTCTGGGTTGTGACGCTAAGAAGAAGAAGTTGCGAAAACGTCTATTTTCATTCAATTGTCCGTTATTAGCTTGATTTTAAATTTACAAAGCGGTACGAACGATTCTAAAATATTCGCTCATAAATTATTGTTTACTGCCTATATATATCTATTCGGGCACACAGTAATGGGAAGGGTATGAAAAAATAAATCAGGACACGTCACAGGACACGACGACAACGAACAAAGTAGGGAGGTGAAATGCGCCATATTGAAGCGGAACTTTTTTGGAGTTGAAAATTCGATGAAACTAAAAAGCAACACAAATAGAAAAAAAGACTTATTCGTCAATAGATTTAGCTTTCGAAAGAATGGGGTAGACCACCAGTATTCAGTGTCTTCTATATTCGTCTCGTCTTTGTTAGGACTGTCTTGCGCCTGCGTAATACGAAGCCTTGAGGAAATTGCGCAAACGTTTTTTATCCGACACGTGTACGATTATTTGCCATCGCGTATTAAAATTAGTTAATTAATTCATTAAAGTTAATTAATTAACTCATTATCAAACTATTTTTAACTCAATTTTCATCTGTCACAGTGTCAAAGAAGTTTTATTATTATTTATTTATTTACAAAGATATACCAGCGGCATTTGGAAAATACATATAAAAACTTAATTAATTATGAATTAAGTTCTATTTCCAACGCTATTGTAGGTACATACAGCATTAAATTTTTTCCAAGTGTTGTGTTTTTATAATATATGTCGGAATCAGCTAGAATATTTGGCAAGAAAATATCAACAAGAACACAAGGGATTGCACTTCTAAAGTGATGGTGGGAAGAGAGATGTGCAGGTATCATCAGCGTTGGCTGTCATGTCTAGTTCAAGAGGATATAATATCGTGTTTATCAAGCCGGATTTTTTTTAAATTTATTTATTTTAGAAACTGTGAACGACATAGGTGGTACAAACCCAGAAGTAACAACTGTCTTGCGATAACCATCGCCTTCCTCCGTAAAAGAAATCTTTTTTTGTTCTAAATTTTAACTTGTAACAAAATACTTAACTTATATAAATTAGACTATTACAATTCCTATTACTCATTAAATGTGTAGATGTTTGTGTGTGTGTTTTTGTATGTATGTGTGTTCTGTGTCTAATGTAATTGGTGCTATTTTGCAGATCCTAAAAGGTCTTCAAGTTGTAACTGTGGACTTGAAGATTGATTGTAACTATGTAACTGCACGACTATTTTGGATTTAAAATAACCGACCTGAACCTTGAGAAACGCCCAGAGAGTAAAAGAATAGACAATCAATTTACTTTAAAAAAACTATCCTGTTATATATATGTTGGTACTCTCTTTGTGTTACAAAATATTTCGCAGCGCATTCCTACCCTATGCTAACGACATTTGGCTTTGATAATGACATCCGGCGAAAAGGACGTTGCGCCCTTCCTCGTATTTTTCCAACCTGATTGTTTCGACCAACTTTTTTTGCTACATTTTAAAAAGAGATTTATTTGAGACATATCTTTTGGCTACGCATAACACAACTAAATAATACAACATGTATAGTTGATAACTGAGTGCTGCTAACCTTACATATATTGAGGGGCTGCCATCAATTCTAGAAATATTGATAGTTAAATTAGTTCCTCTTCTTCTTCTTGTAGTGTCGATGGCGCATCAAATAGTTCCATTCCAGAACTCAGCCACGCGAACAGCATCCTCTGTGGCTCGCATCAGGTCCTCCCGCGTACAGGTGGCATGGCGATATTGTAATATTTTACAGTTAATATTTTTACCGTTGCTATGACTACGTTTGACACAATCTTATAGTAAAATGTACATATGTGTGTGTAAATCGTTTGGCATTGGTGTGAGTGAGGTTTTACTTTATTAATTTAATGTATTAATCATGATTTTTTGATATTAGCATTTGCATACCATGTTCTATATAAACTAAAATTGTGCAAAATTTCATACTCCTCCGATTGCGCAATTTTCGTAAAATGGTACCGGAAGAAAAAAAATCACAATCTAAACCTGCCTATAAAATTTTTGACTTCAAAAAAAATCCTCGTACCGTAATAAAGTTTATATTCTCATTTGTATTTATCGCTAAGTTAAGTTGCTCTGGCTGCGACCAGAATCAAAAAATCCTACACTGAAAGCCAATTATTTTTAATATTTGTTCTTTAAACCTGAGCTTTAATCCAGTTGCGTAGATTGTGGTCACTACAGGGACCGAATTAGTCAAAATCTCGACAAATCTAACTGGTGGGCAACTATGCGTCACACGTTGAAGAGGGTGCTAGGGTATTGCCAAAATTGGCATTGTAACAACACGCATGGCATGGGGTCAAAAGCTTAAAAAGTATGAGTTTAAAAAAATGTGACATTATTATTGGTACCTCCTTAGTTTATAGTAAAAAAATTATGGCCATCATAGTCTCTCGATACGGAGACAGGATAAGAGACCACGACAAGTGTTTGGTGTTCCTGTAGATCTTCCTTTTTATCTGTCTGATAACTGGTCAGATCCACGACGGGTATGCAACCCCGGACTACCCTAGCTGCTACTGTCACTCCTCCTGCATCGTCCGTGACAGTAGTATCCACATCCGTTTTCTTCTCTCCATCTAGCTTTGTATCCTTTATATGGGTACGAAATTCTAGAGTCAGAAACCAGGGGAAATTAAATTGAAAGATTCCATTGCAATTATTTCTACATTAAGTGTGAAAAATAAATAAATAATTATTAATAATATTAAATAATGCACAAAACTAGTCGACGAGCCCTCACTGCAAACCATAACGGCACTTGAACTTGCCCTTGTATCTTTGTGGATTTACGCTGTTGTAACATGACGGATTTAGTATTGCCACTGTATAAAATAATACGCCTTATTCTCGTACCAAAATCAAATAAGATTTGGAATTTCGGACGATGTTTAACAAGACACTTGGCAAAATTTCTGTGTATATTCTCGTGCTGATGGTTGTTTGCACAAATTAGACTACAAACTATGGACACTTAGGTTCAGTAGTAAGCAATAGAACGGGACGCGTCGGGAAAGTCCTAACAAGTGAAGTGCCGGACCCGCGCATTTTCCCATCATCGCTTTTTTGAACCTGGACAGGCAACCGACACCGAATTGAATATCAATTTTGAGTCGACTGTTCTCAGTACATCGATACGTCCCTATAATAGTTACCGACGTGCCGTCGAACAGTGCAGGCAAATCTGCAGGAATATCGGAGCAGGAGCATCGGTACATCGCAACGTGGATGTCAGCAGTCATGGTTTTTTTTTTTTATGTGACAAGGTGCAAACAGGTCATTAAGTGACTAACAACTCACATACGCACTACGAGAAACCTTGCAAGAGCGTTATAGACGTCTTAGACTTCATTGGCACGAGAAATTTTTTTACCGCACGGAAAGCGTACTGAGCTTGGGATTTGATCCAGTACCCTTAAGCTTAAATTAAAAGCTTGTATTAGGAGTGGGTGCGACAATACCCCAACGGCGGACAGGTTTGAACCGGATACCTTGCGGAATTCAGTCCATACCTTATACCGTTGAGCTATTGAGCAGGTGATGTGGCTGTGGGGCGAGTTAAGATGACCGCCTATCCTCTGACGTCATCCCCGGAACCCCACAATCCCTCGACTGTAGTTCACTAAGCCCTCATTCGCACGTGAGTTAAAAAAGAGTTGCGTTAAATCTCGGCGTTGGCGCTTTTTCCGCGTCATCGATCCGAAAGCATACCTCCACGCTAAGCTGGACTGTCGTTTGCACGTCAATTGGTTATCAGGCTTATTTTTGCTTGTTAGATCTAGAGTCTGGAAATTTTCCATGTTGATAGGACATGCCAAAAATTCATTAGGAAAATTATTTTGGGCAAAATCGGACAATAGATTTTGAAGTTATTTAACAATTATCGCGTATCAGATACTTGGCCACTTTTTAATCTCATGTAATCTGTAGCATTACATTGGTAGTTTTTACGTATTGTTAAAGATTTTAATGACCGTCCCGTTGGCGCAGTGGGCAATGACCCTGCCTTTCGCTCCCGGGGTCGTGGGTTCAATTCCCGCCTCGAGTGGAAACACGATTCTTCAGTTGACGTTTCATTTCGAACGTAAAAGTAAGTAAAACTATCCAGATTGTTCGTGCTAGGCCCTCCGCACATACTCAAACAATCACACGCACATGTACAAACACACATAATTATTCATAGTTAAATGTTATTTTAAGGCTTTTCTTTTATAGGGGTTTTCTAACTTATAGTAAAAGGTAACTTTTGTAGAACATAATATACAAAACAGGAATACAATCCCACTCAATACGCAAAACTGGCTATATGCTCCTTAAGATGTGTGATTAAATATACTCTCACAGTTATCATAACCACCGCATCACCACCACTATCATCATCCCGATTTGGATCTAAGCAGAAAAGGCGTTCTCTGTGATCGGTTAGGTATGTAGTGATTAATGATAACATTACTGCATAGTTGGTAGAACAGTATATTACGCACCTTGCAGAAGTAATTAATGCAGTCGTATCAATTTACCAACGTAATACTCGTGCAGTAATAACTCATTTTGCGCTCGGTTCAACATTTTATTATTGAACTTTTAATCAATGCCAGGCCCTTTAATTAATTTGGCACCTACATGACCCTCGCGGTGAGGAGTGGATGGAAGTGGTTTGGCATCTACAAGTTTTTAAATTTTCTAACAACTAATACTAAATAGTACAAAAAAGTCATTCTCACGACATATATCACTCAGTGATATTAATCGAGACCCACGGTTTTGCGTGTATTCCGAAGCACGGAGGAGGTCGGATTCGAAAACCCAGTGTTAGAATGGATCGTCCATCTATCCGCTCCCGGCAGGAACTGCTTTAATCTAGCGATCGACTCAAATGCCAAGCACTGATTAAGTTAGTCATTTTTTTGACGCACTACTCCGTTCACTAATAGTCCCATGATCTAGAAACATCTGCGAACGGGAGTATGGCACGCGCTAGCTCTGCTAGAATATCCAATAAACCCCAGCGGGGCCCTGGGTATTCTAGCAGAGCTAGCGAGTCCCACTATCCGCGAGCCTTTTGGTGGTGTCGATGGTCACTTAGGTGAACCGCTGTTCGATTTGGCCCTTGTAGTATAAACAAAGAAACATACACTGCACTATCGACATCGCCATTCTCTCGCCTCTTCTACTGTGCCTTAACGCACGTTTCGCTCTACGAGGGTTACACTTAAAGTCTTCAAATATCTTAGAATAGAATAGGTTATTTTTATTTGCATATAAAATGTTTTGGTTGAGCATGTAACGGGAAAAGTTCTGCATTTTTACTTGTACGTACAACTAAAGCACCTAAGGTTATGTAACTTAAGAACACTTTACTCTGAAATTCGCTTTTGTGCAGTCAAGGTCATTCGTTCAATATGTTTACCGACAACGGTTTTCAGATTAACTGTCAATAGCTCAACGGTGAAAAGATTGGAATGTATGCCGTAAAGACTCGGTTCAACTTCCGACTCTATTGAGCTATTGTTGCACTCGCTCCTAGTTATAAACTCTACTAAAAAAAAAAGGAAATATTTGGGCATACCTAAAATATTCCCATTATTCTATTTTATAGGAAATATAATTAATTTATAAGATTTTTAGGGTTCCGTAGGCGCCCGAGCGAAATTACAAGGAACCCTTATAATTTCGCTCTGTCCGTCCGTCCGTCAGTCTGCCCGTAAGGTGGTCCCCCCCTAGCATTACCAAACTATTAGACATCTTGAAACTTTCCATGTTGATAGAAAATGCTAAAAACTCATTAGGAAATAATGTTGAACGAAATCGGAAACAACTTTTGAAGTTGTTGTCCGAATCCCTTCTATGCGTGTCTTGACACGCTCTTGGTCCATTATTTTAAAATTTAGCCTATTTCCTAGTCATAATACACAGTATTTCGATATTAAAACAAACCAAACTGTATTTAAAAAGTTGAATAGTTGTTTGAAAAATAAATGCACTATTTTATTAGAAAGTAGTATGTATCTTGTGCACTTTCAGAATTAGAAAAAAAGAATCAAAAACATCGGCAAATACAGGTCTTGCCGAGGTAAAATAGACCTTACCTGATATTCAATTTAAAGTTGTAAGTTATTTCGAACAACACAGGTGTGTACCTTTCACACGTGAACTTTCAATGACATATTGTTGAGATTTATGAAGCTTGCTAACATTTTTAAAATTTCGTCTTTTAGTGCCGAGAACAATCTCAAAGTCCAATATCTAGCGTCATAAAACATTTTATTTGGAGCATTCTTCAAATCTTCACGCGTGAAGGGGCAGGAAGGACATGATATAAGAAGTTCCCTTTGTTAGGGAATACCTCCATATAGACATTCTCATTGAAATCGTCCATGCGACCCCATGTGAACAACTTGCCTTTACTTGTGCTGACTTGTCTCTGAAGTCTATTTTAAGATTTCTGGGCGGTAAGGCCAAGGTAAATCGAATTCACAATTTAGTCGGTATTCAAGACGTATACAAAAACGTTGGTATTAGTTAAGGATCGAAGAATTGCTCGCAATTCTTCTCGGATTTGAAATTCACCATCGCCTCTTCAACACACTACATGTGGATCCACCTTCTGTCCTTAACGGTACAGAAATTTAATAAAGAAAAGCTCACTTGAGCGCTTATTTTGCGCAACTGCAAACGAATGCAGTTACCTAATGCATTTGTCAATGGGCGTCAGTAACCGCTTGTAATTAAGCGAACCGCCTTGTATGAGAAAAATGTGTCTCGCAATAAAAATATACTAAAATATTGTTGTCACCAACCAGCTGATTCAATAAGAACTTATGTGTTCAGTTCCTTTCACTTTTCACCAAATAAGTTAATGTGTTAGTCAATAAAAAGCTTGCCTCTACGCCTTTAAAAGGGCCTTTTTTAATAAGTGCTGATAATGTTTCACAACAAGTAATGTTATTTTAAGATTAAATTTGACACTCGGAGTTTTGCTATTCAACCATTAAATTATTATGTATACATATTGTTTATTATTATAATTCTCTATGATGGGACCCGCACTGCGAATACACTTCGACCCAGCTGGATCTTTTGTGCTCGCCTTTTCCCTTGATCCTCCAGCTACAAGGCTTCAAAAATCCAGACGAGCAGTTCTATGATCCCCTGCAGCCTTAAGGAACCGTAGTTTCTGACCTTGGATAGCCCACGCGCAAGAGATTCATTCTCATTCTAGCCAGCCCATCGCACCCGCACAGTAAGTATTTCTTAGTTCTGATATTGAATGAAGAGTAGATTGATACTTTATTCGTAGAATCTAAAGGAACTCGTGGTGTTAAGAAAAAAATAATATACATATGTAACCATTTTGCGTAAACTGTTAAACTCTTACAAGAGATAATTTCCTCATAGATATCAGTATGATTTGTTTTTTTTTTCAATATTCACGCCTTAGTAACTAAACCGATGATCAATGAAACTTTACATACTTAAGTATTTTCTGGAATATAACAAGAAAAGCCGTCGGCAAAGGCTAACTGTTCTTTACAAATCAGTTACGCAAACGTTATAGCTAGTTTTGGCAGTGCGGTGGGTTAATTGTTATTGATAAAACGAGACACAGCTGAGTGCTGCAGGGGAAGGCGGGCGCCATAGCTTAATGGGTAAAAGTGACGTCACACCAGGGCTGCCAACGGTGTTGAAAAACTTGTATGAATTCCTGTTGTAAACTTGTACCGTTTCCTAATCACGGGATGTGGCAGCTCGTTGTAGTGGTGAAAGACTTGTGTTGCGCACAAGTAACTGTCGTATGCGTAGATTGTCCTAAGAGATGTAGTGTAAGGAGGAAAAGTCCTTGCATATAGCACGGATTGTGGATTTTTTGATCATCCATCGCTTTTGTACGGCGTCATCATGTGAATGGTGGCAGCCCTACGTCACAGCCGCAACAGGTGCCCCCGCACCCACGCACGTCACGCCTTTCACCCCCCACCACCGTCCTCCATCTACCACCATACACCACAACGCGGTATTCTGCTCTGTATTGCGTCGATTAAAATGTTTGCAAGCCGACTGCAAAAAAAGAATAAAAAGGTCTATTCAAATTTCATGAATTAAATAAAATCAGAGATCGTCGGCTGGTCAAAATTCGACCAATAACCTTTATTTTCCTATAACATGCTTAGTGCAACGAGAACGACCTTTTTTTTATATGTTAAAAGGGGGCAAACGAGCAGGCAGCAGGCACCGAAGTGCCTACCGGTGCCCATGGACATCTGCCCGACCAGAAGGCCCGCAGATGCGCTGCTGGAATTATATTTTTAAGTTAGATTGAGACGGTCATAGCCGGTTAGTGGCCGGCGATTGAACTGATCACTAGGTTAAGTAGCTCATTCCGCGGCCGAGTGATAGATGGGTGACCCATTGTAACACTGGTTTTCAAATATCTAACCTCCTCCGTGTTTCGGAAGGCACGTAAAACAGTGGTTCTCGATTAATGTTACTGAGTGTTATAAGTCGTGAGATTGTAGAGATTGTGGAAGTTTCGGGGCGTGACGGCAGATGGTAGTGCAATCGAAGCGTACCCTGGTACTAGACAGGGATAACGCTAGGACAAAAAGCTAGAAAATATATTCATAATAACTCGGTTCGTGAGACTCCCCGGTGGCCTAAACTCGTCATTAAAGGCCGGCAACGCATCTGCTAGCCTTCTGGTGGTGCAGATGTGCATGGGCGTCGGTGGCTAATTATCGTTTACCTCTTCAACTGAGCGTAAAACTTAGGTTAGGTGTGGGTACAATATTATTCCAGGTCAGGAATCGAAACAGGCACTGATTGCCACCTCAACTTTCTATTGCTGAGCTATAAAGCTTCAACATAAGCAGAGGATGTGTTCCAATAGGCGATAGCATCGCCGCAGAGGTGTCGGTACGATAACAGTATCGCGACTTCAATAGTTTTTTCCCCATGTCTAAAATGGAGGCCAGGGGTGCGCCCGCCGGCGCGGCGGCGGCCGAGGGCTCCTGTATCCATTTAGGGGATACGGCAGCGTGCAATAAGAGGACATAACGTTATCTAGGAATTTAAAAAGGGTTTTTTTTTAAATTTATATTTACAGTACAGTTTACCTCGAATAATGAAAAATTTGCAACTTAATTTTGGTGAAAACCTAATTTAAAAAAACATAATAAATAAATATATAGGACTATATGAAACACGGACGTCTGTTCCTAAGGTAGACAACTTCATGCCTGTGTTATAGGTAACAGCCGCCTGTTATACACAAATTTTTTTTTCGGAAATATATAAATGCCCTTGTTATCATCCTTTCTTTCCTCGCCATCTATCTTTATATCCTTTTACTTCATTGCTTTCCCTTATACCTGTCTTTCTGATTAGAGGTAGCACCACGCTTGTAGGCGCGTCCGGGTACCTGTACCTCGTTCTCACATGAGATCGGCATGAGGTGACGACAATGCTGTCACGTCAAGTGATGTTATTGTTGTCGTGTTTCGTTCAGTTTGTGAGACTTCCTGGTGCCCTAAACTCGTCATTAAGGCCGGCACCACATCTGCTTGCCTCCTGGTCGTGCAGATGTCCATGAGCGTCAGTAGGCACTTAGCTGCCTGCTCGTTTGCCCCTTGTAATTGTGTGTATGTAGCTAGGGGGTCACCCATCTTTCCCCCGACCGCGGTAAGAACTGCTTAACCAAGCGATCGACTTAAATGCCAGCCACTGTTACCTCTATGTACCACATGAAAGAAATTGTTAACGAAAAAATACCTTAAGAAATGCTTGGCTCACTCGTATTTCGCTATCAAAACAGACAAGGATATCTGAATATAATCTTATACTTGTATGTAACTAGCGGACCCGGCAGACGTTGTCCTGCCCGAACATTGGATTACTTACTATTTACTACATTCTATTACCTTATATTGTAGCCCCCGTTCCCGTTCCCATTCCATAATGGTTCACTATATTCACCGAAATGGCGCTGGTGTAGAATGAATCCACTCGCCTTAGCCTTTAAAAGCAAGGATGATATGCTTGGTGTGTAAAAATTCCGTTTTCCCGAAAATAATAATAATCTATAACTGGAAGGTCTCTTAACATGAAATCTCGAAAACCCCGGGACTTACAAGGAAGAAATTTAGCAGGGGGGGTAGTTTTATAGTTAGTATATATACGCTAGGAACGGTTTTAGGGTTAGATTAAGAGAAGGCCTAAGGGCAATTTTAATTTTAAGCGAAGTCGCGGGAAACGGCGAGTGTTCTATATGAGAGCTATCTAGGGCAAACCCATGCCCATCAAAGTGGAACCGCCATTACAGACAGCACATATTGACTCCAAGAAGATTTCAAAAAGTCAACCATAAAGCTTTTAAATTGAAATGTTTTCTTAAGCCGAAGTGTTCTTAGACGTAAACAATTAACTTTATACATATATCACGTTAATATAATTTAATATATTAATATTTAATATAACAGGAGTTTAAGTAAGGGGTATTTTCCCATATTTTTAATGGGAAGAGTCAGTTTAAACAAGATTATTATAAAGCAGACCGCTTGCTCCCACGTAAATTGCCGCAACCCGATTCACGTGGGACGTTCAAAACAACTCAATTGTAATATTACTGTCTCTACTATCTACGTACGGGCGTAAGTATAGAATTGGTAAAATCAAACTTTTTATATTGCGAGGGGCAAACGAGGAGGCGATTTATCACCTATATGACTACCAACCCCTTGGACATCTGCCCCAGCAAAAGGTTCGCAGAGGCCTTGCCAGCTTTTAAAGAGGGTTTAGGCCACCAGGAATTCTCACAAACCGAACGAAACGCGACAAAAATACCATACTTAACGTGACAGCATTGCTGCCACTCACGCCGATCTTATGTGAGAAAGAAATACTGATACCGGGACGTGCGGGCACAATTCAGCTGCAGATTAAAACGACCGTAAGGGTGACGCTACCTCTAGAGTAGACAAGATGTATTATAATCTCTGTCGGTGTAAATAAATCATGCTCGGGAAGTCTGTACTAGAGATGCTTGAATCATTGTTCAAGCAAATTTCAACGTAAATGATATAAAGTTGAATTAAAAAACTGTTGACATTTTTACGCAATAATTTTTGTCTAAGACACCACCGTTTTGCAATATCAATTGAAAAAAGGCGTGGCAATCGGAGTGGGGCTACTTTAGCAGCTGCAATACGGAACTTGTTCCCACAAAGGAGATGCGCAGCTCCAAAGCCGAAAGGAAGGAGGTTCATTTTATTAACCTTTTTTATAATAAATTATAATTTTTAACCAACTACATGACACACGGACGTCTGTTCCTAAGGTAGACAACTTAATGCCTGTGTTATAGGTAACAGCCGCCTGTATGCCTGTGTTATAGGTAACACACGACCCCGGAGCAGAAGGCAGGGTCACTGCCCACTGCGCCAACGGGCCAGTCGATTAGCAAACTAGTTCAAGCTGAGTATTAAACGACAAATTAAAGAACTTTATGCCTAGCAAGAAGTACATATCAAGTCGGTCAAATAACTAAATCAAGATAATATTGAGTTACAATCATAAATAAGTACAGTAATCCCCCCTTAACACGGTGGAGTTGTTCCGCGGTATAGGAAAGCGCGTTGTGGCATACAATTATGAAAACCAAAGGCTGGCAACGCTTTGGCAGGTAAGGACCGCAACATTAAATAATTGAATACAGATGGGCTACACTTATAAATGAATTATTTGTAAACAGGTATTTAGATATCTATTTAAGAAGGTAGGCATTATAAGCGATATTAGTATTGCCAAAGTTGTTACATATAGTGTTGTTTTATTTAAATTTTAGTCCATCACGACAAAATATTTAAGAAAAAAGTTAAGTTTATGAGGGTACTGCTGGGGCCCAGATTTTAGAAGACCCTACATTATGTAAGTATATTTTAATTCAAAAACGGTTTGAGTGATACATAGATAATATAGTATATCTCACCTGAATGGTTTGAAGTGGGTTTGAATCCGTGCGTAGGAGCCGTCCTTTCTCTTGAAGGAATATGGGGGCGACCTCATGGGGTCCTTTTTGAGCAAAGCCGCCTTATGGGTACGAGCGATTGCACCCAACTCCTGAGCGTTGACGTACTCGTATAGACTGGTACCTAGGAGTTCTTGTGGTAGAAAACCTAGAGCGAGCGTTACTCTGAAATCATTAAAAAAAATACGAGTGCGTATAACATCTGCGCGCGAAGTAAAACTTCTTTCATATTGTGACATATGGAGGATGAAGTTTAATAAAGTGCTAAAGATTTCAACGTTTCTCAACCTCTGTCTCTCTCTCTCTTTCTTCAAGAAAAACACCGTTTACTTGTTTGTATTTACGAATACGATGGTCTCTTTTTGGTGTCGCTTTTTTCAAGGAATTTTCAAATGAAAACGGTATTAAAGAAGCGTCGCTTCAAAAAAAGGCAAGGGAGGGGGGTCTTACCTCTGATCCACAAAGAGGAACTTGCCGTCAGGAGCATGCCTGGATATGTATTGCAGCAGACGCGTCTGAGGGGCCGGTTCGCAGCGTGGCGCTAGGTCAGTCAGAGCGCGGCCCACCGCCACCAAACATGACAGGTTGCACGCCTCCCCATCGTCGGGGTTGCCGTCGTTGCTGTTGCTGCCCGTCTCGGATATCTCCGCGGGCGCCCACGATTTTAAATACCCTAAAAAAAATTATACTCGAGATAATTCAACAGCCTGACAAAATTCGGGAACGAGAACGTCTGTCGGGTCCGTTAGTTATTAAACTAAAATTATATGTAAGGGTCAAATAAATTTCAGATAAATGGAGCATGTTAATTTTTTCATATATTTATTGAAGAATATTTGTTTAATGGTTCCAAAAGTAGTATTTGTCAAACAATGAGTACTGTAATACCTGTGCACTGTACGACGCAGTATTTCTTTTCGTGGGCCTGTTTCTTCCTCATCTTTGCGCTGGGTTCGCTCTCCTCCTTGACGTGGCTGGTGGAGGTGGATGTTGAGGTGCAGGTGGCGGTCGGAGGTCCGTTCTGAGGCGAATTACGGCATTTGATTCGACAGAAGAAGGAGCGGCGCGCCCCGGGACAGAGGCGGGAGGCTCCCGCCACTACGTCAGCTTTGACCGGCAACATTGCTACAAAGAAAATAACACTCTGTAGAATAAGATTTCACAAATTTCTATTTTGAGTAACCACCCTACATATTTTTCTTTACAAATAAATCCTTCAGAAAATCAAAGCCAATATGCTATTATACAATGTGACACATATTTTCGTTCGTCTCCACGTGCGGTGTCCAAACAATCGCGTCTCGTTCATATATAATATCTCCAATAACAACCCAAAATTAGATCTCCTTTCATGTGGCGCTCATAATAGCTTGTGGGCCGCCGAAATTTTCGAATATTCAATAACATATTTGTCAAAGGAAATATATATCACCCAATTATTATAAAAATATACACGTTATTATATCAATACAAGTAATCCCAGCAGTAGTTGGAACTTATATATTTTAAACCGAGAAAAATGCTAGATCTAAATTATTTTCAAATCAATATTATAACACACAATTTTTTTTATAAAAGTCGATTCTTCTATTTAAGAGTTCAGTCACACGCGCACAGGCTTGCAGTTGTGTTGCCGCTCTTTTAGAAGTGAGTATGCTGCTGCAGATCCTTAATTCGTACCTGATGTGTGACCACCAAAGACGACTTCTCCTCAGTAAAACTGCTGCAGTATTCAAAGAATGCATCATCGCTAGTTTTCGGGCGTAATAATTGGTATGACGTCAGGCAAAAGTTACCATCATGAGATATCACGAGCTAAGAATAAGAATGGGGGCAACTTACTCTTGGCGTCGATGAGACGCTCGCGTGGGCTGAGGTCGGATGAAGATAGTTGCTCCTTAACCTTAGCGACATCCTTGGGATGCAGAATGTCGAACAGACTCTGCCCGAGCAACTCCGTCTGAATAGAAACAAATATACTTTAAGAATTATTTATCAAGAGAATTTCGTGAATTTTGTCCGGGATAAATTTCGAATAATGCCTCCTATTTAGAATTTGTTCCAACTTAAAATTTCGGATCGTTTTTATCCGGTACCGATACCGGGAGTTTTTAAATTTTTTACAGAGTCCATCAGTAAATATATTTCCGGCTATTGCAGTTGGTGTAAGTCGAGGGGTTATAATAATATATTCTGTTGGATTATTGGCCTACTCCCGGATAAATTTCCCAAATAATAATTATCTTAATAAGGGCTCAGGTAGAAAGCAGAAATAAGACGGCCCTGAATGCAACGACAGAACACGAGTGTTTTCACGTAAAACTACAAACGTTCGTATTGCCATTGTTTTGCCGCGTAATACCCGCCTTCACCTTGATCTAGAGCGACCTTCGTCACCGCTGTTACAACATATTAACTCGTACACTAAGCGCATTACATAATATTATCATTGTGTGATAATGTACTTGGAACCAGTTCGAGTTCTAATATGATACGCGCACGATACATATGTATGAGAAAAGAAAACATTCGCCACTGCAACGAAAAAAGAAAGAAATAAAGATTGGTAATAAGAATTCTTATAACTGATATAAAATAAGGTTACGAATATTACTCGTAACGAACAGGCACTTATTATGTGTATAAAAGATAATTTTCTGGCGTATAGGTATTTTACTTTAATAAGAAAAAAGAACATTCGCCATGGCAAGGATAAAGAAAGATAAGTTGTTGTTTATATATTATATAATATATAAAAATTTTACGACAAATAAGTATCACAGGCTCAACGCTAAGTTGGAGGGTAAGAAGAGTAATTTAAAGAAGAAAAACAAAGACTTAGGTAAAACCAAAACGGCATATCTAATACATATATACGAGTATTACTTTTTTTTTATGTAGTCAAAAATAGGGAGGCCTACCATGTGTACATGGGCGATGATGAAGAGGAGAGGTAAGTTGAAAGCAATATTTATCTTGAGATATTGTGAATGAGAAGAATTTATGGCTGATAGACGATTGACTTGACTAGAAAGATTGTCTAGACAGAATGTCAACCCAAAAATGTACGATATAAAGCGCTCTCTCTCCAAAAGTATACTGCCTTGATGAAATATTCTTGTAAATGTAAGAATTCCATAAGCAAGAATATTTCGTGGTCCTGTTGTGACTCCAACTAAAAAGGACAGACTCTTATTTATATAATAGAGGCCCGCCCCGGCCTTGTTCGAGTTGATGTTATGTTTACATTATCGAAATTTTCCTAGGGAACCCTTAATGTTTTTTGAAAATTTTCTATCACCTACGTTCATCAGACATAATGTAGGATTCTAATGGTGTAATAATTTTCAAATTAAATCCAGTAACTTTCAGAACCTTCGATGCAAAGAAACAATTAAATCATTCCTTTTTATAGTATTTTGTGTGATAAAAAATGATCGCTTTTAGGTATTGTGTGTGGGGGTTCTTCACACACTTGATTATAAGTAAGTAATGATGCATACTGATTAACGATCCATACCAGAGGGCCGTTCCAAACACCTACACCCACAAACACGCAATAGTTCCCAATCTAATACCCGAAATAAAGGTATATCACGTTCTGCGTTATTAGCTTATGGGGCTTAATAGTTTTTTTTTTTTGGCAATATTCAAGGCAAATTTTTGTTTTTCTGCAGATATTTTAGTTTATATATCACGTTATAAAGTCAATTGTTTGAATTATATATTAACACATCCTTATCCTTACATCCTTACATATGTATTATAAAACAAAGTCCCAAGGCTGCGTCTGTTAGTCTGTCGGTCTGTCTGTTCGCGATAAACTCAAAAACTAATTAGCGGATTGTTATGCGGTTTTCACCAAAACACAATACTTTCAAAAAATACAGCAGGAACCAAATCCAATATAAAAGACGACATAAATAGGAATAATAGCATTGCCTATAAAAGCAATGTGGTAACTGTGTCTGGTATTCTTCATTTAGGTCCTTAAAACCATTAAGATGAAAGTGCAACCACGTCTTTGTATTATTTATCTCCAACAATACTTTTATAATTTATATACTCTTAATAAATATCTTTCGTTCGAACTAGTACAATAACAATAGCTTTTGTACTCCTCTCATGTTTTCATTACGTAATTGTTTATGTAAACTCTTGTTTTATCATCTTAACCAACGGGTACCTTCTTCAAACCTGCGCATTCTTCTAGAAATTATACGTGTTGAATGATATAAAAATACTATAGGCAGCTTGACGAGCTGCGGTGCGAGTTTTCGGTGCTGCGAGTGGAGCAGGGGGGCGCCACCCTCGACAGGCTGCACGAGGCGCAGGCCCGCGCCGGAGACGACAAGTACAGCACGCTGCGGCGCCTCAAGCAGGGCTCCACGCGCACTAGGGTCGCCTTCTACGAGGAGCTGTGAGGTTTTTATCAGGTAAGTCATATGGCCATCGATAACCCTAACCACTTCAGGATGAAAGATTTGATGAAATATAAACTGTCTCTTAATTAATAATAAAATTTTATTTTGACACCGGAACTGCTACAAGCTTTTAACCGTTGTATGGCAAACTTGTCAAATGCAACGCTTTTAACACACCCTATTCATAATGCACCGCTAGCTTTAGTGACGGATGCATCGAATGTGCTGCTGATGTGAATGCTCTTGGCTCAGTATTACAACAGCTAGTTGGCAATCAATGGCAACCACTGGCATTTCTCTCAAAAAAGCTTAGCCCGACCCAAAAATTTTATAGTGCATATGATAAGGAACTGCTTGCCATTTACGAAAGTGTTCAACATTTGAAACATATGGTTGAGGGTCGTCGTTTTGTTATCTATACTAAAAATATTAACTGTAACAAACGCGGTCCAGTATACTGACATCCCCATTATAATTTTTCCATTTTTACTTTGACAATTATATAAAGCCACTATAGAGCATAATGAGATCTTTCGTTCAATGGAGTATGTGCCTGGAAATACATAGAGAAGGAAGTCGAGGCGTCTGACTTTGAGAGAAATATAAAACACACCTCGGACTTTCAGGTGAGTATGAAATCCATAAATTATTTCAGACATCCTGTTATGATGTAATGTAATGTAATGTAATGTAATAATTGATGGGGGCCCGCAGATCGGATGCACCTCGACCCTGTTGGATCTTTTGTGCTCGCCCCCTCCCTTAGTTCTCTCAGTTCCGAGGGGTAGTACTGCGGAAGGCAAATCTCTGCCTTCGTACTGGTTTGCAAAATAGTGTTTTTTTTTTTAATTTGTCAACATTTTATGTACGTATGTTCAGATTTTAAATATATAATATACTTCTTCCTAGCATTATCTCGGTTAGATATCAGGGTTCGCTTAGATTGCAGAAGATGTGGCTGAGGCATCCTCGGAACCCTCACGATCTCTACAACCTTACGACTATAATATATAGTATGTGACATTAATTGGATCCCAGTGTTTTACGTGCCTTCGGAAACACCGAGGAGATCGGATATCAAATATAAAGCAGTGCTAGAATGGGTCACCATAAAGAGTAATTACTCATGAGCAGAGATAACTGAATGCATGTATACATACGAGGTTATCAAAGGTCGGTTATTATCATTGCGTATTTTTCAAGAATTAAAAAAAAAATGCCGAGGATATTGGCTGTTTCCTCTTGAACCTGATGAACTACTGTAATGTGATATTGTATCCTTAAAATAAAGCAGTCGAAACCGAGTCACACTCGCTCACTAAGGGTTCTGTACCATCACGTAATACTTTGAAAAGGTACTTGTGCTTGAGGATATAACTTCATGCCAAATTTCATGATTCTAGGTCAACGGGAAGCTTTAAATAATCCAAAATGCAAACATATACACCGTGAGTTCGCCATGCAGGGTATTGTTGATAAAGGAGGAAGATGAACATCACACGGACTCTTCATCAGAAGAAGCGCATGAGCTCCCACCTCCATCGCCCTCACGTCGCGCCCAGCGCGCACTCGCCTCGGTACCGCTTCATAGCGAGCTCACGAGGAAAGACCCTGGACCGGTTCGAAACTTGATATTTTTTTATGGGTTAAACGGACAGACGAAAATACTTGTCACCTGAGTGGTCATCGTCGCCCATGGACAATTACACCAGGGGAACTGTTAGTGCGCTGCCGGCTTTTGAGGAATTTGTATATCCGCCTTTTGAAGATCTGCAAGAGCTGACGTGTATAAATATTGCAATGTACAATTAAACGCGTACGCAACATACGGCCAGTGAGGCAATTATCGGTGGTGGACAAAGGTAAAGCACGGTAGCTGAACAGCGCTTCCTGTCAGTCGCGCCTCGTCAAATGACGGGGGCATTCATTATACGCAGCAATCTGTTGAGGTTAAGTCTAATAGACCGCTCCTTGTTGCGGTCAATTGGTCGCGCGCGTTGTTCCAGTACGGTCGTGGACTGGAACCTTAAGCGCTGGTGAAAAATATGGGTCTAATGCAAGCGGTTGGGTCGGGAGCGCTGCAGCGCTGGATGGGGTAGGCGTGCTTGCTTACTCCGATAGCATATATATGTTTTAGTATTATTACAAAATCACTAAGGTAAAAATAATGTGGGGATTTATTCACTTCTCATCCTTCCTTTTCACAGGTTGTCACATTTTTGAAACCCCTTCCCCTTAGTGAGACATAAAATATTCTTTAATTTTATGCATCAAATTTTTACAAACGACTAGATATGTTAATAAATATATCAAATTTCAATCATTTAAAACTTGCGTTGGAATATTGTAAATTGTGACATGTAGCGTCACATAGCTTTTGACCCGACTCTCTCCATGTCCGTTGTCACACAACGTCAAATTCTGCACCTCCCCCCCCTCCCCCCCTAACTTATTTTTTTATTTATAAATATAACAAGTACAATGTTTAGAATTAAACTAAAACACTAAAAGAACCTAATGTCATTAATCGGGTCCCACTGTGTTACGTGCCTTCCAAAACACGTAGGAGGTTCGATATCAAATATATAGAATAGAATGGCTCACCCATCTATCACCTGGTCGCAGTAAGAACAACTTAACCTAGTGTTCGGCTCAAATGCCGACCACTGATTAGGCCACGACCTCCTCATTATTAGTTCATATGTTTGTATGAAGAATTAATCTAAATCATTTCATTGTTTACAGATAACCCCCCTAGATAAGAGTGCCTGATCGGGTTTGCCTCGCGTATGAGTTCCAAAACTCTATCATGGCGTCGAGCCTTTTATAGATAAACTCCCAAGTTTGTGTTCACACAAGGGCGCTTTAATAGTGCAACGCCTTTTTATCAAACAATGTTCTTTTCAACGCTATACGTATATGCATATACGCTATAATTTTGTATTGACGACTCTAAAAAAGCACCAACGCCGACATTGAACTCAACGCTTTTTTAACTTTCGTGCAAATGAGATGTCAGACTTCCCGACGGAATACCACTTATTTGGGGTCTACCATAAGATACGTCACACGTTTGGGGGGAGGGGTTTGAAATGTGACATTGTGTGGCAATGATGTCACTTTGTGATATTAGTCGTAAGGTTGAAGAGATCGTGGGGGTTCCGAGGATGACGTCAGATGGCAATCGGTCGTCTTAACTCGCCCCACAGTCCCATCCTCTGCAATCTAAGCGGACCCTGGTACTAGACCGGGATAACACTAGGAATAAGAAGAGGATGGCGTATAATTATATACACGATACCTATAGCAAAAACGCAAGTTAAAACATTTTTGTCTGTCTGTTTGTTTGTTCCGGGTAATCTCCGAAACGGCTGTACCCGTTTGGATGGGACTTTTACTGGTAAATAGCTGATTTTACAAGTAAAAACATAGGCTACGTTGCTGTTCTGACCAGTTTTCGGACAGACAAAACTGAAATTGTCTTTCTCTCTTTAAAAAGCTCTACCACCAATAGGAAGTCAAAACAACGTGAATGTATTCATATTCCATGGTTTTTAGTAATATTAAAAAAAAAAAAATCACTCAGTATAGTGTAGTTGAAACGAGAAGTCGTTATGTTACATTTTGAGTAGGGCTTTATTGTATAACAAACTATTTTACACTAACCATAAAATAAGTATGTTTTATTTATGTATATAACCGATAAAAATTGTAAAATGGAATGAAAGTGTTCTGTATTCGCCATGTTGAATATTGCACTAGACTCGTAGAGTTACATATTCCGAAGTGCCTACCGGCGCCCATGGACATCTGCACGACCAGAAGGCCAGCAGATGCGCTGCGGCAATATTATAATTTAACTTATAGGTATACCTAAAATATATTGATAGCCTATGCAGAATATTTTTACCAAAATATTATAAGAAAAAAAAAACTAAAGTTTGAAGCGAGTTTTAGGGCAAAATGTATATATTTTTTTGTATTTTTTTTAAAGAAAATTAGGAATACTTTTAAGGTATGTCTAATATTTCCCCTTTTCCCCTCCTACTAAACTTAAATTAAAAGCTTCTATTAGGAGTGGGTGTGACAATACCCCAACGGCGGTGGGGTTTGAAGTGTCGGTTCGGAAACACCGAAGCTGGCACCTGGCACCACACACACATTCTTAGCTGTCAAACGGCATGGAGTGTTGCGGTACCTCTACTTATATCATTTTTCTATTTAATGTGATCACTGATGAATATTAAATGAATCAAATTAAATGATAAGCTGGCCAGCAATATACAGAATGGCATGAAGAAATGCAAGAAAGCAATTAACTGATTATGTTGATTCCACTATAAACAATGCAGCCGCTGTAAATTTGCATATTTGATGTACATACATTGATATTAAAGGAATTGAATTGAATTGAAATAATAAGAACAAAAAGGGCAAATCCCTTACGTTGCTTACCCGATTGTATCTGTATTTATACTCTTATGAACAACTACCCTCAGGTAAGCTTTTTAAAAGCTTGTGGTGGAAGTGGCTACGGCGATAGTTCACCTTACCAATGTCATAATTAGTATTGATAATAAACGATTATGACTCTAAAACATGTATTCCCTCATGTTGTAAAAATACAAAGTTTGTACATGATTGGAAAGACTTATGCCGGTAGAGATTTCACTGTTTAGTTTTTCGTATAGAAAGGGTATATAAGGGTGTCGATTATGTTAAAGATGTTTTAATTTTCAGCTGCCGGAATATCCTTATTCAGAGGATTGTCGTCGCCGCTCATGTCAGTTTAAAAACTCCTCGCAGTTATGTAATATGCCGAACGAAGGCAATATGACAATTCGTTCAATTTAACTCAGCTAGGGATTGATTAGAAGAGGACGGACGATCAATCAGCGATCAACCTAGGCGCTTCGTGGCTCTTTTTTTAATTTTAACACCGATTTTTTATAATTCACTGTAATAAATGTCTTTAAAACCACATTTATTTTGTGAATTCTTTTGAACGCGTAGTATTTGTACTATTTTCAAAAATTTTTGAGTCATAAAACCTTGATGCAATTTTGTTTGTTTTGATCAACAGCGACGCGAGTGGTACGACACAGAACTATACACTTGGTTCCGAGGATGACGTCAGATGGCATCCGGTCATCTAAACTCGCCCCACAGCCACATCCTCTGTAATCTAAGCGGACCCTGGTACTAGACCAAGACAACCAACGCAACGCGAAGGAGAGATCATTTCTAGTTCCATCATGAAAATGTCAAAATCCTTAAAAATTTATCGCATCGAATTTATCAAAACGGTCGAAAAAAATTCACTATTTTTGAAATTTTTTGACCTTTTTTTAAATCTTTATATTTAGAACATTCACAGATATATACTTCTAATTCGTGAATATATTAAAATTAGTCAACAATGTGTGGAAGCCGCGAGTATAGATTAATGCAGTATCGTCGTACATCACTGTCATATTTCTAATTGTCAGAAAATAATGGGAAACAATGCCAGGAGGTACAATCGCTGATCTCCTGTGACGAGGGTTGGCAGCTCAATACGTAGCTTTAGATCCTTATTAAGAGTTACTTTACTTGGCATATAAAAAGTATTAGTTCCTTCGCTACAAAGCAATCCTTGGACAGAAAACCCACCTTGCCTTTGGATGTATGTCAGGGATGATATGAAGTAAGGCACTCGAAATGGCTAAATTTAATTAATTAGAACCAAAATCAAAGTTACAATAGAAAGCAAAGTACGAGGGAGATATGTTCAACTTTTCAAGATAAATCCAAAAAGAAAGACGAAAGGGAACAGGACGTCATAACTTTTACGATTTAAGATTATCAGAGTCAGATATATGAAATCAATTGGAAGTTTCAATCTTTCCAAGTCCATGTCGAAAATTCGTAGCATCCTTGATAAAAATGAAACGCTATTATCGTCCAAGGAGAAGGAAAAATATATTTATATTCAAATTTTTATACGTTTCTGATCCCATTTGGATAGCCGGAGTCTTATTAAGACGATGTGGGAGTAAAGTTTTTAAGACAGATGTTAATAATGGTTTGAATGATACAGATGATATCAATGATGATAGGTGCACTATTGATTCAAACCTTTTTAGTCTGCAGTCGTCCTCTGCTAGACATGTGTCACACCCTTACAAACTATTGCAAACTGCCAATAGACCAGCAACAAAACTAGGTTGACGATTGTTAAATGTGCAACAAGATCCAATTTCCGCACAGATGGACAATACTGTCTATTCATTGGTGGAAGAAATTTCACCGTTATTTTTTAACGTTAAGTGTGTGTACATTTGCATATGACGCAACTAGATGTGTCCTAACTGAACGAGCAGCTTTGTGAGGCAACTGAAGCTTCGGGTCGAGACACGTTTGGACGAGGCAGAGCCTGCCTTTGCCTCGGGCGAGGTACGTCCGACCAAGGATTTGCCTCGAGGCTGCTCGCTAAGACAGGACCCGGCTTTAAATACAATAATAACATTGTGGATCTTACAAATTAAATTTCTTATTTAAAATATATATAAGAAACGAATTAGGTGTAAATACATGTATATTCGACCAAGAAAATGCTTTAGCATTTTGGATGAAAGTTCCTAGTTAAAGAAAGTTTTGCTAAGGATTATTGTTAGAAATTAACATAATGCATAACAAGCAAAATTGAGACTTTTAACTAATTGACGTACAAACGCCATTCGACCTTAGGGTGGCAAAGCAATTTCTTGGTCGACTATACATTATGTTCGGCTTGGCAAGCAAAATCATACCATTAGTGGAGAGGCACATTAACAAAGCTTTATAATTAGTAGTCCGGACACAATGTCATTCAATAACGATATTTAAATGTTAACAAAAAGTAAAAATGAGAAATCTTTTAGTCCAAATAGAGCCTGCAGATATCTGTACGTAATAATAGTAAACGGTGAGAAGACAAACAAGGTCGCCTCATTAGGCAGCGGGCGAAGAGAAATTTCATTAGTGTAGCGTTGAAAAGCTCTCATTTTGATGTTTCATAGTAATAAGAGCAAAATGTGACCACCTTTAAATGGGTCTAGTTTCTGTGAATGGGAAATATAACGGAGTTCATTTCATGGAAAGTCAATTTAACTTTTTTTTTAATATCCGCTGACGCTATGGATGCTTGGAATGATTCATCAGAGATTTTTTTTGTCGCTTGTGTAAAATAACAGGAAATTATTTATTTTTCAAGTTAACCGCGGTGTTTGTATTGTTGTTTTACATAAAACAGAAACGCAAAGAATACAATCATTTGTATTCTATGATATATTGTGTTTGTGTGTATCTATGTAACATATAAAAAAATGCTTATATCTTCCTTATGGACACCAAAAGGTGTCACCGGTTTTTATTACGAATTTTACTGTAAATTATTTGTACATTGTTATCGAGGCACAGAAAACGACCAATTGCCGAACGAGTGGAGTTTGAAGTCCGTGCCCTAGACGGAGATTTTTAAAAAATACGAGTTAGGCAGTTGTTTTTTCTGCCAAGGCTTATATAGTGCTTTTCTCAAAAAAATGCAAGGAAATAAACAAAAATAGTAACAGAAATATAAACGTTCCATAAGAACCACAAATTATTAAGAATATGTATAGACACCAATTTTAACTAATTCGGTTTCGCGCCAATTTTGATCTTTTTTGTTTATTCGGTTTTCACAAGGCAAAGGTAACACAGCCATACAGCCCGAAAGGTAAATTAAAAAATAATAGTAAAACGAACGTGCTCATTTTTACTATTATTTTTTATTTTACCTCTAGGCTATAAATATAATGAAATAAATCCGCCATTTTCTGAATCATTTTTTTGTAGATAAGTTGTGTCCCCTGTTCGAACTTTAAAACACGTCAATAATGAAATTTCATATAACTTTGCAGACGCGTTGTAAGTACGAAATTAGCAAACTTCGCGTATTCTTTTTTCGAATGAAATTCCATTATTTCGGCGCATGTTTGAGAAAAATTTATTATTGGAGTACCCACTCACAGGATCCTTTGTAAGTAGGAAATATTGTGATGTTGATTTTTAAATTGTCTTTTCCCTATTATTCAATGTATGGAGAATTATTAATTATTACGCATAGAAGAAGAATTTTTTTTGAAGACACTTGATCTCAATCGATGTTTTGGTGTAAAACAATAAATTTGCAATCAAAGGGTAGCTAAGGTCAGTGACGTAACGATAGAGTGTCAAGAGTTCAAGACGGCAGCAGGGCTGGCGCGTAAGCACAGAAGGATCCTAACATTTAATATTAGCATATTAGTACAAGTGTAAAGGAACGAAATACTCAATAACCATACTTAATAAGATTAATTTACCAAAGTTATGATCTCCTTAATTTCTTATTTGACTATAACTTATAGTAAAATTGAAAATATTAAAAGTGGTAGATGGCTGGGAGAATACTGCTTCTACTAGCGATTGGTTGATGAAACAAACAATAGTTAATATTACTTAGTTTATATAGAAAACAAGGAGTATACTGGCTGGCGGCTCAACTGAGTGACTACCAACGCCCATAGACAACTGCACTACTAGAAAGCTTGTTGTTGTGTTCACTGTTTGAGATATGTTTGCTATTTTATTGAAGCTTTCTAAGTTAGGTAAGCTGAGGTATATTTCCCTCTGTCTGCCCATAAGGTGTTCCCCCCTATGGTATTTGAGTCTATCGCTAGGTTAAGTACCTCCTAAGGCAGCCGGGTTATACTGCTTAACCTATTCTAATACTCATTTTAAAATATTCAACCTCCTGCGTGTTTCGGAAAACATATAGAACAGAGGGTCCTGATTAATATCACTTGAGTGATATTAGTCGTGAGATTGTAGAGATGGCGAGGATCCGGGGATGCGGGATTTATATCTATAAATACTTAGTACTTAATCCCGGTCTAGTACCAGGGTACGCTTAGATTGCGGAGGATGTGGCTTTGGGGCGAGTTAAGATGATCGACTGCCGTCTGACGTCATCCCCGGAACCCTCACCATCATTTGTACCACCAGAAGGTTAGCAGATGTGTTACCAGCCTTTAATGGCGAGATTAGGCCACCTGAAGTCTCACAAACCGAACATAACGCGACAAAAATATCATCACTTGACATGACAGCATTGCCGCGAGGTCACGCCAATCTTATATAAGAATAAGATACTGGTACCCGGACGTACCGGCTCAATCCGGCTACAAGCATGGCGCTGCCTCTCATTAGAAAGGAGTAAGGGAATAGGATGTAGTAAAAGGATATAAGGGTAGATGGGGAGGATATGTATGGAATTAAGGAGCCACATCGTCACATCTATAGAGCCGCATGTGTATCGCGAGCCACAACTCCAGTGTTGCATCGGATCTGGCATATATATATTTATTAAATTTCATATTTTATATCGTATACCTAATTATAAATAATAATAAATAAATATATACAGGACTATATAACACATGGACGTCCGTTTCTAAGATAGACAACTGTACAACATGTCTGTGTTATAGGTAACAGAGGCTTGTCATACGCAAATACTTTTTTTTGTATATATATAAAACCATATATAAAGATAATACACCCAGACTCGACACGGGAATCGAACCCACGACCCCTAGAGCGGAAGGCAGGGTCACCGACCACTGTGCCAACCGGCCAGTTACATAAATTGTTTTATTAATTTTTAGGTATGTCTAATATTCCCTTTTTCCCCTCCTACTAAACTTAAATTAAAAGCTTGTATTAGGAGTGGGTGCGACAATACCCCAATTGCTAGAATAGAAACAATATTACATCCCGTTTTGCCCATTGTCCTTGCTGAGTAATGTAACCCGAGTACGTTGTCCTACAAAACTATGCAGGCCCGGGTCAGTTCTCTATTGTTTTGCTTAAACAATAAATCCCCTTTTGTTGTAAGGCTCCTATCTCACCGAGACGGATTACTTAGTAGACACCTACTCATGTGTTGAAGTCGGTACCATTTGCGTCGGTTTATCGGGGAACCTCATTGGCTTACTAATTAAGAAGTCTATTTATGATTTTAATTACATGTCAGAAAATTGAAATTAAGTTTTGTAATTTACACAATCACCCTTCAACTTTACATAGTCATCATGATTTATTCTGCACTATTTTTTTTTTAGATTTTGTTAAACAATATGATAAATAAATGAATCGCATGACCACCACACGGATGGAGTAACAGCATTAGCGATCAGCATTAGGGAGCCAAAATAATTGAAAGTTAAAAAGAAAGGCAATAGTCCCACAAAACTCAAATCTTCTAAACCATACAATATGTCAAAATCAGCTGATTGTGTTGAGCTGAGATAAACATCACATCAGTGATCAACTAGGTGCTACAGACAGCCCACTATGCAGGGGATGCATGGACGGAGCAGAAACACCACGTCACGTCATGCTGGATTGCACTGAGGTGACGGAAATTAGGGCTAAAACTCTCGGCACACCGAGGTCCTTGCAGGATGCTCTGAGGAACCCATACCGGGTCCTCGACTTCTGGCAGGAGCTTGGCTGGTTGAAGTAACTGACCGGCCACAAATCCCCACGCACAATGGTCATCATTCATTGACTAAGTGCGGAAATCAGCCCGCGGAAAAGAAGAAGAAGAAGGCATGCGTTTGACCGCAGTCACAATTGATAAAGTGTAGATGCGGTCTACATGGGTTGAAATCCGCAAGGTTCTCGGTTTAAAGTCCGACCAAGTTCGATTATAGTGCCCACTTTAATATACGCTAGACACTCTATTACACACTTTTATAGTCGCTAGGATACTCGCTAGACACTCTTATATCATACACTCTTATAGTTGCTAGGCTATTCGCTAGACACTATAATATATACTCTAAGAGTCGCTAGACACTCTAATATACACTCTAAAAGTCGCTAGACTACTCGCTAGACACTCTAATACACACTCTAATGGTCGCTAGGATACTCACTAGACACTCTTATATCATACACTTTTATAGTTGCTAGGTTACTCGCTAGACACTCGGAGATCAAACAGCAGAACCAAATAATGGCAGCTCAATATTCACCCCCAAAAGGACTTCCATCAACACATGGCTGGTTCTCAGCCCTGGTGGTATTATAAAATTTAAGGAATATTTTAACCCGGAACTTTATGTTAATGTTGCGTGAAGTAACTTGAAATTAAATAATGCTTGGCCCTCTGTGTCTGCCTGGATAACAAGATTTGATACCAATTTTAGTAAATAAATATATACAGGATATATACAGGACTATATGACACACGTACGTCTGTTCCTAAGGTAGACAACTTAATGCCTGTATTATAGGTAACAGCCGCCTGTTACACACAAATATACAAATTTTAAAAAAAATCCTTATTTATTTAGAAGATTTAGAGTATCGTGGCATTGACTTCTATCGTAATTTGTCCAAAAAAAGCTCTTTAGATATATTTGCACCCTAATCTCAATATAAAAAACTATTGTTGAGTATTTTATTTTCTTAGAGTTGTAATTTTTTATATATGTATTGTAAATTCTCACATTGCTGTTACTTTTTCTAACTTCTTCCTAGTGCGTCTTGTCGAAATCTATATTTAATAATGTTGTGGTTCACTGTAAGTGTAAGGAGTCAAAACCGTATTTGTACAATGTTTTACATAAGCAAACTTTGTGATGTCTTTATGTTGTACCGCGCCGTTCTGGAATGCTATTGGTCAATTTATTCTACACCAGCGCCATTTTAGTGAATCTTCGTACGATAATTTGCTGTTTACAATGACCTCTTTTTCAACTAGCCTCCTCATAGAATATAGTTCACCTTATGTTCTAATCTCCATAGATATAATATTGTTTTACTTTTATTGTATTTTTCTTTTTTTTTTGTATTTTTTTTTTTAAAACTATCTTACTCTTATTATTTAAAAATGTACTCATTTTAGTAAAAAATTTGATGTCGAGGAAGGCTATAGGCTATGTATCATCAAGCTAAATGTAGTCTCTTTTCTACCTGATTTTACGCGGCTGGGAACGGGAAATAATGTAATAGGAATATAATGTAGGAAATAGTAAGTAATCCAACGTTCGGGCAGCACATGGTCTACCGGATCCTATTGTAGCGGCTGCTACATAACAAGATGGCAATGATGTCAAGTGGAAAAGGTTACACCAAAGCAAAGCTAGATGGCGCTGTTCGGAATTCGACGACCGCAGTACAAGAACTAACTCACTCAAACGAAGCTTCTACTTACACTCACTATATATAGCACTATATACCTTCCGACGAACAACTGTCGGCGAGGCGCGGCCGCCCCGGGCACCTCCAACAAGCCCGGACTCGAAGCCCTTCCTCTGCGGACCGGTCGCAGCCAGAGCAACTTAACTTAGCGATCGACTCAAATGCCGACCACTGATTAGGCCACGACCTCCTCACAATGTACTATTATACACTGTTATATTATACGATGTATAATCTTGTATTTATACAGGAAGCCCGTTCAGCGTTGGCTTGGCTGCGATGTCGGCAATCTTCGGATGCTTTGGTGGATAGTGAGATGCAAGCTTTACTGCTAGAGTTAGAGCAGACCAATAGTGGGAGATTCTTCTCCACCCTGAAGACACTTGGTAAGTAAGCGTCTGTAAATACTTGAATTTCTTTTCGCATAACAACCTTCTACAAGCAGGTTGCCGTCATTATCTAGGTATATATATGTAAACGATTTGATTACCATTGTGCTCTTGTTTATATAGGTATATATAATTAGTTCCTATAGAGATTAGTAGAACAGTAACTAAAAAAGGGAAAGTACCTAGTAGTAGAGTCAGATCACCTGAGCATTTATCTCTACCGCAGAGCAGGTAGGCCTTCTATATTGGTAGAGACCAATTTAAACAAAATTACCTATAAATTCCTAAGGCAGCAATTCTTTACAAACTAAATAACTGCTTGTATATGCGTCATATACCTAAATGAGGAGGTCATAGCTTAATCTTAAGTCGATCGATAGGTTAAGCAGTTTTTGCCGCATTATAGATAAATCCGTCTCGTTCGTATGTCACTTTAATTAGACCCGACCCCTTTTTGGGGCCATCTTTAAAAAGGCAACCCCACAACATGATTAAGAGAGAAAAAATAGCTTTAATTTGATACGTAATTTATTAAAAAAAAACAGATGAACGAAGTTATGTTGCGACATGATCTTAGATAATTATTTTACAACTGGGGAAGGTTACGATCAGTCGTACAATAAGACTGGTTAATCTTCTAGAAAAGTATATTAATTGGTTAATTACCCACTACATTTAAAACTACCATAATATTTGACTGGCCCGTTGGCGCAGTGGCAGTGATCCTGCCTTCTTATGTAAATATTTACCTTTATTATTATATTTTATAGAATTAAACTATATCTAACAATTTCAAAAATTGTTGTGCACTCCTCATCAATATGCCATGGCGACGTCCCAGGTTACGTATCCAAAAAAATCATATTAAAATTTAGGACAGGTAACTCACTTGGCGACGTCGCCAAATTAGAAGCGTAGCCACGATTACTACTGGCTACTCAATTGGCAATCGTAGATATCAATCATGGCGACGTAGCCGGCGACGTAGCCGGCGACGTAGCCGGCGACGTCACCATGGCATCACGGTAAGGTAGGAGCATAAGAAAACGAAAATCGCATACAGTCATCTATTTACTACATTCGATTATCCTATAATATTAGTTCCGTTCCCGTTCCCGTCTTTGCCCTATGGTTAAGTATGCTTAAATTTTCTGATTTTCCACGCAACATTCTTAATTTTTCTTTCACAAGGACCTTTTCCTGATAATAACAAACACAAAAGAACAGAATTAGCGAAATCGGTCCAACCGTTCACGCTTGATGACGTGACGAAGTCAAATAGGTATTAAATATATAGATAGATAACATTTAACCAATGAGTTAGGGTTATCTAGAAAATGGCTCCTACATGAAACGGACTAATTTAATTTAATGCAGACATAGTTGCGTGTTACAGCTGGTATATATAAGAGTTTGTTTGTTTGCTTGACCGCGCTAAACTCAAGAATTACTTATCCGATTTGAAATATTATTTTAGTGTTGGATACCCCATTTTTTGTGGAAGGCTATAGACAATATATCATGACGCTAAAATCGAATCTAATTTTTACCTAATTTTACGCGGACAAAGTCGCGGGCACAGCTAGTTAAATATGATTCTAGGTATGTGATTTCCATTATCGATTGTTTATATACATGAAATTATATATATATTATAACTATTTATGAATCCTCAGTTGCTGTCGACCACCAGTAGGCATAAGGCACCTACTAAAAATCGGTAAATTTTACTGAGGTACAGTTGACCAAGAAATTGGTTTGCCACGCTAAGGTCGAATGTCGTTTGTACATCAATTAGTTAAAAGGCTCATTTTTGCTTGTTATGCCTTACGTTAATTTCTAACAATTAGCAAGCAAATTTTTCTTTAAGTAGGAACTCTCATCTAAGATGGTAAGGCACTTTTTTAATCGACTATACATCCCATGCCGGTATGCATTTAGTTCGAGCCAGTTTACCGAAGTAGGTAGCTGACAGTCTGGCCGTTCGAGTCTTGCTTGGAGAATCGTAGTCCACTTCGTAGAGGCCGAAACGTTCCCTGAAAATGTTAATTGTCGTAAATAAATTTAACTTTATATGTAATGAACACCTCAAATATCCCGAGTACGTAACTTAAAGTATTATTTTCTTTAGGGCGTTTACTGTAGATTTTTTGAGACAAACATTTCATTCAGATCTTTTTAGAGTTTCCTTAAGGTACGATATAAAGATATAAAGTGGTTTGAAAACAAATAGGCAGTGAAATCGAATGTGTCAGATGCTACATGTTTCAGTGTTATGCTCCCCACTCCTATTATACCGAACGCATGGAGAGAAGGGAAAGAAGGACGTATGCACTATACTATACGGTTGCTACATAAGGAGGCGTATGGAGGGGGATGGAGGGTGATGAAGAGGGATGGAGGCAGTCCATCCCGTTGTTTGTACCTTAGAGCTTATATTTGTTTGTTATCTTTGTTTTTACATTGTCTTTTTTATACAGTTCAATTTATAGTATTTAATTTATGAACTCAAACAATAACAATACCCCAATGGGTATTATCTATATATTATTATCTAGCTCATGCCAAATCAAAAGTATTTAGAGGCACTCTAAACACTATTGATTTGGCATATTGGTGAATTTCCAGTTGGACCTAGCTAAGATCTAGTCAAGAAAGATTGGTCTAGATTTCTGGATATAGCTCCGAGACTTGTAACGGCAATTTATGGTTCAGATGATCTAGTATATATCGACATATATGAAAGCGAAAATTCACCTTGCATGAAATCTTGAAATTTGACAAAGAGGTAGTTTAAAGTTAGTAGATTTCCGCTAAGTAAGGATTTTTCGTCAGGGCTAGACTATGCATATTATTTAATTATTCTAATTTGCATAACTGCAGATGTCTTCTAGATAAGTCGCAATTTTAAACAAGATAAAAACGCTGATACCAAAATAAAATTAGACGATCCTTTGTAAGTATTGAAATCTATGATCTGTTATTGCATCGAGTAGAAGCGGAAGGAAATCCCTTATAAAAGCAGTTACAGAGAGTAAAGGAAACAATAAATTTGCACTACCGGTCGCCAGTACTAGTTTTATGCACATTTTCCTATAAAATTTCCCTAATAAATCGCAACCGATGTCCTGTCTAGCCCCGGACCGAGGCGCTTTACTGCAAGACATAGTTTATCGGATGATTCGTTTGACCCGTTTTCATTGATCTGATCTAGGACTTTGTTCGAAGGCGGTAAAGCAATTTTAAGAAATTCCTCCAAGAGGGCCTTCAGTTTAAGGTTCAAAACAAAATTAGAAAACTTTAAGATGGTGTTTAAAAGCGGTAAAGCAATTTTAAGAAATTACTTCAATATTGGTCCGAAAAACTCAAATAAGTAAAAAGCTTTTCTACAACCGCACCTGCGAAATGTAGAACAATTTGTGAGCCTAAATATTCCCAAGTTTCGGACGTGTCCTTATCATTTGGACTGTAACTCTCCGTTTTACAGGAAACAGTTAATTGTCCGCCAAGTGATTCATTTCAAAGGGCCCTGATAACGTCAACTTGATGGGTCTACTTTTAAGTGAGTGGAAATTACTTTGTCATGAAAAACGTTATATTTCTTTTCATGAAAAGAAAATAAAACCAAAGAAAAAATATAATTTTGGAGACTTAATAGCTTAGATAAATAAATAAGGTGCGAGTGTGGGGCGAGTGTCCATAAGCGAAATGTTCCCGGTTTGATTTCCAAGTTAAATGAAAGTGTTTCCAGTATTCTTTTAGTAAAAGAATAAATTACCTCCTACCTGTATTGCATCAGCTGTATTGCATGAAAATGTTGAGGGCAAACGACCTCGAAGTCGCTCACCTACACGCTGGTCTAATCAAATAATGATCATCGAGGGACTAGATATCCAACTGCCTTGAGAGGTGCCGAAGACCTAGTGACATGGAAGTACCTGGTTTACCTCTACTTCAAGGCATAACAGAACGGGCACTACTGGCACACTGATTATCATGAATATAGCAGAGCGTATTTTTACACGATTTTAATATGCTTTAATTTAGTTGTCAAGTTATTTTTTTTTTCGTATTAAAGTTTTATAAACTATAGACAAAAAATAAGGGTGTTACCATAATACAGCTCAAATATTTGTTCAAAACAATAGCCTATAAAGCGCAAATTCGTATCGTAACAGCGGGAGATCTATCCTAACATTTCTTTATTGTTGGGGAGCATTTTTCATACTACTCCACCGAAACCCCGCTGGGACACACTTAAGTGGTTTTTCTGGTTGCCACTGAAAGTAACTTATGGGCAAACGTGTAACTCAGTATACCATGAAAGCCGTAGGAGTTTGGCATTTCACAAACAGCATGATAGCGATATTTAACGAAGTAAATAAAATAAAAGTGGATATATTTAGTACTAACAATTTCCCGCGGATTTTTCCACATTCCCTATTCAAAAATCCTATCTTAGCAGATGTTTATGAGCATCTACCACCATGACAAATGTCATCTTTGTATAATCGATCAAGAAACCAATTTACCATTTTGGATGACAGTTCCTGCTTAAAGAAAATTTTCCTAGGGGTTATTGTTAGAAATTAATGTAATGCATAACGAGCAAAAATGAGCCTTTGTACTTATCGACGTGCAAACGACATTCGACCTTAGCGCGGCAAACCAATTTGTTGGTCGACTATACGTCGCGCGGTTTCAAAGTCGAAATCAAAAAGGTTTTATTCACATAGACTTTACCGTACTTATGAACGTCATATATATTATTATTATTATTAAATTATTATAACATTTGGTGATAAATGCTTACGATGTCAAAGCTAAGTTTACAAGGGTTCCAACGCGCCCTGTACTGAGAAGCCCGCAATAAACTCAGACGTGTATTTTTTGCTGTCACCATTTCAATATAATTCAGATACGGTTCGAACAATTTACTCACAAGCTTTTTCATCATTCAAATAATCCTTTACATTATTATTTTTGAATGAGCTTAACTTTTAATGAAGGTTTTAAAGGCTTAATACTTTTATATATATACATATGTATATAGAATAAAAAGAGAGAAACGTTCATTTGTAAAAGTTTATAATGTTTTACCCTTCTTTTATAAGTTGAATTAGCTAATATAAAAATACATATTTTACTTAATTTAGGAACCTTCTGGCAGTACTGTAGTCCGTGAGTGTCAGAAGACACCAGCTAGGTGACCTGTATGGTTGGATTTTTTTTTTTTACAAAAATGAAGTTTCTTCTAAAAAAACGTCTTTTATACAAAGTTAGGATGATTTGATACTCTTAAACTACGAGTTCGTAACACGTGTCTGCACATAATCTGCAGTTATTTGTACAATAAACTTACAGATAATATATGGCCGTCCTGCATTGAGTAAACAAGCAGTTTATTCTGTAGTGTTTATACTCCTGGCCAATGTTTATCTAGCAGCTTGTAGACTAGAGTAATTTACACAAGTAGATCTGAAACTGTTTGACCAATATACATAACAAGATGTATTCATATAGTAACTACAAGTATGTATTATAGAATAGTTTAAAATATACTAGCGGACCCGGAAGACGCTGTCCTGTTTGAACGTACGTCCTTACTATTTAAGACATTACATATTATCCTGTAAAATTTTCCCCATCCATAAAAAAAAAACCGTTCACAATGTGAAAGTAGGTCCAACGATAGACGGATCAACATTACGTCAAACTGTACATGTGAAATTTTAAACCGTCCATTTTGTAAAAATTTCCAAATTACTTGTCCTCTAAATGCATCTAGTAATGAAACAAATAGCCTGCAATTAGCTTCCACTTTAAGAACAATTAGTTGTACAAGCTTTCATATATCGAACTAGCTTTTACTCGCGACTTGGTTCGCCTTTGATTTAAAAGTAAAACAAAACTGCCTATCATCTAATCTTCATTATCATCACCATCACCACCACAACCACCACCAACACCACCACCACCAACATCTGGTGCTGGTTTATGCAGCAGGGGTGCCAACTTTCACAGGACACCAAACTTTGATATAATGTCGTAGGTGGAGATCAATAAATAATAAATAAATATATATAGGACTATATGACACATCTCGTGTCATATTGTCTTGTATATATTTATTTGTCTGTTCCTAAGGTAGACAATTATGGTATAGGTAATGTACGCCTGTTATACACAAATATGTACTTGTTTAGAAATATATAAATAAATACGTATAGATAATACACCCAGACTCGAGATGTTAATCGAACAACCCCCAACAGCCCACCCGACCCGCCCCCGGCCGACCGCGGGCCACCCTCACCCAATGAATCATTTAAAATTAAGCATTTATTAATCTTTAATGACGAAAAGTCAAATGTATTTTATAAATATATTTTTTAACACACAAACGTCTATCTTTTTATTTTATAGTTTATTTCAAAGAGGATACATATATGTATATATAATAATTATGATCTCTTAAAAAAATACATTCCCTGAAGCAATTAAATTATTACTGTAAAATGTGATAGAAAATTTTGATTGATGAAAATAAACAAAAAAATAGACACTATACTCTTAAAAGATATCGAAACTGGGGCAATCTGGGGATACTGAAATCGCTGTACAACATGATGGCATATTGAGATGGGGCAGCTATTTCATAGCAAAATTTTTAGTTTTGTTTTTATTTTAGTCAACACCGCATCGTTCCAAGTATGGGTCAATGTCGCCCAGCTTTATCAGAGTTTCAGGAAACCAGTGGCGTTCCCACGATGCGAGGGGGAAGGAAAAAAATACACGCACGATTATAATTACGGACATCCCACAATACCGAGAAAAAACAAAAAAGATTTTAAGAACGTGACGATAAGAATTTGAACTATTTTGGAGAAAAAAAAATCTACATTGGCGGTGGTTTTGGGACGGAATCAGTTGATGCGCCATCGACATGAGAAGAGGAAGAACTTAACGATAAAGTTCTTTTGAGCTATATAATAAATAAAATCCAAGGTGAAAATTTTATGTTTTAGTAGTCTAGTCAACACGTGTCATTTCGGTCGAATTTGATCTCCTTCTTAAAAATACGACTGAGCTGTCATTCGATTTGGCATGGCATGTACATAGTTTAAAAAAAATAATAATTAAGAAGCACTCTCAAAAATTACAAAAGTCATAAACAATTAACTAAAACGAAGCGTTTGGTTTTTTGTTAATATCTCAAAGACTATATGAGATATTTCAAATCAGGATAAAGATTCAAAAAGAGGAGGGAATATCCTAAACAATCCCACCTCTCCAAACCTTAACTTCTTTATGTATAAATCTATTCAATGTGAAAGAAGGCGCGTTTAACAACTAGTATATTATAATAGACTACTAAGCTTAATTAAAAGCTTGTATTAGGAGTGGGTGCGACAATACCCTAACGGCGGTGGGGTTTGAACCGGGTACCTTGCGGTTTTCAGTCCATACCTTATACCGTTGAGCTATTAAGGCTCTTAAATCTATCAGCTTAACTCGCACCACAGCCTCTTTCTCTATAACTTAAATTCACCCTGGCACTAGAGCGGGTTAGCGCGAATCTCCACGATCTCATCAACCTTACAACTAATATCACAAAGTGGTCGGATATCAAATATAAACCAGTGCGATGGGTGGGTTTACATTTGTATGTATTGAAAGTAAAAGTCACCATTCATTTCACTGTATCAACACTGCACCAGGATCAAGGTGTAAATGTATGAACGTATCCATCGATGTAAGGATAAATGAAACAAATGGTAGATGATACAGAAGCTATTATTATGTCAATGTCAACGTGTAGAGAGCTAGTAGCGGAGGCAGTGATCGTGGTGGAGAGCGTGGTGCAATGGTTGGGGCGCGGCGTTCTCTTTGTCGCGAGCGTAGTGCGGTTGGGCCCCAAACTCGGCGGGCAGCGGCGGAGGCTCGTACTCGTCTCCCGACCCGTCTGAAGCTTCCAAGTAGCCGAACATTCACTACAGAAGCTATCACAGTATTTTTTTACAAACAAATGCTATAAGCCCATGATAATATGATATAGTGTCTGACCTACGATCCTTCACGATTAAGAACTGTTGAAAAAATAACAAGCAGTCGCGAACTGAACGTTATAAATAAACCATATAATCATAATAACAGTACCTATTTCCATTATTTGTATTTGTATTTGTGTTTTTCCATTGACATTCCCTTTTAACCCTCTCTACGTCATCTGGAAAAACGATGCTACCATTGTCGGCCATATTTCTGCAATCTAATAACAAAATTAGATTTCACAAAATTCGACCGTTTGGCGTATTAGATAGTTTTGCTTTATTTATTATATGCCTATACTGTGCTTTGCTTTTTATAAAATATATATTGTAATAAAAATTTAAATATAAAAAGTAAAAGCTCACGCACACCAATGCCAAACAGTTTACACACACATGTGTACATTTGATTATAAGATTGTGTCAAAGCGTATTCATGACATCTGTATGTATGTAAGTATATTAATTGTCTTTAACAATTTTGTTTTATTATTAATATTTTGTATACAGCTTTAAATAAGCATATAGTACGAAAATCTAAAGATTTATAGCCATATTCGACCAGCCGGCTATATCTATTTACAATAATTTTACGATATTTAGTCACTCGCCCCACAGCCACATCCTCTACAATCTAAACGGACCCTGGTACTACTACACCGGGATAACGCTAGGACGAAGAGAGATTCGAATATTGGTGTTACGTTTGTACAAACGAACCAATTGTAATGAAATTTAGCATACACATTTTCCGAGGAAAATACTCCTGAACTGCATGAAAACTCTACCTTACGCATGAAATGTATTTAATCGCTTCCATTAAATTCTGAAATTAATATTAGAGGGTATTTCAAAACGTCTGCCTTATTAAGATTCCTGAGCGTGTTTTATTCCAGTTGGTAATTCTACGCCGCAGCTCTTTCTTTACCCGTCTCTATTATCCTGTCAAGTTCTTAAATTTCTAAAGTTTCACCAAAGCCCCTTGTTTCGTTACTTTATTTGCCTTGCGTTTTAGACTTTTGTAGGAAGCCCGATAAAGAAAATGTTCTTTTTTGTTTGGGTTTATTTGTGTTTTTTGTTTCGACGCCGACCCGCTTTAGAACGGGGTTATCTTAAGTTTTGTGTTATACAAGGGTTGATACAATGCGCAAAGAATCTTAAGATAAAAACGTAGTATTGTATTACATACTAGGCGTGCGCGCGACTTCATCCGCGTAAAATTAGGTAAAAAAAAAAATAGATTTATTGTTAGCATTATGGTATATAGCCTACGGCCTACCTCGATAAATGGGCTTCCTAACATTGAAAGAATGTTTCAAATCGGACCAGTAGTTCCTGAGATTTGCGCGTTCAAGCAAACAAAGAAACACAAACTCTTCAGCTCTATATATTAGTACCAGCGAATCCGGCAGACGTTGTCCTGCCCGAACGTTGGGTTACTTACTATTTACTACATTCTATTACCCTACAACATTACTCCCCGTTACCGTTCCGATTCCGTACATTTCCTTTTCGCTTTCACTTTACCATTCCTTTTTTTATTATACAAACCTTGTCCTAACAATAACGAACACGACTAAACAGAAAATATCCAATTTGTTGCAGTCGTTCGGAAGTTATGCACATGCAAACATTACAGCGACTCATTTTTATTTTTTGTAGGCTATCCTATCATTCAAGTTGGATCAAACTGCACACGATATGTAAATTTGATTAAAGTCAGTTAAGTAGTTTAGGATTCCATCGCGGACAAACAGCGTGACGCGTAATTTATTTATATTAAGATAATAATAAATTGTTTATTTTAATCCTAATTACATCTTTAGATACATAGTGTAGGGGCCTCCTAGTAAGCATCAAAATACCTGTGTCAGGAGGTCCCAAAGATAGACTAGCGGACAACCCGGCGGACGGTGTTACGCCCGAATATTTGCTCGTCTGCTATTAGCCAGTTAAGAAATTTCTTAAACTTTAAAACATCTTTACTAAAGGTTTTAGTAACAGTAGGTACTGCAAAAAAAGGTTTTTCTCTCATAAGATCGGCGTAAAGTGGGGGAAATGCTGTCACTCCAAGTGATGTGTTGTTGCCTTTGGTTTGGTTTGTGAGAGTTCCCGCTCACCTAAATCCTTCTTTGAAGGTCGGTAAGGCATCTGCGAGCCTTGTGGTGGTGCGGAATCGCCTGCTAGTTTGCCCCCTCATAATATGTATATAAAACAATTCTCTGCCATCTATATCACTCTTTTAGGCTTCCTATTAATTCCGCTCGTACATTATTACGCAGTTCTATGTATTTATCGTATACTTTAGTAACACGTTACCATTTTTCCACAGTCTATTTTATTGTTCCATGTCAGTTTCCGTGTTACAACGTAACGTAGGCAATAACGTTTAAAATGTTTCGTAAAGCAGTAAAAGTGCTGTGGGCGTGTACAATATGACAATTGCCGTCGACGCAATCGCGTTTTCTATCGGTTGCGGTCTCTCGTCGCGCTTCGCTGCCCGCTAATAGACATCAATCCACATCATTTTTCACGCTAATCGACACCTCTTTTTCTTGAGAGTCAGTCAAGTTTTCTTACTTGAAATGGTCTAATCACCTACACGCGAAGGCAGGCAATACATCACACCTTGTTTACAACAGTCGAGAAGAAAATGTTTTCTTTAATGACAGACAGCTAATTCTAAAGTTTTGTGCTTTCAAGTGTACCTAATCCCTTAATCTTTTACTAGGATTAAGGTAGATGGGCATCGAATGAAGCATTTGTTGAGCTGATTGATGATTTAATTTTTCATTTGGTAACTAGCTGACCTGGAAGACGTTGTCCTGCCCGAACGTTGGGTTACTATTTGCTACATTCTATTATCCTATAATATTATCTCCGTTGCCGTTCCCTGTTCCCGTTTCCGTTCTTTGTTCCCGTTCCCTATTCCCGATGTCAAAAGCGCTAAGGTAAGATTAGGAATTAGGTAAAAACGTTCTCCCGACAAAAAAACACAATAAAAAAAGAATTAGCAAAATCGAACCAGCCGTTCACGTCTGATGCGGTGACCAAATGAAAATAGATAGATTATATTGTCCAATAAAGATTGTTATGTTACTATAAAACATTTGCTAAACCAATTCAACTCTCGTACAATAAATATTTATTTATTATTTAGAATTAAGGAAAAAGTTTACATGTAAAACCTTATGTGTTGGCGTAACAAGGAACTTTTTAAATGTAGAATAGTTGGATGGAATTTCGGATGAATTAACAGCGCAGGATTGGTATAATCGTACGCTATAAAATATAGTTTAATTATATAATGGAAACGAAATGATTGTCATGGTGACCACATTTCTTAAACACTTGTAATGTGTATTAGAAGGCCGTATAACAGCCACGTCAAATCGGCTATGTATTTGTTATATTTTAGCAACATAGTGTAGCACGTTTACAAAATTGTCTATGGAAAACACGTAATTCAGATGACAGGTATGATTAGCGTGTCACGTTTTTATCGCCGTGTTTATCAACACTAATATAAATATGCTAGGATATAAATGATACGCCGTTAAATAGCTTTTAATTGCAGGTGAACTATTGAAGAATATTGTAAAAAAATCTCTTTAGCCTTTAAGAGGAGAGTGACTCTGTTCTAAGTCAGTAATATTATGGAATATCCACACTAACTTATTATCAAACAAAGAACACTAGACTGATTGCAATTCATCAGTTTGAACTACTTCTTTTTCCCCAGTTTATCAAAACATTATAACAACAGTTGCATAGTGTAGGTACATCCGTGTAAATGCATATCATTGTTTAATTATAGACTTGCCTAGAAATAACTGCTTAATGTATAGGTATGCGTAGGCGAATATGCTCAACCACAGCAAAGGAATATCTTCGTGTCCGGGCTAGTTGGAGTCGCCCGGGGTGGCCGCGCCTCGCCGACAGTTGTTCGTCGGAAGGTCTGTATATAGTGATCGTAAGTAGAAAGTTCGCTTGCGTGAGTTAGTTCTTGTACTGCGGTCGTCGTAATCCGTCCAGCGCCATCTAGTTTGCTTTGGTGTAACCTTTTCCACTCGACATCATTGCCATCTTGTTATGTAGCGGCCGGTACAAAACCTCATAATAAGCCATTGTTCTTACCTGTATTAAAAGAATGCGCAGATAAACTTTCAACTTTTACAAAATACCGAGAATCGGGTCCCACTGTTTTACGTGCCTTCCGAAACACGAAGGAGATCGGATATCAAATATAAACCACTGCTAGAATGGGTCAACCCATCTATCACCCGGTCGCATCAAGAGCAATTTAACCAAGCGATCGACTCAAATGCCGAACACTGATTGGGTCACGACTACCTCGTTTTGGTTTTGGTTTCAATACGTATTACAGTTATACTGTATATGTGTAGTGTATATGTAACAGGACGTAAGAAGTTAGACGTCCTGGAGAGGGGTAAACGATAAATTACCTCACACTTTAGGACGGGGGATGGGGGTCTCCGAAATGTGACATTTTGTGACATGAGTCAGGGTCCGCTTAGATTGTAGAGGATGTGGCTGTTGATACTAGAGACTACCGTCTGACGTCAACCCCCACAACCTCTACCATCTCACTTATATGACAATCCACTTTATATGACATCTCACTTACATGACAATCCACTTTATTTGACTATATATGACAATCTACTTTATATGACTTTATATAACATCTCACTTATATCACAATCCACTTTATAAGACTTTATATGACATCTCACTTATATCACAATGCACTTTTTTACGTGCTTTCCCAAACACTAAGGAGGTCGATTTTTAGGAAAACAGTGATATAATTGCTCACCCGGCCGCGATGAGTTATTCAAATCGGACCAGTAGTTCATGATATTAGCGCGTTCAAGAAACCAAACAAACTCTTCAGGTTAATATATTAGTATAGATAAGTATAGATTAAAAACAACTGTAACGTTCGCGCGTATAATATACATATATAATAATTGCCTCAGTGTTGCCATACTTGTGATCGAAATACCGTGGGAACCGAAAGCTGGTCGGTGAAAAATAAAGCAATTGCATAACTCCCAATTACGCAGCCCCGCAGGAAATACAGGGCAACACCGGAAGTGACCGGGCAGCTGGGTTGCCACATGCAAATATCTGCCTCGAGAATTAAACCTCGAAGAAAGACTTACCTGTAAGGCAAGTATTATTAAGTTACCTTCATTATGCCCACAATGCCCCAATACATGAACTCGATGGCTGTCTCAGATCGAGCTATTGACGTTGTTACTTTATGGGCTTTGGAAATATAGGCCCTTACTGGCAATATATAAAGTTTGCCATCGAAACGGAAACAATAAGTTACCTACCTTAATAACAGACAATCGTGAGTTAATGTGTCACAGGAGTTCTTGACAAGCCCAGGCCTAGGCATACCTACATACCATCCCAGGCATCAGACATATTTCGCGACAATCTATCTAGTTTTAAAATTAGTTATTAGGAATACATTGTGACATTTCTAGCTTTTTCTCGCACAAGAACCTTCTCCTGATGCCGGAGCCAGGCATAGTTTCATTTAAATGATCATTCAATGATCATGTAGTGTGGCCAGAGACTTTGTGTAGCTGGGTAAAGTTTTGTAGAACTTTGAAGTCTTCAAGGAGAAAATGTACAAATACTGGGCTATGTCTGACTCCGGCATGACAATAACAAACACAAAAAAAAGCAACAAAATCGATCCAAGCTTCCACGCGTGGTACCGGGACCAAGGGAAATGGGAATCCAGCAGATTATTATTAGAAAATAGATCAATTCTTTCTTACCTGCTACATATAGGTATTTTTACTAAAAAAGCTACAGTTATAATAGATCGATTCCAATAGAGCAAGATATGACCACTTTTCAAGACTGATGCAGAATTGTAGCTGTAAGGGACTTTTTTAACAATAAGAACATATTTAAGAGCAAGTTGTTGATAGACGATTATTATTATTATTATTTCTTTTTTTTTTTGAAAGAACATTAGGAATACTTTTTAGGTATGTCTAATATTCCCTTTTTCCCCTCCCACGAAGCTTAAATTAAAAGCTCGTGTTAGGAGTGGGTGCGACAATACCCCAACGGCGGTGGGGTTTGAACCAAGTACCTTGCGGATTTCGGTCCATACCTTATACCGTTGAACTATTGAGGCGGACAGGGTGTGTTCCGCCAGTGCGTTGTAGCGCTTGAGGAATAGAGTGGGACAGTCACAGATGATGTGCTTGGCCGTTTCTAAGTCCTCGTGACAGAACCTGCAGACTGGTGATTGACATAACTTTTTAATGTAAACCAAATTTGTTCTAAAATAATGCATTATTTGCGAAGGTGCTTTTATAAACAAGATATTGATCCTTCTCCAAAACCATTTTTTTAATCCCCTAAGTGATAAAAGTAGTCTACGTGGACGAAGTCGCGGGGTACATATAGTATTATACACAATACACCCAGACTCACTCGGCGACGGCTTGGCAACGTCGCCAAATTAGTACTCCTTGTCAGATGACAAATTGAAATTGACAGCACCTGCGATATGTAAAAAAAGGACTTAGTCTTTCACATTTAGGGGACAACGAATAAAGAATCAGTATATTATAAATATAAATTATATGAAAAGAATTCTTTGGCTTATCGAAAATTCAATGTGATAGTTGAGTTATATGAAAATGGCGGGTCAAGAAAAAGTCAATGTATCGAAAGCAGTGAATGGCTAAAACGTGAGGGAGCGGCGACAATGAAGTCCGGATGCCGTTCCGAGATGAGAGCGGGGTTAATGCCTTGTCATCAGTCCTGAAGGTATATTATGTGTCAATATTTATTCCTGTTTGAAGGTTTTGGCACATTCGTTGCTTTGGCGTCTCTTTTGATTGGCACTGGATCTGTAATGAGGGACCAAAGGCATTAACGAAATGAAAACTTTTAATTAAAATTATTTTAAAATAACTAACTTTTACAACACGCGCTTTCATACTGGAGCCATACATAGCTCAAAGTGTTTGCACATTTTTGTCCCTGAAGTGTACAAAGTTTTACAAAACTTTGTGAAGTCACACAAAGTCCCCGGCCAGAGTACATGATCATTGAAATGAACATTCAAATGAAGCTATGGCTGGCTCCGGCATCATACATATTGACGTACAAAATTTCACAAACTAACGAGTGATTTTAGTCATGAAACTGTTAGGGGTTCCAGTGATGAAGTCATTTATATATGTTAACTTGCTCCACAGGCACATCCTCTGCAATTTTAGCGGTCCCTGGTACTAGACCGGGATAATGCTAGAAAGAACATATAAATGTTAAAGGTCACCTTACATGAAATGTTGAAAACTGAAGGATGTTATTTGGTAAGGAGCCAGTTTATGGTTAGTAGACATATCTTATGAATTTAGTTTTCTATAGGGTCCGATTTAGAAAGTTACATTACGTGGACAAAGTGGAACGAAATGGCTAGTAATGTTTATTCCCTCTATTGTTATTTTCATTATTATGGCCTCTCTTTGATTTTACATAAATTAAAAGCACACTTCATTAACTGACATACTTTTAGATACTTAATTATGGTAATCTTTAAAAGTATAACTGATTAAAAAAATTGTTACCATTACTTAAAGAGTAGGCTTTGTATTTTTTCTCTTTCCAGATTTGTATACTGTATTGGTACATATTTGAACAATAACTTTGCAAAAGAACTTTAAAACAAAACTGAAATATGCTACTTCCCCTTTAAATTCTGCACTTTATCCACTACACTTTCACATTCACTGTTTCATCATTTTATAGTTTCAACACTTAAACACTTATTTCATCTGTCACTATAACATCACTTATACACTTAATTCATCGTTTTGCACTTGTTTCACTACTGGTGTATATGCTTGTTTCAACCAAATAGGTTCTTCAGGTCGTGTTCGTAGAGGGCGATGACCAACATGATTCCAATTCCAGTGGCCAATCCCATCAATTGCAGAATGCACTGGCAAAGAGTGCCCTCTTTGCTGTGAGAAGTGCTCAATTCTGGCATCTGAAAATATTAGAAAATAATTTGCATTAAGAGTTTGCACTATAATGTAGCATTCTTGAAGACTGCTACATTCTAATTGACACCGCCTAGAGAAGAAGGTAGTTCGATGCTAAACAAATTATACTTATTTGAATCACTTGTGTGATTTATGTACAAAAGAGAGGGGTTCTGGACTTTTTGCCATAAATACATAGGTAAGAGAGAGATACTAGACTTCCACTATAATTAAGACAGGTCATCGGTTGCCTTACATACTTATCATCTCTAACCGTTAAACAAAATATAAGTTACCTAAATATCAAATAACGATAAGATTATTAGTGTAATGAGATCAATCTTACCATCTTAACAAGAAATTAAAGATGCATACATCAATCTGTTTGAAAAGCCGCGCGGATTTATATCTACTGTTGTACTTGCCTTTCGAAACACAGAGGAGTTCGGATATTTGGAAATCATTGTTTGATGGGCTTACCCATAACCTGGCCGCATTAAGAATTACTTAACGCGACCAGACCTAGTACGAATATTCTAGCTAGTTTTACTTACTTTTAAGTACGAAACGAACGCTAAAGGAAGGTTCGTAGTTCCATTTTACACGGTTTCCATGGCTGTAACGTCGAGGACTCGACACGTGCGAGTGCAGATTTCATTCGTGCTAGCAATACTTAGCAACTAAGTTGTAGTATTAATGTTTCATTTGACGTTCGGTTTCAAGCGTAAAAGTAAGTAAAACTATTGAGAATAATAATAAATAAATATATACAGGACTATTATATGACATCCGTTCCTAAGGTAGATAACTTAATGCCCGTGTAATAGGTAACAGCCGCCTGTTATACACAATTTTTTTCTTCTTTTTAGAAATGTATAAATACATACATATGGATAATACATCCAGACTCGAGGTGGGAATCGAACCCACGACCCCGGGAGCAGAAGGCAGGGTCACTGCCCACTACGCCAACGGGCCAGTCAAATAAATAGAAATAAATGCATTGCGTCTATAAACATGCTTATAGCTTATAATAAAATTATGAGAATTATTTTAATAATTTATATCGAAATTAATCTTTCTGATATAATATTGTAAAAACTTGCTTTGAATGTAAAAGTTTTGTGTATAATTTAGTATATTTTAGTTATTATTTTTATTTTATTTTATTAGGGAAACGACCAGTGATATTTCTTACTTATTTATTTATTTTTCACGTACCAATAGCATTTTACAATATATAATAATTGTACAGAATGGAATTAATTTATGTAAAACACTTTTACAGGCACGTACAACGTTGAAAATAAGCTTACAAAAATTCTTATGACAAATTTATATTATATGTACCAATTAAGTTTCCAAATTTAAATATAATATAAAGTGTACAGAGCAGAGTACAGATTAGAAAATAAAAAGTATTAAGTGCAGTGATATATGGATTTAAAAAAGTAAACAAAAGCGCAAAAACAGATCTATAATAAAATTATTATTTGCTATCTAAATGACGAGAAGATGTTAATACTTAAATACTGTAGGCCTTATAAGAGCGATATTCAAAGTATTCGCAACATAAATAGCTTTTAAAGTATATGAAATAAAGGTCTATTTCGAGAATTAAAGGCAGGACACCTTAATGCGTAATTAATCCCTGAAAATAATAACAGTGGTACCTATAAAAATATATTGTTTTCAACAGTCAATGGCGGTTGGAGTCAATGGGGCCCCTGGACCCAGTGCCGTTGCAATGGTCGAGTGGCTGGGCAACGTCGTATACGCACTTGCACTGAACCCCATCCTCTGAATGGCGGAGCTCCATGCCAGGGTCAGAGTGTCCAGAAAACCGGCGACTGTGTTTTGTGTCAAAGTGGTGAGTACCATATACATTATAAAATGTACACAACTACATATATCCTTATAAAATATTATACAACTAACATCTAACTGCTATTTTGTATCTGTGGACCTATCCTAGGTTGAGCTGTGTTACTTTTTTTTATCGAATACTAGAGATATTTAGGCCCCTGACATTAAAAGCTTGTGCAAGGAGTAGACGGCGTCGGAGTTGGATAGTGGGAAGTCGCCTTTTCGCTTGCGTTGACCCCTTTTTAGGGTTCCGTAGTACTACAAGGAGCCCTTATGATTACTCTCTGTTCATCGATCCGTCTGTAAGCCCGCATTTCCAAACTATTAGACGTAGAGACTTGAAATTTTCCATGTTGATAGAACATGCTAAAACAAAATAGGACAATTAATTTGAACTAAATCGGACAATTTTCTTTGAAGTTATTCAACAAATACATTTATGGCGAAGCAGATACGCTTTTGGCCATTTTTTTTTAAATCATTTAATAATTTAGTGATAACATTTACGAGTTATAAGCTAACAACCGCTTGTTTTACACAAATATTTTTTTTGGAAATATATAAATACATACATATAGATAAAACACCCAGACTCGAGGCGGGAATCGAACCCCGGGGCGGAAGACAGGATAATTGCCCACTGCGCCAACGGGCCTGTCATAATAAACATCAAAATAATGTAAATAAAAACATGTGAAAACAAGTTTTTAAAAAATGGCATATATTATTTATTTGTCTCTGATAGGGCCCGCACTGCGGATGCACTTCGACCCGGCTGGATCTTTTGTACCCGCCCCGTCCTTTGTTCCAGATACTTAATCAAAGAAATGTCCATTACGTCGTAACTACACGTACAATAACGAAAACTTTTTAAAAGTTGGCCTTCAAATCAGCTTGGCCTTTCATGTTCCGCCCACCTCATTTATATTTAATGAACTAAATATGTTTCTGATCTATTGTAGGGCGATGCGATCGCGCGAACTTAAAATTTGTCTCCAGGGGATGGATCTTCCTTTTTATCTGTCCGATGATTGTTTAGATCCACTACGATCCACTATCTAGCTGCTATTGTCACTCGCCGAATACCGATGCATCTTTTTTCTCCTTTATATCCTTTTACTCCATCCCTTCCTTTACTCCTATCTATTTCTCTAATTAGAGGGTATTATGCCAGCGACTTTATCCTCTCCCACCTAAATTGTTGTAACCCCAAATTCCCAGTTTTACAGTAGAGCGTTACAAACAGGTTAATCGTAATATATTATTCACTTTTAAATATATTTTTGTATACAATAATGTAATCGTCATTATTGAACATATAAATGTATATATATTTTCGGACGCTACTTTGCAGAAATCTATGACATGCCCACCACCCACAAGAATCGCTCAATTTTAGAATCTAATTTTTTTACCTAATTTTAGGCGGACGAAGTCGCGGACTCAGCTAGTTATTTATAAAGCAAAATATTTTCGCGCCAAACGAAATCAAAATCAAGTGCAACGTTACGCAAACAACATACACGCTCTCCGTCGTGTTTATTTAGGACTACTGTTTTCCTAATAATGGACATGAGGATTTTCCGCTGAATTTTACCATATACCTTCCAGAGTTTTAAAATCAAATATCAGGTTACGGTTGGTAAGAAGCGGCGGCCGCTAATAAGAGTAAATAGACCCTGATCTGATTAAATGTAATCTTCCTTTTTACATTTAGGTTACCAGCCGGAGGATCTTAAAAGTTAATTTTTAAACGGACTTCCTAAAAAAAGCTTCAGTTTTTTTTTAAATTAAATGCGTTTCGAAGAAGAGGTGGTGTGACGTTTTGAATATCATTGCGGGGAAGTTATGGATGAGCATAGATATAGATTTACTGATAACCAGTAAAAAGGTTTTGTACGAGCCTCATCTATCAGAAGTATTCTGAATTAGGGCGCACTCTTAACCCTACATCTGGGTCATAAGTCCCGGGCACTGCTATGGTTCCTTTCCTCTGCAACGCGATGAATCCGGCACCGGCACGTTGAATCCATGGAATGTTAAGAAATTCGTCTCGCCTCATAGGATTTCTTTTATTGAAAACTACCCTATTAAGGGTTAAAAATTAACAAAGCAAAATCACACATTTTAGCTAGTCAAAAGTAAATATGTTTGATTGACTTAACTTTGTTTACAGGAACCTCTAGAAATGTTGGTCCATGTCCGGTCCAGGTAATCTCCATAACGGCTGGACTGATTGTGAGTGGACTTTTATAGGCCGATAGCTTAAATTAAAAGGATATAATAGACTATTTTACTTTTAGAAAAATAACTAGGGTTCCGCACAAAAAATAAAAGCCCTCAAATTTAAGTAATACTCTAAAATCTGGCGGACGACATCGAATACAACTTTTTATAAAAACGATTCATTGGGATTTTCCTCAAAATTTAACAAATTCTTATGCCGTTGCCAGACATAGGTCAAAGTGTTTGTAGATTTTTGTCTTTGAAGAGTACAAAGTTCTACAAAACTTTGCGCAGCTAATCTATAATATATATAAAATTTTAATATATATAATATAATATTATGCGTATTCAGGTTCTCTTGTACGAGAACGATAATCCTACAACGCCTTTTCCTATAATATGGAATAAATCGACAGTAGACAAACAATTAAAATGTTTTTTTTTATGTTACAAGGAGGCAGACGAGCAGACAGCAGGCACCGAAGTGCCTACCGGCGCCAATGGACATCTGCACGACCAGAAGGCCAGCTAATGCGCTGCCGGCCCTTAATGATGAGTTTAGGCCACCGGGAAGTCTCACAAACCGAACGAAACGCAACAACAACACCATCACTAGACGTGACAGCATTGCTTTGGAGTGTGAGTTGTGTTAAAGTTGTCCAATCTCACAGCAGTGTGCCGCTATAATGGTGTTCAACGTGCCGTGCGACATATCTAAAATAAATTCCTGTTTTGTCATTCCCTCACTTTATATTCAGGGCCTAATAACGTTGAGACATAAAGCACTATGTCGAAAGTTTCTCTAAAACCTTGAAATACCTTTTACATTTGAAAAATTGTTTACTCACCACAGCAAAGATTGTTCAAAACTTTGAACTGTGATTTGTGTTAAAGGTGTCCAATCTTCACAGCAGTGTGTCGCAATAAGGGTGTTCAACGTGCCGTGCGACATATCTAAAATTAATTTAATCTGTCTAACACTGAAAGAATTTTTCAAATTGGACTTGTACTTCATTTACTCATTTCTTCAATTTCCGAGATTAGCGCGTTCAAAAAAGCAAACTCTTCAGCTTTATATATTGGTATAGGACATAAATATCTCTTCACAACTATATGTTCAACAATGACCGTTACATTAGTACAAAAGTGACTATTATATTACAATATAGTTGTTTGTAAAGCTCTGCTGTAAAATTGGGAATTTGGGGTTACGACAAGTTACGTGGGACGTATCGGAATGCACAAAAAAACTTTGTGCATATGTGTTAAAACTCACCTGCACATAATCGTTGTCTATGGTGAAACAAAACAAACAGAATTCATATCGGTCATGTCGTTTTCGAGTTACAGCGAAACAAACGAACGATTAACTTGAAGGGGTGTTATTTTTCAAGCGTTTGGTATTTAATTGTCAAAAAAGAGAACTGGAAAAATGCATAAAAAATTACTGGGTACTAAAAATAAACCCTTGCCATTTACTTTTTAAAGACTTCATGTTAATGTTGGCCACGGCTACGTTTTGATATGACATATGATTCATATGAGAAGTCCAATTTAGAATTACTTTCTCGACCATATCGTCTAGTATCTCACCGATAACACGTATGATGTTATTAAGCAAGTTATTAAAAATCATTATAATGCAATAAGCTACGAAACTACTGGACCGATTTGAAAAATGGTTGTAAAACGGTTGAAAACTTCTGAAATAAATGTTTCATCCACAGGATGGAATGGGTCCTGAAAGCATGGGTCAAGCGTACCAGGCTTATGGTGGAGAAAGGCAAAACTTTACCTACATGGATCGCCTCCAACAACAAAAAAATGTGGAGGAAGCAGAAGATCTTGATGTCAATGCTAGTCTCCATGGTAACTGGACCATGGAGAATGCAAAATCTAAACTACATCAGTTCTTACAGGTTAACAAGATAAACGCAGACTATATTTATAAGGCTGTAGGACCTGATCATACAAGGTAAGTCAAATCAAATAATTAGTACACGTTTGGTAGTGGGGTTTCAACTATAGGAAATCTTAAGTTGCACTAAAAGGATCATACTAAATTTGCCTTGGCAGGGGAGGGTACACTGGCAGTGAAAGTGAGTTTCAGTGGCCAATATAAAGAGAACTCCTAAATCTACACCTGGGTTACTAGTCTCAGGCAGTGATATGGTTCCTTCCTCTGCAACACATTGGGCCTGCACAGTAAATCCATGGAATGTTAAAAAATTGTATCTCTCTAAGAAAATATTTTTTTGAAAATGTGTGTGACAAAAAATCTTGAAAATTTGTGTAACATAATTTATCTATTACCCATGATGATGAATAACTCCCTATTTTATCTATCTCAATTTACAACGATTGTCAAATAGAGAAAAAAATAGATATCCGAAAATGAAGATTTAAAGTATGGCCCTTTGAAGACATTTCCTTGCTTCCGATGCAATTGTTTATCAAATGTTTGTTATTGTCAATAATCACTTCTAGCTAGTTATTATTTGGCATATGTTGATTTCGAAAATTTTATCAACATGTGCTAGAAAATATGCCAGTGTTAGGAGATATACAACACAAAGCAAATTTGAGTAATGAGTAGTCAAAGTAAATATTGCAAGAACTTAGTAAGGGGATAGCAACAGAATATTGTCCTCTTGTTTGAAGTATGATGATGCTGCAAATGTAACAGTTCAATGGCTCCTAAGTAAACTATTGTAAGTAACTAGTATTCATGCCATTGTCACTTTTTTACATGTGGTAAATGAACTTGATGAGTTCTATTGACTGTAACTTCAAAGTAAAAATACTAAAACATACTTTGAAATTAAAGTAACTCATCAAGTTCATTAAGAAAAGGTAAAAATATGAGAATGGTAAGATTTTGTCTTACGATACTTTACGTAGGAGCCATCGAATTGTGTCCAAGGCTTTGGCCGGTGGTTTGTAATAGTACTTGTAGAAGAATTTATCATATAAATTGCAGAACCTGAATGCCCTGATACAAAAGTTATTTGTGTTCATAACAAACAACTTTTGTATCAGAAATGCATGCATCACAACTCTTAAACAAGGGTTCTGTAATATGTTTAGTGACCACTGCCTTGATAGCTATTTTTAAAAAATTATAAACAGTACTGAGAGGTTGCTGTATTTTTCGTAATAGATAGTAAACTTTCGTTTGTCATTTTTCATGACTAGATAAAATTGAGGGTATATAAATAACATTTACTCACTTATACCTGGCAATACACACTTATACTTATACCTGGCAACCCCATAGTTGCGCAGTGGTAAGAGTAGGCGACCTTTACGTTTCAATTCTGTAGGGTATATTCTTTTTAACTTTTTGAGTAACTAAGGAAAGAAGCAGATTAAATATTGTATTATTAAAATTTAAGTATTTAATATTATCCGGGCGCGATCTAACTGGGCTACCTATTTGCAATGTGTCTGTCATGTGTCAAAGTGTGAATATTATCTACCATTTCGATGGCTCCCACGTAAATTGTCGTAATTACAAATTCCCAACTCTACAGTAGAGCATTACAAATTACTAAGTTGAAATTTAATCGTTATTACTTAATATATTTTTGTATACAATAATGTAAT
>JANCMC010033613.1:20832624-20925730 GCA_024363005.1 Charaxes varanes | reverse complement strand
CATTAAACTCAGAGTTTGATTTAGTTTTAAATACCTAGTAAATGTTTTATTTACACTTACATCTTATTTATAGTGTTTTATTTACAAATTCCATTCTAGTATCATTTTGTTACACTATGTATGTGCTACTGCTTTCAAAGCCACTGACTATTCACAATTTTTGAAAAGTCAATGGCTAAACACTTAGACCTTCTGGGGGTGTAGCCAAATTAATGTCATTTGTACGCTTGTATGGAGAAATAATGCCACCAAACCAATATTTTCTTCAATAACAAGTGTCTAAAAATTCATGGCCTTCCAACTTAGTATTAATAACTTATTTATAAAAGTAAAGAAGCATCTATTTTCTATACTAGCAATATATTGTGTCATTAAAGTAAGCGATCACGTTAAAGAAGCAACATTTGCTATTTAGAAGCAAAGCTTGCTTCGAAAATGATATGCAGTCAAATCGAAAAGCTCTGGCTAAGTTTACATGGTGGTTTTGTCTCGTACTAATGTTTCTTCCAAATGGTGGGACCGCACTGGGTGAATAACAGCGCGTGTCTATAAATATATCACGAGCTCCAATGTATAACGGCGTATGTTTGAGCGAAAATGAAAAATTTATTCGCACTTATCGAGTGCAACAAAACTTCACTTTGAAGGCAGTGTGTCGTTTTGTGTGCTTTCAATATGTATATTTTTATACTGAAATATAATAATTTTGGAAAAATCGATTAAGACTCGCATAAATAAATAAATCGTAAGGAATAAACAAATTTTTGGCGCCAATGTAAACCGAGTTACTCAAAACGACTCTTAAGATAAAAAGTACCTGAAATTAAAAAAAAAAACGAATGCTGCATGTTAAGTTTTGGGCATGTTTTGCGTATTAAAAACATCCACAAAACTGTATACATTCCAAAATGACGAATGCGCTTCCGTGATTTTGGTGGAATATATTTCTCATTTTGTCTATGGAATGGAAACATTATCTTTGGTCGTTTTGGGTGCAGGTTAGAGCTCTTTGGTTCTGATGGTATATGTTATGGGCTACATCCCCAGAGGTAGATCACGCTTCACCAATCCTCACGGTAAGTGGCACTACTCCTTATTTACATTTTTTCAAATTACATTGTTGTTTAATACGATTTCTATTGCATTTTGCTTCGTATAGTCGACCAGGAAATTGCGCAGCCAGAGCAACTTAACTTAGCGATCAACTCAAATGCCGACCACTGATTAGGCCACGACCTCCTCAAAATATATCAAGAAGTGAAACTTCGTTTTCGGCTTAACCCCTGAACCTTATACTTGTTTATTGATGATTGACATTGTACTTTTATTCTGAAAATTATTTTTGTTATTCCTATATTCGTGTAAACTTTGCACGCCATGTATCGGCAATACATTGAAACAGAATTATCTTTTGTGTCCTCACCGTGGCTGGTCTGTTGGCGCAGTGGGCAGTGACCCTGTCTTCCGCTCCGTGGGTCGTGGGTTGATTCCCGCCTCGAGTTTGGGTGGGTTTTTTTTAATTTCTGTTCGTTAATTTACGGCATATACAATTTGGATGTGATGTTCGCTGGTAAATGAGAGTGAATAGATTACAAGCTAGGGTTCGTTGCACAGGACGAGCAATCTTCAGAACTGCTTCACGATCCAATGAAATGTCTATCTATAACTACCAGCTTCGCCCGTTATATATGTTCAATGCGTAGAGTAAACATTAAAATATTGACTGTTGATTATTCGTGTTTTATTTAAACTATCCATTCCTTATAGTCCAGCAACTGTTGCGACTTGCTTACTACTTAATCTGGGGTCACAGTAGTGAACTCCACGACGAGGCAAGCGAGGTAAAACGACTGTTTCTACACCGGGTATCACCTGTTATAAACGGATTTATGGCTGACAGAGATGAAAACACAGATTGAACCCGAGCGATGGTGGTACACATTTAGACCTTTTTTGTAATAACAGTTATTTTGTTTTTTTTTCGTGGATTATCGCATCGATAGAAATAAGTATTTCCGTTGGATTTCGCATTTTTAAATTTTTGTAAACTACGCGTCTAGAGATAAACAGCATTTAATTTCCATATGGATGTAACTAGTTAGCACTATTCTAAAAATGTGGAAAAAATATATAACCTTAATCTTCGTAGTAAAGCAAATGTTACTGCCAACGCCAGTGCGAATTTATATGATCATTTTATGGTGATTCTAAGTATAATTGTCGTTAATTATTTGGCACCGATATCTGTATATGGTGTGTAATTGCTCTCTAAAATATATTTAAATAAATAGATTGTGTTAACCATGTTTTTATTTCACATTGAGCCTCAGCTGTAGAAAGTAGGCATTGAAATACATAAGGTTATCGCACCCACACACTCATAGTATTCGCTTTAAAGTAAACGGAATTATTAGGCATACCTTAAGTGATTTTAGCACTTTTTCAAAATATCTTCGATCATTTATTTAAAAAAATTCTTTATGTCATTCAAGTTATACATCAGTTTTTTCCCGGCGTTGGGGTATTGTCGCACCCACTCCTAATACAAGCTTTTAATTTAAGCTTAGTAGGAGGGGAAAATTGAATATTAGACATACCTAAAAAGTATTCCTAATAGTCTTTAAAAAAAAAATATTGATACTCTAAATAATTTTCATTTTTAGTGTCTCTTTCATTTACCAGGTTTAGTAAGCTTTCGGTTTTTGAAACCGGTACTTATATGATTATAAGAAATGGTAAATGATGTTGTCTTTTCTTTGAGAATAAGAAACGTCATCGTCTTTTACCATGTCGAGTAGAAAAAGATTACACCAAAGCAAACTAGATAGCGCTGTACGGATGACGAAAAAAAAAAACTAGCGATAGCCTATGTCGATCTCATAAGTATAACCCACAGTAACAATTTTTATCTTTTACATATTCCAAAAAAATAATGAAGTTTTTACGAAATTATTTTAAAGAATAACAACAATGAATCTAGCGTGTTTAATTATTAGCGAATTATTATATACGCTAGATGCGTTTCAGATTGAATGCAGATCAAGATTTTACATTACAGCATATCATTAAAATAAATATATTAGAAGATATGAAAGATTTAAAATGTGGGGGGAAAGCGGTCACCGACTAATAATTGGCGCTATATTTTAGTATCCAGTAGTAATAGTAAGCTAACGTTCACCGCCGTTGGGGTATTGTCGTACACACTCCTAATACAAGCTTTAAATTTCTGCTTAGTAGGAGGGGAAAAAGGGAATATGAGACATACCTAAAAAGTATTCCTAATATTCTTTTAAAGAAAAAAAAAAAAAAAATTAAAATATCTTTTATACCGCCATAGATTTTTATTTAAGTAACCACCATATGAAGTTAAAATATACCTTTAAAGTATTTGTAGTCACTTAGAAGCAAAAGGCTCCTTCCTCATAGCGTTATCCCGGTTAAGGACCAGGGTCCGTGGCTGTGGCGCGAGTTAGATAACCGGTTACCATCTGACGTCATCCTCGGAACCCCCACCATATTGTGTATTGAAAGATTTGACATCTGTTGACAACTACTTTATTTTTAATAATTCTATATTACACAACAAGTAGAGAAAAACGCCGTGCTAATTTTCCAGTTTCTTCCCTTGTGTAATTTTCTTTTGTATATAATTTAATTATCTTTTACCTTATATTTTAATGTGTTGTTTTTGTAAATATACGTGTGTACATATAAGCGATTATAAATATTTTCAAACCTCTACCAAACATCCATAACCTCTCGTGCGAATGAGGGCTAAAGGTATAAAACGCCACGGCATAAACACAGGTACGGTCAGCAGCTATTGAGGAAGTTACAATGACAGGAATACGGAACCCTTCTTTTTTAAGCGTATCTTGATCCGCTCTTGGCCATTTTTATTTAATAATCGATTGACTACCCCATAGTCTGATATACAGTTCTAGTCGAGAACAAAAATAATATGTTTTAATACAGCTTATATTTAATTCGGGTTGTAATCGTTATATTGGCTTATTATCTTCTCTCTATCTAATCGTATATTATCATATGAAACTAATTAAATAGAAATTATAAACACGTGTGACACTGTCTATCTATACGTACATGTGTATATCGTGTGAGAAAAGTTTGTGTGTGTGCGCGCTTAAATGCTGAATTGATTATATTTATAACTAGCATAAATATTTTATCATTTTAAATTAAATTAACCCCTCCACTCTTGTTTTTTCCGAAACCCGAATAACGAGAAAAGGAACCGAACTACTTTGACCCCATCGCGATCCGCAATCGTAATACCTACTGCTGTACGTATTTGAAACGCTTTCAGCCCCCGGAGACGATATCCAAAAAGGAGATCCCGTCGGACGCGCGGCGCATCAGCGCGCGCAGCCGAGCGCCCTCCGCGCATCACCGCCTGGGCACGGCCGGCGTGCGGTAGGCTGCCCCGCGCCGCCGCCTCGGTACGGCCGGCCGTTTATATGATGTGTATTATCTTAAAATGAATTATCAACGAATCAAATTACCTACATTTGATATTTATAAATTTTGAAAGAAAGAAAGAAACTACTACTACTAATAATATTATAACGCCATGCGGTCTGATCCAAAATCCCTTCGCCACGTGACTACAACGAATTATATGTATACTAAAATTATGTTCTGTTTAATTAATAGTGACAAACCTGGAGTGAGCTGCTTTCGCAAAATACATCATCTATGTTTCAATAACGAATTAAATATCTTCCCTATTGGCGATCCTTTTGTCTTACCCAAAACACATCCTTTTATTATATCCATCAACCCAATCTTGAAGAAAGTGGGGAATTCTTCCAGGGTTCCAAACCATATGTGTTTGTGACAGTCCCTAATTAAATTTCTACTTCACCTTTGTCATTATGATTGTCTTACGTTTTAGACTAGCATTTATTTATATATACATATGTACACACATATCTATAATCATGTATAGTGGAATCCGTAAGATGTAAAGATGGCAAAGCCTCGGAATCCAAGGCAATAGATACAAAAATCTTTGAAAAAATTACCCGATCAAATTTTTATTATTATTTGCAATTAAAGAAAGGGTTTGATTTTTGCTCATATATCAAAAACTATTTAAAATTTTTCATATCAAAAATAATTATCAATAATAGGAGAAAGCAATCTAAAAAAAAATTACCTTCATTTAAGTATTATATCTAGAGATAATTTAAGACTGAAAAATAGGCCTCCGCGCATCAATTTCGATGTACGAGTATTAAATAAACAAATATATACAGGACTATATGACACGGACGTCTGTTCCTAAGGTAGACAACTTAATGCCTGTGTTATAGGTAACAGCCGCCTGTCATACATAAATATTTTATAACAATAAATACATACATATGGATAATACACCCAGACTCGAGGTGGGAATCAAATCCACGACCCCCGGAGCAGAAGGCAGGGTCACTGCCCACTGCGCCAACGGGGCAGCCAGATTTTCCAAATGTTTGAAGAAACTGTGGTGTATTGTTAATATTTCAAGTAATTTTTCAATGAACTAAACTACCAAATTTCTACAGCATTTTCTATATACATACCCACTCATTAAGATCCCATAAAAAAAATTTAAAAAATGTAATTTGGTAAGTAAGATTCTTTACAAGCTAACCAAAATTAAGTCGCAATAGTAGAGTTACTTTAAAAAATGGAAAGGTTTTTCCTCTTTTTGAATTTTTTTTTTCAGATCTGAAATAGTTTTTGAGATATATGCAATAAATCAAACCCCATTTTTAATTGTTTATTAAGTAATAAAAAATTGCCAGAGTGTAACATATTTTTTAAGATATTATTATTCATTACTTTTATCTATTATTACAAATACGTTTCAAAAGTTTATATTGGGAATGACCTGACTGGACCTGACTGGATTCCTGGGTTAAAGTCTAGCAGCATTCCACTAATATTATCATCATCAGCCCGTATCAGTCCACTGCTGGACTAAGGCCTCTTCATGCGCACGCCATATGCTTTCGGTGTTAGCTAACTGCATCCATCTCGTGCCTGCTGCCCTTACGATCGTCGAGCCGTCGAACTGGTGGTCTGCTTATGTTCCACTAATATTATTATGTATGTATAATTCTTAGCCACATGACTAAGAATGCACGTACTAGATATATTTAATAAAAGCTTTTATTCTTATAATTTGCTTTCTCATCGCTTAGAGTTTTAAATTCAATTAGTCAAACAATTCCATCTTGTTAAAAAATTCTTGAGGTTTCTGCGAAAGGTTTTCTAAGTGATTAACAAGTGGTCCTTAACATTAACTGCTTTCGATTTGGCCCTTTTTTCTACATTTATTTTAATTAAACAAAATGTTACTCTAATGGTAGCAAATGGACAAGCGGTTCCCCAAAGTGAACATACACGCCCATAGACAATTGCGCTATCATTGTTTTGCCGGCCTTTGACAAATCAGTTTTTTTTTTATCAATTGAAATATAATATAAATTGAGTAATATATATATTGAGTAATAGTTTTAACTTAATTGGCACCTGAATGACGAGGAATATTGAGACAGTCTTTAGGTCAATATAGTATTCCACTGAGGAATGTAAGGTATTTGAGTTTGGAAGACAAATCCAAAGAAGCTGAGTACTTCACAAGAAGTTGCAATGGAAGCGCATCGCCACTGAGACACTGAATGAAGATTAAAAGACTCCCGTCGAGGCACAACTTAATAATGAATCAAGTTCTATCTGTCTGCCCAGAAATATACATCTACTACCTGTGTCCCATTACATCATCCGCGTTAAATTGAACATACAACAATCTTTAGAGATCCTTAATCTAGCCCTGTCGAAAAACCTAACACCTTTGTATGTCCCTCGGTTTCAAGATTTCATGTGAGGTGACCCGTTGCTTTTTTGTATATCGATTTCCAATTAATAATTCAAGCTTTACTACCGTTTGCAAACACTCTGCAGGTCTGCAATGCCTATAATTTTATGGATCTATATATGGATATATTCTATATGAATTTTGTTTTAGTCTTCTTTAAGAATATTAAAAATATTGTGTCTTCACCTAAGGAAACAGCACTGGATACTATGATAACATATTAGTAGTGGAATAAAATCAGGTAAATTCAGTTCGCTCTTTTACCGTTGAGATACAGTGCGTTTAAAATTTAACAAAACAAAGGTATTCCGGTGGCAATAAAATTTTAAAGTCACAGTAAACAATTACAAATTGTTGGACGCATCCGGTGCATTTTTGACGACGTGATTTTTTCCACCGCATCCAATATTTAACCCGGGGCGACCGGTACAGATTACGCATCGTCGGCCTTTAGGTAATATGCTCGACATTTTATTATCTTATTTTAAACACCCGGCCCAAATAGGGTATTTTGTCAGTTTAAAGTAAGACTGAACTCTAAGATTCTTGTTCAAAACCGACTTGATCTCTTGATGAACTCGATGACGTTGATACAAAATTATCATCCATTATGATATAAGTAAGAAAAAAATAAAGGCATATGTAATTCATATTAACTAAGATAAACGTGTATGTAACAATATTGATTCATCTGTATAGAATGTCAAAGAAGCTTTCAGCAATATACATGAGATTTAGCTTTGTACGGATGAATTTAATAAAAAGTCGTTGGGTGTGAAAGAAAAACCATTACATTGATACCATTTATCAGCGGATGTTTGCAATGCCGCCGTCACATCCGCCGCCCGTCAGCCGGGGCTCGTGAAGACAGCAACGATGTGACGACGAAAAGAACTTTTGAATTTAATACAAATTGTAATATAATAAATTACTATTTAAGTTTATATTTGAAAATATTTTTTTCCGTGGAGTTGAATGGCTCGAAACTTCATCTTCTACTCAACAACAATATGCAGTGGTGTACCTGGTAGGGGAGCCCAATAGGGAATTTAGTACATTACTCGAGCCCGTTAATGTTTATTTTATTTTGAAGGAAATCTTTTAAGAATTACTGTAAACATATAATAAGGCAATGTAGCTACAACTATCCCGTGCTCCATAACACCACGCTCCTGGCGTTACTGACAACACGATCTTACCTTAACACCTCTTTTGAGGTTCCGTAGTCCTACCAGGAACCCTTATAATTTCGCTATGTCCGTCCGTCCGTCTGGTCGCCCACAGAGTGCTTCCTTACCTAGGTTTTCCAAACTATTAGATGTAGATACTTGAACTTCTCCGAGTGGATAGGCCATACTAAAAACCAAGTAAAAAAATATTTTGGACGAAATCGGACAACAGCTTTTGAAGTTATTTAACAAATACCTTTATCACGCATCAGATACAGAAGTCTTCTATATTTGCGTGTCTTGATGTCTGCTTATAGCCACTCAATTTCGTCAGGGATTAAAAAGGATGTGAAGTGGTGAAATAAAGAAACACTAGGTTTTGAAATGGGGTAGCCGTACTTCTCTACAGTACGTTTACGCCCTCTCCTGCAAAATTTCCTTTTCAGTTCATACTAGGTTTTGAAATGGGGCAGCCCTACTTTTTTTTAGACTAATCTACTTAACGTTTATGCCCTGTCCTGTAAAATTTCGTTTTAAGGACGAATATGGACTATATTGGGTTTAGAAATGGAGCAGCCGTTACGTTGTAATGCAATCCCTTCATTCGTTCCAATAAATAAGTAGAACGGGGAATTTCAGCATCTATCCGATAGCCGCTGATGAATAAAGAGAAAAATTGTCTTAGCCCTCCATGGTTTCTGCGTGTGACTTTCCGATGTGTCTCAACGCACGTTTCGCTTCGACACCGAAGCATCATCAGGAGATAGACTCTACAAAGGTTACGACATGACTTTACGAATAACCTTTGTAGAGTCTATCTCTAAGAGGGTTGCAGCATTACACCGATTTTCCCTCGTAGAACTTATGTAAGGACTTTTCCATATTCCATTCATAAGAATGAAGAAAAAAAGTTCCTCCAGGATCGTTATTTATCGCAAAATTATACAAAGGTTATTATCCTATCGCGATGAAAAGAGAATTAAACAAATATATTTTTCTGGAATATAAGAAATATTCTTGGCCTTCTATCTAAACGTAGATCCATTTTACCGATCTATATAAATAAAAGTATCTTTTTAGGGTTCCGTAGTCCTACAAGAACTTAGTTTCGCTCTTTTCCGTCCGTCCGCTCGCTCGGTGATCCCCCCTACGATTCCAAATTATTAGACACAAAGACTTGAAATTTTCCATATTGATAGAACATGCTAAAAATTCATTAGGAAAATCAATTTCTGTGATATCGGACAACTTTTGCAGTTATTTAATTAAACCTTTGTTGCGTATCATATACGGAACCCTTGTATATAAGGGTGTCTTGACACGCTTTTGGTAATTTTTTTTCATATAACAAGGGCGGGCTGGCAGATGGTTCAGTCTGTTACAAGGGTCTATCTAACGTCATCTCCGGAACTCCACAATCTCTACGATCTCACCACTACATAACTCAATTACATATATCGGCAATCACCGTTTTACGTGCCTTCCGACACACGGTCGGATATTTGAAGATCAGTGTTAGAATGGGCCACCCATCCATCACACAACCGCCGTGAGAACTGCTTAACCGAGCGATCGACATGAATGCCAGCCACTGATTAGGCTACGACCTTCTCCTCGATTTGTCAATTTGAAACACATCAAATTGGAACAAAAAAAAGTGTCTCACTAATGAATAAGATTAATTAGCCAGCTCTTTGTCTATACAGGTGGAAGGTCAAGCAGCAAGTTCAATATCTCACTGCTTCGTACTAACATTTTAAAGCAAATGTATAGAGCCTTATTTACGTACTCCTACATATCGGTTTTGGTCGCGTTTTCTCAATTTTAGCTATTTTATAACTTTGCTATATATGTTATATTTCTTTGTCCGAAAATGACAATTTTCCTATATAAACTTAAAACCACTCATTCACCCTCTTAAGGAAAAATTTTGAAAGATACAGGTGTACATTTTATTTCGAACGAGCTGTACCCCGCGACTTTATCCGTGAATTCAATGATTTTGTTAAATTTTGAGGGTATATTTCGTGAAATGTAGAAACGCATGCGACCATAGAGTTAAGACTAAATAGACAGCGCATTTCAAAATAGAAAACAATGCGGCTTTTAAATTATTAACTTAAAACGTTTCTACGTAAAAGAAACAAACAATCAGGAAAAATTTGGTTGTCCGTAAAGTCGGTTTCCGGAGGATATTTTTACGTGATAACGCCGATCTCGGCTCAAGCGGAACGAGACAATGAGCCATGCTTTTTCCCGTGTACAGTCGACAATTAGCGATTTCTAAGATGCTATCACATCAAAACATTAAAATCGTTATGAATGTCACAATCAACTATAAACTATTGTAATATACATTATTATGATATGTGCAAACCCATCTATCACCCGGTTGCAGCCAGAGCAACTTAACTTAGCGATCGACTCAAATGCCGACCACTGATTAGGCCACAACCTACTCAAATCAACAATGTTCTCTTTTAACTACTTTAATTTATCTTCCTTATCCTATCCTACTAATATTATAAATGCAAAAGTTTTTACACATGGATGTATTGATGTCTGGATGTATTTCTGACGCTCTTTCACGGAAAAACCACGGAATGGATCTTAATAAAACTTTGCAGTAATTTAGTTTATACATCGGAATAAAACATAAGCTATAAATTATAAAGATATTGTGTGAATAGTACAAAAAATAACGAAAAAATAAATTATTAGTAATAATATTAACGTTTATTTCTACTAGTTTTCGGAGTCCGGATACGTCCGGATTTTAAGCCCCCAACGAAATATCACTTATTTGACTGCAATCAGCAACTTCGAGAAGAAAAAAATAAAAAATATGAATTTCTGAGAAATATACTCAAACTGGATAATTACCGATTAATATTTTATTTATCCATATTATCTGCAGCTGTTATAAAACGCGACAGACGGGCTTCTTGTGATCGTTCAACAACATCCATTTTCATATTGTACAAAAATTATTTGCAATCAATTATCCCTTAAGTCGAAGTCTAAACATTTTCAATATTTTACGGGTTGGAGTCCGACATAACTTGCCGTCGGCCCCTATGACAGCGAGTATCCGTCTCGGATTTCCTCACGTAAAAAGAAAAAAACACTGAATTAAATAAAACGGTTTATCATTTCAAATACATTTATTCTTGTGCATAATTTTATACTCTCATTTTTCTAATATCTAATGTAAAACACCACGAGAAAGGGTGAACGACTAAATAATATTAAAATAATCTACAAATAAAACACATTTAATGTTAACATCATAAGACATTCAGTTAGGCATTAATGTAGTATAATTATAATCCGTAAGTATGGCTCGAATCGTTGATAACTTTCCACTAACTTCCATACAGTAATCTATAAACGTAACATAATTATTTTCTACATTTTTCTAAACAGCAATTTTATCAGATGAAATTTAGAATTTATCTTTAAAAGTTCTACAATGTATAATAGAATTTAGATTCTTTTACACACACATAAATAGCCTTTATATAATTCTCGCATTTAAAGAACGGGATTATAAATGTCTTTTTATTTATTCAGTCCTCTGTATTTACCATTCGCTCATTAAATATGCGTATGTGTACTGTGTACAAACACAAATTTTCGACACAAAAAAAAAAACTAAATCTGTTGTTATAGACGCTATAAACTAATAAATATTGTATCAATTGAGAGGTTGAAAGTAACATTCTGTCTACTAAAATTATTTGAGCATACTTTAGAGCAGCGGTCAGTGACCCGTGTTCGGCAAGCCATATGCGGCCCGTGAAACCTCTTTTTGTGGCTTACGGCTGTGTTATATATGGCAATCTATTTCTTATAAGCCAATAATAGTTAGTTGGTTACATAACACAAGTGTAAGGTTTTGTCGTATTTTCTTATATTAAGTTTTGTCGTAATAGCATTTTTAATACTCATTACATAGATAAGTAAACATCTGTTTCCATATAATTATTGTACAAGTGTGGCCCGCCGGCATCTAATTTTCTAACGATGTGGCCCTCGCCTGGCAAAAGGTTACCGACCCCTGCTTTAGAACAAAGATAGCTGACAAACAATGCAGGTTTTACGGTTTATAATGCCATTCTTTAACCACTCTGATTATATGGGTATTTATCTCGAATTTCTGTAAAAAAAAAACCGTCATATAAATGACTATGACTAATCTATCATCGCTACATTGAATTACACTTTACGACATATATAACATCGTATCTTTGTATGTACAAAATATTTCAATCTTTATTTAAGTTACAGAATTAAATTGACATGTGTAACTATAAAAATCATATTATAACAGTAATGATTCCGATTTTAAAAATTCACTTTAACGTACGTCAACCAAACATTTGTTGGTAACAACAAAATATATATAGATATTTAGTCCTCTTACGGCATACTGTATAGCTCCTAAGATCACATAAATATTTTAACCTACTAAAAATATATCATCATGCGATTATTTTACTATAATAATTCAAATAAAAGTTATTTAAAAATTCAATGTACACAACTAGCGTACAATTTAATATTGTGTATAATATGTTTATATAATTCTTTGTTCTGAGCAATAGTTAGAATAGCAACACTATGAAAATTATGCTGATAATAAAACTGTCATTGATTTTAAACATATTTCATTTCGTTGTTAACCCTGTATACCTCAGAGATATGGCATAGTTCTTTTCCATTAGCTTTTTGATTTATTCAGGCGCACTTGTGTTTGGTTCTAATCGACTATTTTATCGTAACATGCAAATATTTTCTCTTTGATATGGTAATCATAGATAGATATCACAGTATATATACATGTTTATGTCCTTAGATTATTGCTCCATGTGAAAAAATATAGTAATAATAAATAAAAACACACAGCAGAAATCTATTGTAGCTTTTCAGATCTTAAACTATTCAGATATTAAACTATGTACGACTGAATATAAGATAGTAGAGATAACAGCAAAAACTAGAGATACATTTCTATAGAATCATCTAATCGAAATAGATTTGAAAAACATAGAGCGTTGTATTTTACAGTGAGAAGCACCATTCTGTAATACATTTCCTAAAGTTACTCACAACTTTCACTTATAAGAATAATACTTAATTATTTAAAGCATCAAAAACAATAATTGGCACCAAAAAATAAAAAATATCAGCATCTATTATTAAAAACTAGCAACTGAGATTAATTTCTCAATTTACACATTTATTTCATAATTTAGATTATGAAAATAATAATAGTATTTCCTCTTATTTACTCTCTATAGTTATAATATAATCTCTGATTTAAAAATATATTGTTCTAATTTCAAATATAAGCTGGTTGCTTGGCTGAATGCTGTAGAGCCGCGAGCACGTCATGCTTTAGACGAACGTACAGCCGCCCTTTCCTCCATGGATTTTGTAGCTGGAGTGGCCTAAAATCATCCCTTAGACATCTCTCTCTTGCTCCAATAACCGCTACTAAACAGAAATCTTGGAGTTTCTCAGGTCCGTAAACAGGACCGGCCTTCCCCTTTAGGACGGCAGCCATATTGAGCTGTTTGACAACTAAATCGATGACTTCGCGAGCTGAGGTTCGGGGAGTCACGTGTAACTTTAGCGATGTACCCGCGGCCAATCCTGTTTCATATGCCGCAAATACCTGTAAGAAAAATGTCGTAGGTAGTTTTATATTCATATACGGATAACATATTTTGGAAATACTGTTCTCTTAGTCACAAATAAACATGTAACCTTGCATATAAATGAAGAAATAATTGATCAGCATAGCTTTAATTTATAGAGATACTGGTTGTACCCCGCGATTCTCGAAATCTATAAATATGCACAAAAATTTTCATAAGAAGCGGTCAAGCCCTTTCGGAGGAGTTTGGTAACAGACACTGTGACACACGAATTAGATTCACGCTTTAAAGAGGGTTAATTTGAAAATGTCGTAGTGCCAGTTGAAAATTCAAATATTATTAGTATAAGATGAACAAAATTGAAGTAATGAGTAGTGAATGAGAAGTGAATGTGTTTGTGTGTGAGTGAGTGAGTGAGAAGAAAAGTTTTCGTTCTGTGCGTATTTTTTATATGTTTTAATATTCACCTGTAATATACCCGCTTGCTCCGGTGTTCGTTGCTCAGGCAATTTAATATTTCGCTCCTCGCTGTCACTCAGCCTTTCCTCAATCTTTGGAACCTTATTATTGTAGTCAGTGTCCTCCTTGGTTTCCAACAACGGTTGACGTTTGACACTGTGCCCCTTTCTGAATTAACGACAACCCTATGGTTTTGTCGTCATGAGTAACGCGTTGGTAAAATAAGTACGTATCAGCGTTAATTCTGCTTAGCTATGTTGTGTATAATGTAAATAGAGGAGAAACCAGGAGTATATGCTAGTTAATGCATCATTTGATGCTCATGCTGTTGGAGATACTAGAAGAACTAGTATTATTTTTTATTTAGCCTTGTATGTTCCACTTCATTTCGTGTCCCAAAACTCAGCCCCGCTTATAGCAACCCCTCTGGCTCGCATCAGGTTCTCCTGCGTACATATATCCCACTGATGAGCTTTTTTTACGTGATAATGTCTTACAAATTCAATATAAAAGAGCATTAATAAAGAAGCATAAACTAAATAGTAAATATACAGGCTGTAAAAGACATCGTACCGCAAATTTTGTAATGAGCCCAATTTCTGCCCAAATTCAATGTCCTAAATAAAATCGCATAAATCATTCGTCTCAGAAATGAGAGCTTACAGATATTGTCTCATTCTTGACGCGCAATGTATCGTGAACATTGGGAGGCAATCGTCAAGAAAATGTTGACGCGCAAAACACGTCAACGACCCGCATCACGCTATCCCTGTTACGTACTTTTAAGTTTTATTTACATTGCGGTTTGATGTAAAAATATTGAAGAAATTTGTTTCGGTCACAGACAAAAATACACTGGGCCTACTGTTACGATGCTCTGAGAAGTACGGATACATTCGTGGCGAGCGAATTTTACTGTATAACCAAACTGCTAGTATATAATGACGAGCAGATACGTACTGTTATGATGCATTTATAAACACAGATACATTCGTGGCGAGCGACGTTAACTGCCTAACAATACTACTAGGTAGTGTATTGCAATCATAACGCGTCACAGGCAATTATACACTGGACCTAATGTTACGGTGGTCTGAGAAGTACGGATACATTCGTGGCGAGCGACGTTAACTGCGTAACGATATTACTAGGTAGTGTATTACAAGCATAAATGATGTATTGGGCCTGGTCATACGTGCGGCGACATCAAATTAGGGAGCTTTGCTTTCTGACGTTGTTCTCTACTGTTTTGGAGATCCGTAAAATACAGAAAAATCCAACTCAACAGATAGAATTGCATATTACAGTAATGTAACAGACAACTTTATAGAAAATATTTTAAATACAGAAAATGCGAAACTGTATAAAGTTGGTGTAGTTAAATAGCACATAAACAATATCTTTCTGTATATTATTACTAGGATAGGTAAGATTAATTGATAGAATCAGGCGTTACTTTGCGGAAATCCATGACATGCATGAGAAACTAAACTACTTTGCTTTAACTACGTATTCTAATATTTTATTATCTTTGAAGGGAATGTCTTTTTAATTATAAATGTTTTTAATGTTTCTAATAATAATGACGAAACATATGTGGCTCTTTCATTAATTGGAGGATTACTCTTTAGACAGGGTTTAAATATTGTCACGTACCTAATAATAATATAAGTTAACTCGTTTAATACAACGAAATAGAATACGATAAATCTAAGTAACTTAATGAATACATACGGCAAAACTAAAATAGACTCTACACACCTATTGGAACATTTTGTTAAATCACATAGGGTCGTCTTAAAACTTCTTTGACAACTCTACAGCCAAAAAGCTCGTCTAGGCTCCTTTAATAAACGCAGGGTATTTTATGAGTAATGTATATTCGAACAATAAATTGGTTTGCCACGCTAAGGTCGAATGTCGTTTGCACGTCCATTAGTTACAAGGCCCATATTTGCTTGTTATGCGTTACTAATTTCTAACTATAACTTTTAGCAAAGTTTATTTTAACTAGGAGTTGTCATCCAAAATATTACTTACGTTTACTCGTTGAAAAACATTACTTGCAGAGATATAAGAGTCGGCTAATAAAAGTAAGAAATTGGCTAGCTGAAATCACGGTGGTTCTTTGATGGTGGTTAAATCCGAGGAGTTTTTCGGACTAATACCGGCTGAAAACTTGAAGCAAGCATGTATGCCATTGACTCAAAAAAACGCAGAAGCAATTGTTAAATCTGGCAAATATCAACCATCGTTATGCATGTATATGTTCTTTAACAAATGAACACTGGCACTCCGGGAGTCCCAACACAAGTGAAAACGGACATCTATCTGTGTGTCGGTAACGGTGACATCAAAGACAAAATGTATGTCAAGCGTTCGGTGACGATGAAACAAGTTTCACGCTGTTTGTTCATCTTTTGATGATGAATGATTTTCAACTTCCGTGTGGACTCTCGGAGGGTCAATGTTCTTTTTATATTCATATAGATTTTTACAAGTACTTCAAAATTAAGTTGCAGCTATTTTGTCCACAAATTGTAATGTTATTAGTCAAATTTAAAAATTTCCCTTAACGAAATGGCGGATACCAGTTGCTCAAAATTGGCCTTTAAGAAATAGATTGGATGGAGAAACAGCTGTAATGCTTTTGTTTATAACTTGCCTCTTTTGGTGTCTTAATTTAAATCAAATGCAAATTTGATTCAATTTACTAGGTTCTTATAAGATTTTTAATTTGATTTTTTTATTATTAATACCCATGTAAGCCCCTTTTTACTGATAATAAGAACGTACTGTTGAATAATGTGTATGACGTTAGTTTTCGGTTCCGATTACTCAGAAGGCCTGTAGATGCTCTGCCGGCCCTTAATGACGAGTTTAGGCCACCGGGAAGACTCACAAACCGAACGAAACGAGACAACAACACCATCATTGGACGTGACAGCATTGCCGCCACTTCACGCCGATCTCATGTGAGAAAATTTTCAGATTTGTCAGCTCTGGACTAAATTAATATGGGAAATGAAATAAGAATCATTAAGATTGGTGCACCCAGTCGAAAGTTCTGCGGTAACAAACATAAAAAATAACATATGCAATGAATTGATAACCTCCTTTTTTGAAGTCGGTTAAAAATAAATTTGAAATGAAATACATTTATTAAAAGGCGAATATATGGTATTATTTGATAATCACTTATAATATTTGCGTATGAAGCTAAACAGCGCATCTTCATATCCAAGCGAGCCGTCCGTGGCTCGCGAGCCGCAGGTTGCCTACCCCTGCCCTAGTCTATTTGAATGATTAACATCCATGTATCTGCTCAATCATCCTCGAAAAGTTCATATATCAGTCGAGAAGATTTAGAAGGAGAGTAGCGACATAAACGCACTGACATATTATATGTAAAAGTAATTAATACATATCACAGTTACAATTCGAAGACCACCTTGCGTGGGCCGCACCTCTAGTGTGCAAACCCGTCGGTCTGGTGTAACGAGTGCATGAAAAAAGTGTTTATAATATTTCTTATGATATGTTTTAATCCTACCTTATACTAGCTGTTCCCGCGACTACGTTCGCGTAAAAATAGTTAAAAGAATTTCAATTTTAGCGTGATCATATATAGCTTATATAGCCTCGATAAATGGGCTGTCTAACACTGAAAGAATTTTTTGAAATCGCACCGGTAGTCCCGAAGATTAGCGCGTTCAAGCAAACAAATGAACTGAATAAGTGTAGACTAGCAGACTCGGCAGACGTTGTCTTGAACAAATTTTTGCTGCTCATCTGCTATTTGCCAATAAAACGGCATCCTCCTTGCCTTTTGCATAAAACGTGACAATGTCCTACTTACCTTTTCCATAAAACGTGACACCATCGTGAATGTATTATGAAGTAATAATTTTGCACAGCACGTCAGTCAAGTTTATTTGAAGTATTTTGAAGTAACGACTAATACTGCATTTTTTAGTATTTCTAAATAACCTTCGATTTTCCTTTCTTTCTTTTCTTTTAAAGTTTTCTTGAAATAAGGGGAATGAAATAAAAAAAAAAAACAGAATTTAAAGTGGTAAAGCCGTTTTCAAGTATTGTGACACTAACAGACAACGATTTATGTATGTAACATATGTATATGTATGTATACCAACGTATAGAAGATTATGCGCATATAAGAATGAAAAATAATGGTTTCTGGTGATTAAATATAATGTATTTTAATTTCAAATCAACTTTCAATACATCAAACTAAATAGTTTCTAAATAAAGGAACACAATTATACAAAATTGTATAATTATATACAAATGATTCCTAATTTCCCTTGGTCACGGCATCACGCGTGAACGGCTGGACCGATTTCGCTAATTCTGTTTTTGTTGCGTTTGTTATCGTCAGGAGAAGGTTCTTATTATGAAAGAAAAAATTAAGAAAGTTTCGCAGAATATGGAAGAATACTTAACCTCTATATTAAATTATTACTAATGTAACGGGAACGGGAACGGGGCCGGGAACGGGAACGAGAACGAGGCCGGGAACGGGAAAGGGTACGGTGAAAGAACATCGTCTGCCGGGTCAGCTAGTAATGTATAAAACCGAAGCGTCCTGTCACGAAATCTCGACTACCGCGTGAAGTACAAACGTGAAATTGGCTGGAATGTAATTTATTAAACTTAACACTATCCCACAACTAAGCGGTTTGTTGATACACTTTACTTAAAACCTATCACGCCTATAAGTTTTTGGTTTAACATAGTAATTTGACTCCATATTTAGATGTGATATCTGTCAAAAAAAATATATGAAAAACTACGCGAAGCCTCACAAACCTCAGTTTTTTGCTAGTTGTTAATATAAATCCGGTAAAAACGGATTTTTCGACAGGCTCAGGTAAGGGAAGTCTAAGGATAAGTTTAATTCTGCTCAAAGGAAGTCGCGGGAAACAGCTAGTATCTAATATTCTACTCGCTACTTCAGTTAAGATTTTTAGGGTTCGTCGCCAATTCATTTAAGATTTTAAGGGTCTGTTCTATGAGTGTGTGCGACGATAGAGATCGGGGTTTGAACCTCAATCGTTGAAGGTTCGAAACGACAGTTTTAATCTGCATTAACAACTAAAATTAATTTAATTAAATATCAGACTATAATTAAATGACAAAATGTTGTGATTAATGATATCGAAGCGTTGAGTTTATTTGTAAGTATTTGCATAATTTATTGAGATTAAGTTTTTACACTAGATGAATTTCCAATTCTTATAATCGCTTATGTTTATATTATTTAACATTAATAGAAGACCGAAAAGTCCTTGTACATATATTTCTCTAATTTTTTTATATATGACAAAGTCAGGCACTGATCCAGCTTTCAAAAAAAGTGTGGAGCACAGCAACTCAGTTTTTGGTCAATTTTCGGCCAAACGCGGGTAGGCGTATGAACTGAATCATGGCTGACAAATAATATATCTATAAAATATGTTTTTCAAACATTGTTTTTGTAAGTAAGATATTGGATATAATATTATAGGCTGTCGATCTCAGTAAACCGTGACAGGATGTGACAAGGATGGTAAGGCAGCCCATCGTACCCACCAAGGTAAATCCGCGCCTGAATAAAAAGTTAAATAAACAGGCGGTTGTCCTGAGTAACTATTGTCAAACATAAAAAACTGCTCTATTCTATTAGCTGGTTCGCAGATGCGTTGCCGGCCTTTGTGAAAAAAGTATCGGAATCTACGTTTCTATGTCGTATACATTCGGAAATACTGGCAATTGGCAACTGGTTTCACTAAGATTTCACACACACACAATCAGTTAAAATCTTAGGCTACTTAAAAATAAAAATAAACATAGAGCATATGAAACATACATACATACATACGGTTAATGGATTAAATTCACGGCCAAGAGCGTGTCAAGACACGCTTGTATAGAAGGGTTCCGTATCTGATACGCAATATTTCTTAAATAACTTCCAAAGGTGCCCGATTGCGTACAAAATAATTTTCCTAATAAGTTTTTAACATGTCATATCAATATGGAAAATTTTAGGAACAAAAAAGGACTAAGAAACCCTAATAACTATCAAAAAGTTATAGAAAATCTATGGAAAATATTCTTGTCTAGTGATAAGATAACTTACTATAGAACTCTAAATTTACAAGAGTTTGTTTTTCTATCTAATTAGAGAACGGTAGAAAGACGGTAGAGAATCTTCCAAAATATTCTGGAATTACGTTACTCGTTTGTATCAAGTTACAACAAAAGAAAAGAGATATGTTTGGCATACATATTAAGGGGCAGTTTTGTAACATTTTATATCTTAATTACCCTACGGAAGTAACTAATTTTTTTCATATCTAAATTTCTAAATGTACATTTTTTCCAATGTAAATAGCTTTATTAACATGAATGTATATTTATATATACTACTAGTTGTGCCCGCGACTTCATCCACATAAGATTAGGTAAAAACTAGATTCAATTTTAGCGTGCTGATGAGGCCTATAGCCTTCTTCGATAAATGGGCTATCGAACAATGAAAGATTTTTTCAAATCGGACTAGTAAGTTCCTAAGATTAGCAATTTCAAGTAAAAAACAAACAATCTCTTCAGCTTTAAATATTAGTATAGATGATGTAATTTGAATTAAAATTGGATTAGTTCGTGTACTTGCTCTATGACTGAGTAAAAGAACATTCCAAATTATCATAAATTTAAATACGCGATATGATGAATATCGGTTGATGAATAACAATTTGGTTCTAAGTAGGAAAAGCAATGTTATCGCATTGATATGTATCTTAGTAAGATAAGAACAATGTTTGTTAACTTTTGATATATGTAATTACAAAAAACCCTGTTAATATTATGAATGCGAAAATATATTATAATTGCATATTACAAATTAATATTAGCATTCACACAACCTCCTCTACATGAACTATATTTGTGCCAAATTTCGTACTCCTCCGTCCTCGCAATTTTCGTAAAATAGTACCTAAAGGTTTCCCTTCGCCTATTTTAAATATAAATTGATACAGTATATTCAATTTATATTACAGGGTTTCACCGTCCGTGGCTATGACCACAAAAAAAATCTAAAAATAATCTGGTCACGAATTTAATATTTGTTTGAGAGCTCCCACCGAAAGCCGTTTGATTTACCATCATTGAAACAAATTGCAGTGATTTTGTCAAAATGAAAAAAATCTTATGAAAAGTATAACTCTTAAAATAACCCAGTAAAGTATTACATGATGGTATGGAACCCTTAGTGTACGAGTCAAACTCTTTCTTTATTTCTTTATATTAAGACTTTCTGTGTATTTCAAGGAATATACGAAAAAAAAAATTGCCAAATTCTCGAGCCGTTCCCGAGTTTTGCGCGCTTAGCAGCAACATTAATTATTATTTATATATAAGCGATCCGAACTTACGAACTGCGGCCTACAACCAGCTCTGTGCCCTAACAGCATCTTTTCATCTTAAAATCGAAGGCCAATTACTAGAAACTTCTGGTAAGAATTTTTTGTTTATAAACGATATAAAAACACACGTATTGCGATTTGCGAAAGAAAAGATTTTCTTAGGACCAATGCATCGTCATAATAATTTGAGTAATGAATTTAGTGAAACAATTTTGTATAGTGTCATGAAGTTATCCTTTTATAAAATGCAATTCAAGCTATAAATAGTGCCATAAAATTTTTATTCATATATTTATTCAACAGGCCTGTGCATACCGTCCAACAATAATTTAACAATGAAAGAATTTTTCATATCGGACCAGTAGTGCCTGAGATTAGCGCGATCAAGTAAAAAAACAATCAAACAAACAAACTCTTCAGCTTTATATATCAAGTAAAGATATCTTCAAAAAGCTGATCCAAGGGCACTAAATCCATATTTACTCGTACTACAGTTAACCTAGTGGTCGAAGTTTGGCCACATATTCAGGTTTTTTTTAATAATTTAATGTATCAATATTGCAAATTTTATAAAAGTTATAGCATTCGCTCATTATCCTCTCTATAAACTATTATTGTGCCAAATTTCATACTCCTCCGTCAGAGCAATTTTCGTAAAATGGCTATGGTTCCTTCCTCTGCAACGCGATGGACCCGGCACCCGCACGGTAAATCCATGGAATGCTAAGAAATTCGTCTTTCCCATACATCCACGTGTACAAACTTTCGCGTTTATAATATTAGCAGGATTGCAAGACTTACATGGCAATCATAAAAACACCTTTTAACAATACAATAAAAACATCATTATGTACGGATAAGTGGTGTCTGAATAGGATCTGTTGCATTTTATGTGATTAAATATCTTACTTTGTTAGCAAATAGTACATTACTGCAGCGGCCGGCAAGAGAGGTATTGATGGACGAACGTGTGAATGTGGGCTGAGGCGAATCCGTATATCACGTGACTCCAAACAGCAATCAGAGCGCATGACATCACATCTTACCAAACAGAATGTTTCTCAAGTTCTATGGCGAAAAGTTACGTCAAAAAATCTCCATGATAGCTCAGAGCGTTTTGGCGGTAAAATTTTGGTGGATTTATAAAAATGCAAAATTAACTAGGTAAAAGTTGGTTTTTGGCTGAAGTGCTTATATTATTTCTTTTTAGGCTAAGTTGACTGCAAGATGATATTAGTAAATGATAAATTGTGGTCTGGAATATCGTCAACTAGCCTATTTTTTGTTGATATTGCGATGCCAGCGTGGGCACGGTGGTGCGCAACTACGTCGGGTGATAGCCACGTATTAACTGATAAGCGAAGATAACGATTACTTTTTGTGTTCTATATTAATGTACCAGATTTTCGCGACTTTTTGTCATTTTATTTAACACTGGCGGACCCGACAGACGCTGTCTTACCCGATTTTAAAGTCGTCTGCTAAAAACCAACTAAGCAGTCTCCTTTATGTATTTTCTAAAAAAAAACATGACTCTGGCCGTATGTTTCGCGAAATAATCAGTTTAAATATCGGGCCAGACAGAAGTAGTAATTTTTCGACTTTTGCCCTCTTTATTTTCTTTATAACCTTCCCGGAAGTAAGGAAAATAAAACTAAACAAAAATCTTTTGGTTTTCATGATTTCTCTAGTATTTTGAATATAACTTATATGGTCAAATTTTATGATTTCGATATAAATGTTTCCTTTTTTTTTGTTATATTATTATAGGTTTCTGGTTGAATTTATTTTAGAATCCAGTCTGGTATGAAGATATCGGTCATTTAATCCTTGGTGAAGATGGTATACTGTTGTTGAAGTACGTTGTAGGTTTATTTTTTTTTAAATGATTGCAACCCTAGAAGGCAGTTATAGCATTTGTATAATATTCTTTCCATGACTATTTAATCTGTAGGCTCTGTTGACAGTTGACGTTTTCAAATGTGTAGTGTTAATGGGTGACATTTTGAAAGTTTTTATGTGTTTGCACGGAACCCTAATTATTTAGCTGAAATTAAAGTAGCTTATGTTATTTGTAAAATCAGCTATCTACCAGTGCAAGTCCCGTTTGATACTAACTATAGAAGATTAGTTAATTTGCCTTAGTCCCTCCATATAACGAAAACTTTTGTAACGAACAAAAATACTCGGTTCCTTGAGATTCGTTATAAAGAGTTTACACTGTATTTATAATTTAGTTAACGGACACTCTTATTTGATATTTGAAATGGTCTCTTAATAAAATAGATTAGAAATAGTATGTACCTTCTAGATACGATGAGATGTTATTGAGGTTATTTATTATTTTTTAAATTATTGCTTTAAGTACTGTCTTAGATTGTATTAGGTAATTTTCTGATCGACTAGTCTACTTGTAAAAGTATATTTAGTGATGCACATAGGGATACTTTGTATTTTTTACACTGATACACTATTCTTAATAAAATTAGTTGAATACTAGTCTAAAGATTTTAATGTGCTCTTTGGAATTTTAAGTTTGCCACCTAGTATTTCTGCTCGTCGCGTTGCGCCGCCATATTGGAAAAATGGCGCCTAAAAGTTTTCTACTCATATCACGATAAAAATAGTTTTATACAGAATGAAACTAGAGACAATTACCTACAATATTGAGCGAATGAGGTGTGACGGTGGCTGCCAGGAAATTAGGAAATGGGAAGTTGAATACCATGGCTATTGTGGGCCCCTCAATTCGGCTAAAAGTGTGACGCTACCTCTAATTAATATTGCTTTCTTAAACTCTAAATTTGCGTCATCTTTCTAAACAGAACATTATTTACTTTGAGGTAACAAGAACCTCTTATGTTACCCCATTTTCCGTTTTAGTTTCTATTGTAATTACACTGGATTCTATTTACGAACTCTCAACGTGTTTTATATTACTGTGCACGGATAAATCGAGGAAGGAGTAAAAGTGATGGTTTTGTAGCAAATCGATAGGGAGCTTCGTAAATCGTCATGAAATATTAAACAGATGTCCATTCGAGGACGAGCATCGAAAATCGGAATTGTAAATTTAAGTGATAATCAATACGCGGGTTTTTTTTCACCTCAACGATCTTAAACTTCACTGACTGGTTACGCGATGGATATCGTCCCAGGAGATGCAAACCACACATCATTTAGGTATTGTAATTTGAAATAAAGGGAATATTCCAAATCGCGATCCACCAATAAATTAACATGATACCTGTATTCTACTAGTAATGTTATCTACATTTAATTATAGGTTTTTGAAAATTTCCCGTACGGAGGAGTATGAAATTTCGCAAAATTATGGTTTATATGGAAGAGGGTGTGCGAATGCAGAAATACGTTCGGACATGATTTATTAAAGTCTTGTCAAGTTCTAGAATTTATAACGTGAAACTATAACAGTACACGTAACACTCATAAAATAATATGAATTAATATTATATGAGACACACACTGCGAGCGTAGTGACCTAAGTGTTATCCCAGCACTAGAAATCACGTCCTTGACATATTTATCTAATAGTAGAGGGTATGTCGAATAATTCAGAAACAAGTTTAATTTAATAGGACATATTATGAAATCTAGCAAATTATAGCTTTTTAATCATATTTCCGATTAAATTAATCTTGTTTCTGAATTATGAAATTTAATAAAATAAATCAAAGCATTAAGATAGATTCTTATAAGACATAAGAATAAGATCACAGACCACAGCAATAGTATTACAATATTTTTGCTATGACCTTATTTAATCCAGGTAGTAGATCTTCCTTCTTACCTGTCCAGTAACTGGTCAGAACCACTACGAGTGGGTGACCCCGGACTAAGTTGCTATTGTCACTATCCTTGTACCGTCCTTGACAGTAGTATCCGCAACCTTTTGCTCTTATTCATCTACCTTTATATATATCCTTTTACTCCATCCTGTCCTTTACTCCTATCTACTTATCTAATTAGAGGTAGCACCAGGCTTACATTTCTTTGGTCTGCAGTCAAATTGGGTCGACGCGTCCGGGTACCAGTACCTCTTTCACACATATTGAGCGTGAAGTGGCGGCAATGTTTTCATGTCACGTGATGGTATTGTTGTCGCTTTTCGTTCGGTTTGAGAGAATTTCCGTTGACTCAAACCCCCTTTTAATGACTGGCAAAGCATCTACAAACCTTCTGGTGATACAGATGTCTATGTGCGTCGGTAGTGACTTAGGTGAACCATCTGCTTTGCCTCTTGTTACAAAAAAAAAACCTTTTTTGTTCCTTAGACAGTGAAGGTAAGCGTTAAAAAATATATAGATGCAATCATTATATAAGGGTACTGGAGTACCAGGATCGTAAATCCCAAAATATTTTTGAGTGTATTAAATATAGCCAGAAAGCACAAAGAACTAACAGGCGAGAAAGGAAAGAGAGAAAATTGAGATTTGAAAAATTAGTATCCTGTACATGTACGAAATATCTTTTAAAAGAAATTACTTCAGTGAAAAGCGTCTGTACATTACCTCAAAACGTTCCAATTCATTCAACAAACAAAAGTCGTGCAGCCGGGGAGGTAGGTAGGTTAAATTTTCTAACTCTTTCTGAACGCAGTGCTTTTGAAATGCGCAGTGTATTTGACGCTCAAACATCGCGCCATTGACGAGAAAAGGAACGCTCTGATAGCGAATATGGAGTGAGCTCGCGGAATTAAAAGCTTTAAACAACTCTCTCGGCCTTCTGTTGGTAAACGCTCTGAAATGTGCTGATGTTACGAGTGCTATTTATATATGGAAAAAAAATCGTGCGGTCGGAGGACCCCCGTCAGGAACGAAGTTCCTTTTTTCGCCAACACCGGTTGTAATTTGAAATGAAATCTGTATGTTTCAAGCTTTATTTTAATCGCAATTGCTAAATCAATCTATTCTATTTAAAAAAAAAAAAAATTTGATGGGGGGCTATGAAGATGTTTTTAAGTTAGCAAATTACGTAACAACTACTTAGAAATCTAAGCGAACCCTGGTACTTAACAAGGATAACGCTAGGTAGTAGATAGAGTATGTCAAAGAATCGACTACTATCAATTTTTTCATACTCCTAAGTGATAAGGGTGGCCCACGCGGACGGAGTCGCGTTGTACAGCTAGTAGATATATAAATTTAAATAGAATCGAATCTACAAGCATTATATATTAATAGCTACTTTCAAACACTCAATATTCTCGTACTTACATGCCCTATTGAGGATTTCAAAGCGCAAATGTAAAAGATAAAATGAAACTGCGCAAACCCAGTAAGTGTCGGATTTTCTCGCGCATTGCGGTGGCTGAATGCAAAAGTTTGCAAATGACAGCTGAGAATACATTAAAAATGGCTTTCAATATTGAATCTGCACGTCAAATGCACTGTGTGGTTCATAGTTTGATAAGAAAAGTATGTATTAGAGTTTATTGTAACCGATACAGAGGGTGCCTGGACTAGATTAGATTCAAAAATTTGCTAAAAAGCATTATTCAAGCACCCCGACTTTAAAATTTGCGAAATAGAACATATTCTAAAAAACATTTTTTTTAAATTAAACGATTTCAATTTAAAAAAATTACTAATTGACTGGTTAAACGATTTTGATTATGAAATGATTGAAAATTTATTTGTTAACTTAAATTTGTACTGAGAATTAAAAAAATAAATATAAATCTCTTCATACACATCCATACACACACAAACAAATACAACCGCACACACAATAACACATGTACACACCTCAACTCAACATGTAATATTAGTTTAATGCATTAAGTCCTTTACTTTTTGAGACGATGTTTAATTCTACTGTAAGTCTACTTATTTTCTTTCTTTATTTAGTTACTATATAATGGTAAATGTACCTAGCTTTAGGGTGGGCACAATGACTAACATTTTGAAAATAGCGTCTTTGAAACAGATTTTAAAATCATTACATTTTTTTCTATGATCGAATGATACCCCCCGCACCTCTACTATCTGTTATTTGAAAGCGTGGAAGTAAATATCGATGGCAACGCTTGCATGTGTGTGTGTGTGCAGCGATTTTATTGTAAACTCAAACTCTACTACGCACTGCAAAGTCAACTAATCGTGCGATCGTTTTAGTTGAGATTTAGTTTTTGGATTGTCTTACAAAAAAGTAATATGGTCTTTAGTTGCACATTATCCGTATCTCTTTTTATCTTAAGTGGTTGTTTTCAAGTGTATAATAAAATATTTATAAAAATGTCATGTAAGTCTTGTAAGTGAAATTATTATAAAATTACTTATAATATGTTCAGTAAAACATTTTTGTTCACGGGGAGGCGTGGGAGTCGGTATCAAATATTATTATAATTATTTCAATGGAAAGATGCAAATTTTCTCTTTGCATTTTCGATCGTGTCAATTTTAACACATCTAGTTTTTTAGTGAAATAGGTTTCTTCACAAATAGCATGGCCTAATTGAGTTTATTTGTCCATTGCTATCGGAAGTGCTCAGAGATTAAGATAAGAGATAGATCTTGTAGGTCTATATATTAAATTATAGAAACTAATTTGATCTATAATGAGTATGAAAAATGGCATTAGTATAAAATATACATTAAAAATATATTAAATTTTAAGAATAAAAGCTCACGCACATCGATGAAGAAGATTTTACACACACATACATATATATTATGCAATGCTTTCAAAGCGTAGTCATGACAATGTATTTTAATTAATCACGATATTTAATGTGATTAAATTGACAAAAAATGCCGTTAGCCTAAGTATATTTTTTTAATATAGCCAAATAAGCGTATGCTATGCAAATCAATGGATTTGTGACCAAATATCAACCAATCGGCGGTCTCTAGTACTAAGTAATTACTAACATACCTACGTATACGTAATAAATATTAATGTTGAATTTAATATGTTTGGCGAAGTTTTTGTCTCTAGTGTAGCGTTTTCAATATAAATAAAGACAGGCCCGGATTCAAGGGTATGCAGTATATTTATATATTATAGTATATTTGAGGCAAAGGAAATCAAATTTCTCACAGTTTAATGGATTCATAATAATTATCATTTATTTTCATTATGTGACAATAAAAATACACACATGAACCCAACTTTGGATATAGCAAGTGTCCGGCGCCAAATCGTTAATTAAATTATCTTTAATTATCAATTCAAGATAATGGGAATTTTGACATGAAAACCTAATGATTTTCTATCTGTTTTGCATGTGTATAACAGGCGGCTGTTACCTATAACACAGACATTAAGTTGTCTACCTTAAGAACAGACGTCCGTGTGTCATACACTCTGTATATATTTATTTATTTATTTATTATTTATTTAATTATACGCATAGATGACAGTACAACGGCTCTCTGCCAAGTGTTATGTTTCAGTTCTTCTTCCACTTAGGGTTCGAACGTTGACGTACTTAAATCTAAAAATAAAATATAGGTGCCGTAAGTCGTAACGTTATGAAAACGAGGTAAAGCATAACACACATTGAAGAACTTTAGTCGGGGCTTATCGCAGCGGACACTCACGGTAATCCGGGAACCCACGTCGCGTATCAGATACGGAACCCTTCCATATAAGCGTGGCTTGATACGCTCTAGGCCAGTTTTTGTTTTTTTTTTTTTATGTGGTAAAGAAGCAGAGCATGTTTCTTTGACTTTGTCGTTTTCTTGAAAGTTCCTAGGTCGAAAGTTCCTGGTTCGGGAACTCCAGTGCTAGTTCCATACATAAGAACGATCTTAAATTGACTTAGCTGGGTATTAAAACTACGTTAAGAGCCCCGAAGAAGAAGACCGATCCGGTAGACATAGAGACCCATCATAGCCCATATTCCTAGCCAAGTTTTTGGTCCACTCATGTTTAAACCTCTATAAATGTTAAATAAGTAAGTTTGATATTAAATTTTCTAATTTAAAAACTTAATATTAAAAACATAAAAGTGAAATATTCGACTTTACTATTATGTTGACTTCGCGTAATGAATATTTGTACTCCAAATCTCGAAATCAGATGGATATAATGGAATTTTTAATGACAAATGTTTGCCAATGTTGAACAAGTTTGTGGTCTTTAATAACGAGTTCATATATCAAAGCCTATATTTGTTGTCAGAGCGTAGTACTATTCTATTATCCGATACTCTATTATCCGACCGTTTTAAAAATCTCTGAGAGCGGTTCAAAGCCTTTTCAACTCTGACATACCAGAGCTTACGTTATCGGTAGCGCATGAGTTAAAGGAGACTTATTTACCCATCTTGTGAAACGTAACTTTATTAAGTAAGGCACTACCTGTACATACTAACACAATATGGATGATAATCCGAATTAAAGAATTTATTATTACTATTATAAACAACAATAGAACAAGTGAAATTAAGCACTTCAGTGCTCCCTAATGGATTGTAAAAGAATAAGACATTAAAAAATAAACAATGAAACTGAGCTTTCCTATTATTTTGTTATCATATTATACAAAGGGATGCTTTGTCTTTATACGTAAGGCTGCGTTCACACGGCGTTGTGGCTATCGGATCGGTTTTTTCCTGAGAGAACCCTGCTGGTGGTGGTTTCAACCATCATTCTTCCAGATCTTTCTTCTTCAAAATTGTCTACTACCTGTTGGGTTAAATTTGTAGTCTTTAGAAAGAGTCTCTACGTTTACGAAGCAGGAAAAACTATACTACTTTACCTAAATCTACTAATAAAAATGAGAGATAAGTGCAAAGTTTTAATTAGAGGTAGCGCCATGCTTGTAGCCGAATTGGGCCGGTGCGTCCGGGTACCAGTACCTCTTTCTCACATAAGATCGGCGTGAAGTGGCGGTAATGCTGTCACGTCTAGTGATGGTGTTGTTGTCGCGTTTCGTTCGGTTTGTGAGACATGCAAATGTTATTGCTTTTGAAGCGTGAACGGGTTCGATGGCGCTTTTAAAGCCTTTATTTTTCGAGTGGCGTCGCATCGTGTCGCGCGACAAATGGCCATTAAGTGATAATATTATCTTTGGGAACGGTCCTTCACGCTATAAAGTTGGAAATTCAAAATTTAAATATTCGATGTTCGGTTGGGTGAAATTAAAAAAAAATGGCTTATTATATTACTTTGTATGGAAAATGCTCTGTTAAAAATTGAAATGGACAGTAAATTTTAAGAATTCTTTCTTCGATACGTTTTCACGATTTTTTAAAAAACCAATCGTTTTGTCTTTTTGTAGACATGATAGATGGGTGACCCATTCTAGCACTGGTTTATATTTGATATCCGACCTCCTCAGTGTTTCGGAGGGAACGTAGAACAGTGGGACCCGATGTCACATTGTGATATTAGTCGTAAAGTTGTAGAAAAAAGGGGTTCCGAGGATGACGTCAGATGGCAATCGGTTATCTTAATTCACCCCACAGACACATCCTCTACAATCTAAGTGGACCCTGGTATTGAACCGGGATAACGCTAGGAAGTAGAAGTAGATTGAAAAAGTTTTTCTTATTCTAATAAGCAATATTCATTCCTGGCACATGTCCCGTTCGTATGCACTGAATTTAATCATAAAGAGAGGCCCCGCAAGAGTCTCACACTGCAAGACCTATATTAAACTCGGAGCCCGTTCTTATCATCGACTTTACAACTTATTTTACTGTACATGGAACTACGAAGAGGACGAATATTTTTTTCAATGTCTTCTAAAAACTTGTAGCCAATCTCTGTCGTCGCGCGCCATCGATTTATTCAGGAATATTCGTAAGAAATCCAACCCCAAATAGTTCCATACAATGATCACCTTAATCTAAGTTATTAGTTAAATGACACGTAATTGTAACGTGTAACAGTAATAAACAATGTCAAATATATAAAAAAATATTCACTTAGGTTTCATAAAAGAACACTTGTCAGCATGAGTCATAGTCACGTTCCGCCTGAGCCCACCAAGTGAGAGCGCGGAGCAAGCGAGAGGCACGATTGACCTAAGGGTTTGGCGTTATTACGTAAAATTATCGTCCGTAAACCGACGTTACAGACAACCAAATTTTTTGATACTTTTTAATATTCTAATTACTGTCAAATTTATCTACTTCCATACCAACTTGACCTTCAAATCTCTATAATCGCCCAATTTACAATAAAATCTTTGCCCCGCACAGTTTAGTATCTTATAAAAATGTACAAACACGTGATGATTGATCAGGAATAGACGTTTCACGTACACAACTAACAACGGAAGCATAAAACCAGTCTTGTCTTGCTAATGAGTTGCACGGTGAGAAGTCACTTTTGTTAATAGCTGCGTTGTTTTATATAAGCGCATATTGAGGAATATTCATATCCCCACAAACGAATGAGAGGTTTTTGGATATGAAATTATATACATAGAACTTGCTGTATAAATTAATTTTAATAACTCTTATCGAAAGCGAGTTAGTAACAAAGAGTGTAATTATATAAAATACCGCATCAAACTTTTGCCACATCGCAGGTGGAAATGCAGATATCTTTCTACCGCAGTCATTTTTCTTTGTTCTACATTTCTACGTGATTTTATTCCTTAAGGGTTTTAAAAAGCCTATTCTTTGAAGAACTTTGTCTGCTCTTTGTGAATTTTCTGACACAAAAGGGTTCCGAGGTCTTTTTATAACTTTCGTGGAAATGAGGACTCTTTATTCCGGCATACGTATTTCAAACAATGCCTCTTTCAAATACGTATGCTGCAATCGGAAGTACTGTTCTAAGATACTTTATTTCAAGAAAAAGAGTATTTTTAACCGACTTCGAAAAAGTAGTCTTTCCTTTCTATTTACAGTATAGAGTCGAAAAACTTTATTTCTCAATAATTACTACCGTGTTTTTTCGTTTGATGTTTTCCGCATAAAATTAGGTGAAAAATTTTAGCGTGATGATATATTGCCTATAGCCTTCCTTTATAGCCCATTTGGGCTATATAACACGGAACGAATTTTTCAAAACGGACCAGTAGTTACTGATACTGATTAGCGCGTTCAAGTAAACAAAAAAACAAACTCTTCAGATTTATATATTAGTATAGATATAATTTTCGATGTTTTATGTAGTTATTCTGCTATTTGAGACGCATCTACCAAATCAAAGATCATTAAAACCGGTCCAACCTTTCTTGAATTATAAATACTTTAAAAAAACTCCACTTAGTTTTATGTAAAGAAAGAAAAAGGATTTTTGTTAAGAAATTAAAATATTATAAAATAAAATTGTTGCCAGCTCAAAAATTATTTATTTATTTCAGGATAACCAACAGTAGGTACATACAAAAAGTCATAAGATACAATTAGAAAAAGAGAATTATTACAAATATGTCCTACTAATTATAGGTTATCACAACATGCTTAAAAATTATAATTTACATCAGTCACTTAATACACTAATTATACAGATTCAAATAGCTTGATTGTATAGTAAAAAAAAATAAAAGTCATTACAATGCAATAATAAAATGAAATTATTAAGTGTCTCAACAGTTGAATTAAATTAATTAAATTTGAAAATGGAAAATGTCATAAATTATAACTGATCTGAACTGAATGCATAATGTCAAAAAAAATAAATTAGATTAAGGAAAAAAAAAATTAAAATTGTATGTCATAGAAGTAATTTTCAGATCATCATTTAAGTATCATCAAGCAGTTCAGTATTTTAACAAAAGCATTGAAGACTGCTTAAATAGTTCTAAACTGTCGTAAGATTTCGTGGAATTGTACTAGACAAAGAAATTCAATAAAGCATTATTATGCTTATAAATTATATTATCTTTCACTTATTAAATATATATTTCAAAAGGAAACCTCTCCGGTTACAGACAGAGGGATGCGAAATTGGATTATTTAAAATATTGAGAAGGCCTTTTGTGAAAAATCAAAGCAAGATTCTTTTTGTTAACCTATATTCAAAAATAAGGAGATTGTCGAATATTTTATATGGGTTTGTTCCCTTGATGGTTTTGCTGATTGTGGTTCAAATAATTGCTCAGGTTTTTTATATGAGGAACTTGCTATAATATTTAAATGCCTTGATCAAATCGTTAAAAGGACCCTTACTACTGCTTGCTAAAAGGGTAGACCCCTGGATTACAGGACTTAATTCAGTTTCAAAAATATTTTATTCAAAAAATATACGTGGTCAAAACATCTCCAACTTACTCACTCACTGAGAAGTCATTCCTAGCACTTCGAGATCACAGCTGTTGAGTTTTCTTCTCAATGCACGGCGCGTCGGAATCCTCGTTAAGTTAGGTATAAAGCGAATTTTTAATCACCAGAATATTACATACCTTTAAAAATACACTTAATTATGCTAAAAAATTGTGTAGCCATACCTATAGTAGCCTATAGTAGCCATAGCCTATACCCTTCCTCGATAAATAATAAATAAATATATATATATAGGACTATATGACACACGGACGTCTGTTCCTAAGGTAGACAACTTAATGCCTGTGTAAGAAAAAGCTACTGGTACCCGGACGTGCCGGCCCACTTCGGCTGTAGATCAAAAGAACTGCAAGCAATTCTTAATAGATAGATAGATAGGGTTTAAAAGAATAAGAGATGGAGTAGAAGGATATAAAGGTAGATGGAAAGGAAAAAAGGATGCGGATGCGGTGTCACGGATGATATAAGAATGTGACAATAGCAGCTAGGATAGTCCAGCTTTATGTAACAGAGTTGTCATGCGTGATAGCAGTGTGGTGACGGGTCTTCACGCTGGGGATAACAATGTGGCGACGCGTCGCCACGCTTGTGGTATACACTTTAATGTCATTTGACAAGCTTTTTATGTGAAAGAAATGAAATTGACGGAATCGTTCTAACAAGTATAACTATTGCTATTTTTATTTAATTTTCGACATAATTCATGGAGAAAATCGCAAATATATTTTTTTTTGTTAAATTTTTAATGCACCAAGTTTAAGTATATTAATGAATACGCTGTATTTTTTTATATACATTTCTTATAAGAATACTATTAAATAACAGTGAGCATACTTGCATAGGATTTGGTCCAAGAACAGCCATCAGAGTCGACTAAATGTACCATTATCCGAAATTACTCTGATAAATTTTGAGGCGTTTCTGCCCAATATTATGTACATTATAGTCATTCATTTGTTGTTGTAATCAATACATACATTGTGGTTTGTTACAAAAATATTGAGTTCTACCTGGAGTTATGAAAGTGACGAAGTATTACCTCCTGAATCAATAACCTTAGAAGCTAACAACCTCTTATAAAACTTATTACCCACGAAATCCCGGGAGAAATATTTAAAGACCTATGACATTTTCATTCTTTGGAAAAACAGAAAAGGTGCGAAAATGTTTTTGGCCTATTTTCAGGAATTGGCCTAAACTAAAAAACCTTCTGCCCTTCGAACTATATACTCGTTTATTTATTTTCTAATAGAAAGTTAATGCAAAGTAGATAATATTATGAATCCCTCGTAATGACGAGTTTAGGCCACCGGGAAGTCTCACAAACCGAACGAAACGCGAGAACAACACCATCACTAGACGTGACACCATTACCATTATACATTACCTGTATAATTCAACTTAATATAAGTCAGTATTGCTTAATTTAATCTGGACATTTACATTTGACATCTTTAAGGTCTACCATTTATTCAATACACTTATTATAAATACATTTTTAAATATTAGTATAAAAATAAAAACATTTAAAAATATATAAAAAATATATGTCCACCGGCAGCGGAGCAAGACCTCAAGCCACCGGTGGTCAGGGGTCCAGAGAGAGGAACCTCCTCACTATACGCGCATCCATTTTCTCTCCGCGAAACATGCATCTGCACTAAAACTTAATGTGACCATTTGTAAAAACTAAAATAAATGTATTGTTTTAGCTAGCTTTGTGAATAAAAAAATCTTCTTCCTAGCGTTATCCCGGTCCGCTTAGAATGCAGAGGATGTGGCTATGGGGCGAGTGAAGATGACCGATTGCCATCTCACGTCATCCTCGGAACCCCCACGACCTCTACAACCTTACGACTAAAATCACAAAGTGACATTGATCGAGCCCCACTGTCTTACGTGCCTTCCGAAACACCTAGGAGGTCGGATACCAAATATAAACCTGTGCTAAAATGGATACAACAACATTTTTTTTTCAAATATACTTTTGACGTGATAACGTCTTATAAATTGAAGAACGCCGGTTGCACGCACCTCAACAGCAAATTTAAATTAGAAAAGCTAATTCAAAAAACAACGTAGAAAAACCAAAGAAAACACAAAAAATTAGGAAGCTTAGCTTCCACATAAAAAGCGTGTGGACTCGCAAGAGGCCATTAACAGACCAAATTCTATTATATTTTTATGTAACAAAATACACTTAAAAGGCGTAACGATTAGTTGCTTTGAAATCCTAAGCAAATATCTAAATACGCAGTAACGGCACCAGGTTCTTGGTATTCTCGAATTCTATTGAAGAGTAGAATAAAATCTGAAAGATATGAGAACCGAGGCCCTAGAGCCAAGATGGGCTTTTGTCGCAATGGCTCATGGCTCCAAGCACAAGTATATCTTTAATTTAAAATAAGTTTTACCTCTAAACGACGACGTATATTTTTACCTTAGACTAGAATCAATTAAAAAAAAAACATTGACTCTGACATTGTGTTTGTTAGGTCCTTGTGTTCCTATCTATTGGTGTCAATGTCTTTTTAATCTCACAACGTGTTATTACTACCAAATTTACGTGTTGATTTGCCATGCGAAATATATTTATTTTATTCGTTGATAATGCCTGTCACAAAAAGTAGAGATCGTGGGGGTTCCGAGGATGACGTCAGATGGCAATCGGTCATCTTAACTCGCCCCACAGCCAACTCCTCTGCAATCTAAGCGGATCCCGGTACTTAACCGGGATAACGCTAGGAAGTAGAGTAGTAGAGAGGAGGTCGCAGCGTAATCAACCACAAATTCCAATTCAAACAATATTTTATTCAAGTAGACTTTCACAAGCTCTCTTGAAGCGTCAAATATTTTAAATGCTACCACTGATATGGAAGAGTCGAGCCACGAGAAGAATCAGCAAGAGACTCGTTAGCCACTCTTTTAAAAATAGTTCTTACAGAAATTAGTTTTTCACATAATTTAGCTTGTCAGTTTTGATTACCGACATCGGTAAAAGTAAATTAAAGCTTGTATTAAGAGAAAACATGTGGAGCTGACAACCTCCCTCCGCACTTATAAAATCAAATATAACACTTTTTGCAGATGATATAGCAGTTATTGTTAAACGTGACAATACTAAATGCGTATAAGACGAATTGAACAGCACTCTAGCCAAGATCATAAATTGGCTTGAACTAAATAACCTCAACATAAATTTTAATAAAACAAAAGTGATTCAAGTTAAAATCTATAAAGCTGCATAAACGTTAATTACAATAACATCAAAATAAAAGATTGATCGTCTGCACCGTGTACAGGTAATTATGCGTAACATCAATACGGGCAGGTGTTTCCGCCCCTCCGCGTACTGGCGCAATCAACGTTGCATAACGCACCTTAAAACCTTTTTTAATTTTTTTAATACATAAACAAAATACTTTTTTTAGGTACGTCTAATAATTTGAAAAACATACAGCACTTTAAGAATTAAAGAATAATTGGAATATATGGTTTTTACGTGCCTAAGTGAACCGTTTTCTGTAGCCTATAAAAATATATTAGAGATCATTTTTTTTTAAAGAATATTAGGAATACTTTTTAGGTATGTCTAATATTCCCCTTTCCCCTCCTACTAAGCTTAAATGTTGTTTGTTTTTTTTTTGAAATTTTTTGCAAATCTGGTGTCATATATTATTTCGTTATTGTATTATCTAGTGATGCCTTCAATATTGGTTGAAAAAAAAATGTAACTCGTATCTATAGTTTTGTATGTTTAAACACAAAGTGTAAATTCTTTATAACGTCGTTCGTTAGAACGAAAAAATTAAGTTGAAATGAAGCCAATGTGGTCGACCCAATACATTGTTACACTCTTTATAGCGCAACAGCCAATCTATATAACGAAGAAATATGCCTATATTTAGATGTCAGCAAATATTTACAAAACTATTTAATAATATACTTTTATTTATAATAAGGTTATAAAAGATTCCGACTTAATTTTTGATGTGTCAAAATTTCTAAGAAAGAAAGTTAGAGGTAGCAAAGAATGCCTTGCTTTTGTTATTATTAATTGCCTCGAACATGTGTGCCAACTGCCAATACTCTTACATTACAGTGTCTTTAGGAAATTTGGAAGCAGTTATTAAACGCGTTAGTTAACTACCTACCTTGTGTGTATTATCACTCTTGAGCCAACTTTGAAACTGTCAAGATGACTAGTAAAAGAAAACCGTTACGTGTTAACGAAAAAGTTTCTTTGATACTTGCGTAGTTATTTATTTTTCCTCAATCATGTCATAGATTTTTGCTCAATTTAAAATATTATTTTTTAAATTGGATTTTCTCCATTAACGAGCGTTCTACTTTATATCTCAAAGATATGCTATGCATATTTAAGAATTTGACTTCTGTTTGCTAATTCGAATATTTACTTGGACTATATTTAAGTCTCATTCAGAATAAATTAGCCTAATTTATAAAAATTCAAAACCTATCTTTATTTATGAAACTATGAAATTATGAGTATGAGTATTTTCCACTCATAAAAAATAAATCAAAATATTTTTTAGCACTGGTAACATTCAATACAAAAAAACTAAACACCATAAGGGCCGGATTCATTGAAATTATTTATGAGGCCGTTCATATAACAATATTTCATTCTTCATATTCTAATGCAGCACCATAATTTATTCCCATAATCTTCTGAGAAACGCTTTCGCCGTCGGCGTAACGTAAATTTCAAACGATTTTCCTGTCAAAAAGTTCTACCATTTGTGGCCGTTTGAGCGAGGTTTTATTTCAAAAATAATATTTCAGGGACAAAGTGTACTTCCATATAAGTTTGAAACTGCAGAGCAGCAATAAATCGATGCCTACCACGTAGATTGGTGTAACCACAAATTTCAAATTCACAGTAGGGCGTTACAAACATATACATTTATTGAAATAAAATCATCATTACGATTACATAATTGTATACAATAATATATTAAAAAGTGACTGTTATATTACAATTTAGTTGTTTCTCACGCTCTACTGTAAAGCTGGGAAATTGGAGTTACAACAACTTACGTGGGAGGTATCGAAATGCTGATCAAACACCAACTTGCGCTGACTTAGCGCTATGTACGTACTTCTAAAATCAATTTGTTAATACGACTCTTTGTATGTTTAACAAACCTCCCTAATAAACACTGCTATTTATCTATTTCCTTATAATCGCATTAAAGAGGAACACAAAGCAATTAACGCGTAGAGCAGCAATAAATCAATCAATGCTGATCAAACACGAGCTTATGCTGACGTAACGCTGTGTACTTACTTCTAAAATCAAGTTGTTACTCCGACGTGTTGACAATATATGCGGAACGACATAATCATTCTGATGACAGCGTCACTCAAACGTCGCTGGGCTAATATTGACTTATCTGTCCAATCGATCAATATGCACGAATTGTGTCTAAACAGAGGCTGCGACTTAATTTACGTTTTAATCTATATTTAAAGAGATTCTTCACGCAATTATACTAACTTTCCTGTTAAGGCTAGGTATCCTATCTCGCCTAACCTTAATTGAATCTACTAGCAGATTTCTATAAATACTTACAATGAATGAATGAATAAATAAAGCTCTTAAGATGGAATTATCTACAGTTCTATCATAAAAATTGAGAGACCTTAGAACATAGGGCGGTTTCAGGAGTTCTGTATAGAATAACTAAATGCGTGTGGGAAGGCACACCAAGGTGAAAAGTAGGTCGGTGACTAAGTTGGAAGAAATTATATCTTCGTGGCGATCTGATTGAGAGAGATTGAGGAACTGCCAACCGATTCAATTAGTAACTTTATAGAGATTTTATGATAATTCATAACTTTTGCATATACACTGCTGATGCACGTCAATTCATCTACGTGCTTCAATAAACTTTTTAAAGTTCAAGCTACTTCATATTAAAGCTTTTAAGTTATTATTCAGAAGTCTAAATGTTAGTTATATTTCGAGCCTCAATAGCTCAACGATATAAGGTATGGACCGGTTCAAACTCAACCGCCGTTGGGGTATTATAGCACCCACTCCTAATACAAGCTTTTAATGTAAGCTTTGTAGGAGGGGAAAAGGGAATATTAGACACACCTAAAAAAAGTATTCCTAATATTCCTTAAAAAAAAAGTTATTTCCGTATATAAACTCCTTTATATAAAGTGAAAGACCTTTTACAATATTTTACACCGTTCCGTAAGTAGAGACGGATATTATCAATTTTGATTCTTTCGGAAAAGTTTTGTCATAATTCATTTCGTTATACCACTTAAGTCAATCCTTATTATATAATTTTTTTTCTTTAATATATGGGGAATATTACACTTCCAATATTTTTCAAATAATCTGAATTTTATTTCAGCTAAAGAATAGTAAAAAATCTTCTATTATAGTGGTGAATTAAGAAAAAATTCTCACAATTAATTTACAAAAAAAAAATAGCAATATATTCAATATTAATAACATATTACTACAATTCACAATCTCATCCTAATTATAATAAATAATAAAATGTTTGTTTTCGCTTCGATTTTTCAAGAACAAGTAAAGGTTGAGACCTTCTAAGTAAGTATGAAAATATTTGTGTCAGAAATTACCAAATGTGAGAGACTCAAAATTATGAGAGATAAAGAGAAATTCAAAGAGACAGAAGATAAGAATTTCGTATAGGTTAAAAATTTTCACCGTTACAATTTACGCTAACTAATAAAGTTTGCTTGTATCTTCATTCTAAATCAGTTGGAAATTCCAATTTCCTCCATATGAATTTCACGTACAATTACCCTATTCCCGGGTAGTTGGGGTAATAAAATAGATATTTCCTCCACATAAACTTCAGTTAATTTCATGTGTGTACTGCGCTTTACGCGTGGGATCGCTGTAGGCTGCGTCTACACTATCGGCAAATTGTGAGGAAGCTATCGTAAAAGTTCTTGGAGATGAATCGCTTCAGCTTTATACCTAACAGTTATTTCAAAGATATACTAAGCCATTAATTCATTCATTCATTCATTTATTCATGTATTCATTCATTCAGTCATTTATTCCTTCTTCTATTCATCCATTCATTCATGTATTCATTCATGCAGTCATTTATTCTTTCTTCCATTCATCCATTCATTCATTCATGCCTTCATTCATGTTAAGCCAATTTAGCTTGAAAGAGAAGTTTTCTAACTCTTATTGAAGCTTGGGCTTTTAACAGTTTGATGAAATGTTGAAACTTTATCTGGAAGTAGAGCAAATTATATTTTTTATTTCGTAATTAATAAAATGTGATTATATTAAATACTCGTGTCATCTCCGAAACGGTTAAACCGATTTTTATTAAAGTTTTTGTGCAAATTTGGTAGGTCTGAGAATCGGTTTTAACTTTTTTTAAGCCTCTAAGTGTTAAAGAGGGCCCACGCGGAGGAGATCACGGGTACAGCTCGTCTACTATACGTAATTCTCGTGTCATTCGGGGGAGTTTGAAAAGAAAGTATAAGTCCCACAAAACGGCTTGACCGATTCAGAAGATATTTTTTTCAATAACACCGGAATTGCCGCACATGCCTTCTAAACTTTGTGACCTTTTAAACTAACTGGCTGAAATCGTGCATATAGAAGCTTCATAGAATTTTATAAAGCACTTGCTACGCCCGCGACTTTGTCCGCGTAAAATAAGGTAAAAAAATAGATTCAATTTTAGCGTGATGGTATATAACCTGTAGCTTTCCTCAATAAATGGGCTATCTAACACTTAAGCAAACTTTGCACTCACGCACTGCCGAGGACCCTTACTAAATGCCATATTTCCAGAAGTTCCTTTCACATCGCCGTAAGATAGAGATTGCTTGCCATAGTAGACCAAAAGGAATACAAGCGTGGCGGTACCTCTAATTACTGGATCGGTTTTATATGTCCTTCCTAATAAAGAAATACCACTCCTGAACGCATGTAATAAATACTTAAGTTACAGTCTAATATTGTAAGAACATTAATATTCTAAGAATATAAATTACATATTTATTAAAAGGCCAACAACAGATCTACAAGGCTTCTGATAGTAGCTAAAGGTTAGGCATATTTTGACCTTTTTCTTACAAGTGAGATCTATACTATAAAGTTCAACAATGTGCATACACCTTAACACTAAGCTGTATTGATTTTGGTAATCTACTCTAAGTTATATAGTTTAGAAAGATGCAAGGCTTTGGGCGGATCTTGCAGCGCATTTTCAGTTATTCCAACTGAGTGATTTCAGACTGCAGCTTATCAAAGAGACTGACTTGGATACAAGAAATGGCATATTTTGCTAAACAAATATTATGATATTTAACTAATAACATACTTATATATATAAATCATTCGTTGTTAGTTAGTCTCGCTAAAACTGTAAAACTGGTGGACGGGTTTAAATTCCGTTTATTTTGTTTAATACCATAATGCAGATTTCTTCGCTACTTCAGAATACTTCACCTCGATCAGTCCTTTTTACGCCCATTATACTAAGTTACAAAAAGAAACACATTTAGCCAGACATAGCTCAATGTGTTTGCATATTTTTCTTCTTGAAAGATACAAAGTTCTACAAAACTTTGCGCAGCTACCTAAACACCCGGCCACACTACATGATCATTCAAATGAAGCTATGTCTAGCTCCGCCATAACATTAGTCGAACACGAATTGTCTGTGGGAAAATTTAATGAAACATACACATCTCTCGGGAACGGGAACGGGGGGTAAGAGAAGTAAAGTAATAAGTAACCCAACGTTCGGGCAAGACGTTGTCTGCCGGTTTCATCGAAGGTAATCAAATTAACTTCTATGAAACCGTGGTGGTATATTTTAGTAATAGACAAAATGAATATATCGACATCCAGAAAAGGGTTCGCGGTCGATGCGTTGACCCAAATTCGGGGCCTCTGGTCGAATAGACTAACCGATTTCGCAGCTATTGTAAATAGAGTGACATAATAAATAAATGATTTTTGTAAAGTATTTATTTCCTTTAGGAAATACGAGTAAATTTAAATATATTTTAAGCTAAGGATAAGTTTAAGATAGTCCGAAATTTTGACTCGTCATGAAAAATCCAAAAACATAATAGAACGCCAACCACCTTTTTTTTTGTCGCTGGAAAATGCTTTTACGCACTGCCCCGTTCGCAAATAATCCCATGTTCTAGGAGTATTTGCGAAATCAAATAGATAAAGTATTTTTAGAGTCCATCAATATCTTAAATTTGATTTACAGTGGGTTGGTTGACTTATGACAGAAGCCCACACTTTTAATTGTTAGTAGCGGAACCGGCAGACATTGTCTTGCCCGAATATTAGCTACTCTGATATTAGCTTACAATGCAATCCCTTTTACGTCTTTTCCATAAAAGGCAACATTGGCGGAAAGTTTTATGAAAAAATAATTTTACAGAGACCATCAGTCGAAAGGTCATCGATACGAACGTTAACTATTTGAAGTATTGTAAAGTAACGACTAAATCTGCATTTAGTATTGTTAAATAATCGTTCCAACTGGTCCGGTATGAAAAATTATTTCAGTGTTAGATTTTTTTTTATGTGCGAAAGGTTAGCGCTTGACTGTAATCACACCTGGCGAGAATGAATGATGCAGTCTAGGATGTAGCGCGCTTACCAACAATATGCCTATTCACTTTATTTTTGGAGGTATAAAGATTATTTTTGTCAGGAAACACTGACGGAGGAAGAGCATTCCACACCTTAGCAGTTCGCATGAGAAAGGAAGAGTCAAAGCGCTTCGTGCTTGTTGGAATCTTGTAATTTTTACAGCAGTAAAACCCATTTGGAACTGTTTTTTTATAAAAACACAATTTTATATACTACGTAAAGACAGCCAATAATTGAGGATAGGATTTGGCATCGTTTCGGCGACTAGTTTAAGTATATATTTCAATTTACTTTAAATAACAACAAGAAAGGTACAGTTCCTATATTTAAAAAAAAAAAAAACAATTATTTTAAAAAATCATTACATTAACACTAAGTAGAAAACATTAAAGAAAATCACTCCAACGAATACAAATTCCAGTAGAGTTAATAATGTCATTATCTAATAACTCCCTTTTGCTAAAGTAATTGAGAGACCTGGAACTCTCCATTGACCTTTCGGAGCCCTTAACATCATTGCGAAGACGAGGGGATGACATCTAAAGGCGGGGTTCGAAGTCAAGCCGGAAGTAAAGGCTATGCGATAAGTAGCAGTGGCAGCAAGACGAAAGGTACAACTACATCCACGAGTGGAGATACCGCCACGACCCAAAGTAAAGCGGAAAGTGAAAGTACCTCGGGAAGTCAAAGTAGTACCACCTCGAGTGGAAGTCAAGCCGAAAGCAGTGGTTACGCGGAAAGCCAAGGTAGTTATAAAAATGCCCAAAGCAGCTTAATACAATCTTCCAGCTCAAGTCAATTTTCCAGCTCAAATCAATCTTCCAGCTCAAGTGATATCGTCACGGATGAAAGCAAAGCCGACGGTATTAATTATGAAAATGACCAACACAGCTCAAACCAATCTTCCAGCTCAAACCAATTTTCCAGCTCAAGTCAATTTTTCAGCTCAAGTCAATCTTCCAGCTCAGGTGATACCTTCACGGATGAAAGCAAAGGCTATGGTATTAATTATGAAAATGACCAACACAGCTTAAAGCAATCTTCCAGTACAAGTCAATCTTCCAACTTCAGTGAATCTTCAAGCTCAAATCAATCTTCCAGCTCAAGTGATATCGTCACGGATGAAAGCAAAGCCGACGGTATTAATTATGAAAATGACCAACACAGCTCAAACCAATCTTCCAGCTCAAACCAATTTTCCAGCTCAAGTCAATTTTTCAGCTCAAGTCAATCTTCCAGCTCAAGTGATACCATCACGGATGAAAACAAAGGCTACGGTATTAATTATGAAAATGACCAACACAGCTTAAACCAATCTTCCAGTACAAGTCAATCTTCCAACTTCAGTGAATCTTCAAGCTCAAATGAATCTTCCAGCTCAAGTGACACTTCCAACTCAAATGACTCTTTCGGCGCAAGTTAATTTGCCGGCGCAAGTCAATTTGCCAGCGCGAGTCAATTTTCCAGCTCAAGTCAATCTTCCAGCTCAAGTCAATCTTCCAACTTAAGTGACTAACTTAGATACTGGCAATTGTTCCGACCAATAGTCATTTTTATTATTTCATTTTAAGACAAAACGATAAGTTTATGTATATTTTGTAGAAAATTGAAATATGTTCATAAAAAATATTATTATTTGAATTTCAATTTTATTTGTACATTAATTAGAGAAACAGTTCGTTCCATTTAACTTTATTTTTATCAATCTGAATACAACATGTACTACATCATTTTGTGTTTTATTTTTTACTAGCTGTAACCCTAAATTTTCATCCTCGTGATTTCAGGGATTTTGTTAAATTTTGAGGTTCTTCATTTATTTGTGCGGGGTCTATTTTCCTAAAAGTAGAGTACCCAATGCTACTCTTTGTAATATCAACTAGCTGCCAGTGAAAGGCCCGTCGAAATCGATAAAACCGTTGTGGGGAGTTTTTTATACATATCAAGGGGCAAATGGGCTGGCGGTTTACCTAAATACCTATGCTCGTGGATAACTGCCAGAAGACTCGCAGACTGGCCTTTGAGATGTAATTAGACCTTTCTGTGAAGGTCCTTAAATCCTATAGAGGTCCTATCCTGTAAGGTCCTATCGAAAAATCGAATCGAGAATTTAGCTGCCGGTTTTTATCCAAATAATGTTTCGGGACACATATGAATATGACACACACTCACACAATCTTTTAAATGCGTTAAAAGATATAGATTGAACCCATATCTCTCCGCACGGCCAAAGCATCAAGCCGATCGGAAAGAACTAGTCACCAACGACGATTCGAGCTGCGCTACGTTGAATGCGGTCAAATGGAAGGATATGATATTGATGGGCCCCCGCCTAGAGGTGACAGCAGCACTCCATGTGAGGCCGAACATGCGCCTTATACACTTGCAAGCAATGGGCCGGCATGAAGTACTGCATCGCCTTGTTGAGGACGCCAAACTTCTTAAAAGACTAATTTAGCCTTCTCTTCTCTAACACTCACGTTCAGTGCCTGTGTTCCCTCCCCTGCCTAGCCAAATTTAGTATGATACTACTAGTGCGGCTTAAGTAATTAGGTGTCTTTCCTTATGAAGTTTTTGATAAGCAAAGGGCTTTTAGTAGGCTGTGCAAGGATTTTGCTGGTATACATACACCTCGCTCTCACCTCTACCGTGTATAAACTGGTTTTGTAACCGATTTTGGTAAGTTCATTCGTTAATTCAAAGTACTTGTTCATTTTTATCAGATGTAGATTTTATCAGAGGTATATAGGGATGACGGTCTCCCATGGAACTGTAAGCTCTACTAGTACTAATAAAGAAATGAGGACCCATTGTCATAAATTATTCCCATCCAAACGTTCTTCCGAAGAATTTAAAAGTAAAGTTTTATGAGCACTTTTTGAGGGAAGACATGTTTGGACTTCTTGAAGACGTACCTTTGGGTACCAGGCGCGTGATGTACTACCAGTGTGATAGATGCACATTACAGAATTACCGTGTGTTATGCAATGGTTAAAACAAAATTTTCCTAACCGGTGGATTAAAGAGACATAGTTCAAAGTGTTTGTACATTTTTATCCTTGAAGACTACAAAGTTCTACAAAACTTTGCGCAGCTACACAAAGTCCTCGGCCACGCTACGCGTTCATTGAAATGATCATTCAAATAAAGCTATGTCTGGCTCCGGCATAAAAATAATCAAACATTTGATTGAATGATTGAAAAGGTAAAAAGAAAGATTTTAAAATTTTTAAGACAGACTTTTAATAATATTATAATAAGAAATATTATTACAAAAGTTAATCTCGTTTACCTAAATTGACACAGACACGTTATTTGCTAGTGATAATAATTTCAATTACTAAACCATTGAAATAAAGAAGTCCACGTAATTACATTTTATTACATTAAACCTATCCTAGAAATTTGATGTTTTCATTGATACATATTTATACACTTCCCATTGAGGTCTAACTTAAGCATAAAATTGCTCAGATGTCTCCATCGTGTCTTCTTCACATAACATGCTATTGGCAGAATGTCTTGCGCCTAAGCTAGAGCTAACAAAGCCTTAACTCAAAACAAAAATACACTGACAAATACACTGATGTCTATAAAACACCACCTTTATAATAAGATTCACCATGTGGGTGCCGGGTCCAACGCCTTGTAGAAGGAATCATAGCAGTGCCCGGGACTTGTGACCCAGGTGCAGGTTTAAGAGCGCGCTCTTTATAATAATCATTAACACTCACCTTCACTGCCGGTGTTCCCTCCCCTGCCTAGCCAAATCTGGTATGATCCTACTAGTGCGGCTTTAGAATTGTATTCAACTCTTTTATATATATATTAACATATTGAGGACAATAAATAGGCTGTCTAACACGGACCAGTAGTTCCTGAGATTAGCGCGTTCAAGCAAACAAATAAACTCTTCAAGTTCATAGATTAGTTTAGCGAGGCTGTTAATATATATATAAAAGAGTTGAATGGCACAATCTTTTATTTAATTAGACCATTCCTCTTCTTCCTAGCGTTAACCCGGTCTAGTAACAAGGTCTGCTTACACTGTAGAGGAAAACGCTGTGGGGCGAGTGAAAATGATCGATGGTCCTCTGACGTCATCTTCGAAACTGTTTACGTGCCTTCCGAAAAAATATTCGTGCAGGGCCAACATCGGACCCTCCTTAGTAGCAACGCAGGTTGCATTAGCAGTGATTAGAAACGTGACACGATAAAGGCTTGCCTACTGTTTGTCTAGCACGAATATTTTGATCCTAAATACAGTCGAATCTTCGAATTCGAACGGTACGAAATGTTTTTCTCGGGCCTCTGGTCTGGCTTTGTTGTGTTTGTAGGGTTAATAAATAGAACATGCAGTTTAAACCTATTCCATTCGTTTACACTGTTTTGATTATCTTCAGCCTTGTAGTATAATGCTAACAGCAGGCATTGCCTGGGAAGCTATCAGTGACATATTTACTTTATTAATGCTGCGCTAATTTTCAGCTGTCGCCCCGTTACGTCTCAGTTCTTAGGAAACGGCCATTTAAAATGAAAAACAAAACTAAACAAAAAGTTAATGAATAATAAAACAAAATAAGGTAGTAGAAAATTGGGAAGATAGAAAACATTACTATATACTACAGACTAAATATGTATACAAGAAAAATACCTACCTGAAACAATGTAAAAAATTATTTTTAATTCCTTTTTGCCGGAGCCAGATGTAGCTTCATTAGAATTTTGGGGAAGGCACACCAAGGTGGGAGGCTTTCGGCGAGGAATGAAAGGTGGGAGCGAAGGTCGATATGCTCAACCACCATTTTTGATTGGCCCACATTAAGAAGATTAGACCTTCTTCATTTGGGCCAATCAAAAAATCCTTTAGGCAAGTTTAATTTTACGCGTATGAAGACACGGGAGACATCTAGTATTTAATAATACAAATAATATTTTATATGACAAGCGCAAAAGGGTTAAACGATGTTATATTTAAATAAAATCTTAAAACCACTGACCGACCTTTGAAAAATACCTATTTTCCCAGAACGCATCGGTTTAGGAATACAGAAAAACTCGAACGAGTTTATGTTTACATCTTTTTAAGTACAATATTTGTAATATCTGGGAATAAACAATAAATAAATAAATAGAAAGTCGCTGCGGCCACATTCCTTGCAAATTCATGCTATTTATAGATGCAAAGTACACTCGCACCATCTGAACTGTTAATGAATAACTTTATTTGCAGTGTTGTTTATTTTTATAACAATCCTGCAGATGCATTGCCTGTCTTTGAAAGATGAGAATGAACTTTTCTTAATCACTGTCATTTATTTATTATTATTTATTTATTTATGATAAACAAACAGAATATGACATCACTTAAACTTTAAAACGTATCGGATTAGACGCACTGCAGATGGCAGCTTCCATTCATATATTGTACCTGACAGGAAATTCATTGCAAATCGGATAGTTATGGATTTGGTTCTGAGGCGATTCGAGAGAATAAACAGAAGAAAAATTCCAGAAGATGTTATGGATGAGTTCATTGTAAGTGTTGGGAGTTAAAAGCTAAGTGAAAATGAGTTAAAAGTTTTACTGGTTTATTGGTAAAGGTAGATTAGTTAGTTAGGTTATGAAGCTGAGGTTCTTTAGCCTAAAAAATGTAGAAAAATCCTGGCAGAGTCTCTTTCTCTTATTGTGGTTGGTCGAATAACCTTTAGACAGTTTACTTGATTACAACTAATTAACTACTGACAACCATGGCCAGAAGATTCGCGAATGAATTACCAGCTCTTGAGAATTTATATGCTATTTATTTAGGGCATCAAATGTAGCCTTATCACAAACTTTGCAGTACAATGTCTTTTACATCCTGTATATACAATACCTATAATAAATATGCAATTTAAAAGCTTTTGTCTGTCTATCTGATCGCTCTGACTTTCACTGGTAGATGGTTGATATTATAAGAAATATAGGCTACTGCAGTTTTAGAAAAATAACTATTGTTCTGCACAAAAAAACTCAAACCCTCAAAATTGTACGCCATCACTGAATCTACATTAACAAAATTGTTGGATACAGTTAGTTATAAATAATTACCTTTGCAAATCTTTTAAATTTAATAGTTTTCGGTGTCCCAGGTGGACGCGGCTGTTTTGACAATGGCAATGTATTTCTTATAAATAAATAATATTTAGTTAATTATATTACAGAAGTGTAAAGCTATTTGTTTTTAATTTTATTTTTAAGGGAAACATACAGTACATGTTATTCTTAAACTTAATGCTAATAATACGAATACATTGACCAGTAAAGTTTCCACAGATAAATGCAACACACAAGAAAGAGCAGAATAAGTTTGAAAAATTATTATTAAAAATACATAAATATAAATATACATAATATATTAAAAGGATAACAAACATTCTAAGATTAATTTCTTAAATTTAGCATAGGAACATGTAAATGGGTCAATAGGATTTTTTCAAATATTGATAGAGTTTAAGGATCAGTCACCGGATAAGTATTGAAATGACCTTTAATCTCGTATTAAAAATGTATGTATTTTTTTAAGTAAAAAAAAATGTTTTACAAAAGAATGTTCTTATGTGCAATTTCATTGCCCCCAAGTGTGTATTTTTAATTATATCGGTTGTACAAATTGATTCTGTCCGTTTTCAAAAAAGATGGCTCTAAAAAAAGAAATTAATAATAATAAGTGGATGTCGTAGTTGGACATCTGCCGATGATGTCCAGTTTGTATTGTTTCGAGTTTAATACAAATTAATTAATTGACACGTTTTTGAAAATATCACGGCAGCGCTTTTAAAACGCCACCCTTTTTTTATCGAACTTCGTCCTATTTTTAACGCTATATATACACGCTATATTATCATAATGAAGAACATTAAAAAAACGCCAACGCCGAAATTTAACACAACGCTTTTTTAACGCTCGTGCGAATGAGGGCTTATTCAATAGCTTTCTACTCACCACTAACGGCCAAAAAGTCATCGATGGTGGTGATATCGTCTACAGCATCGGTCAACAGTCGCACCGCGGCCTCCCAGGCGCGAGCGAAAGCGGAAGCGTTCTCTTGAGCGACGCGGGAGCGGCTTCGCGCCGCTAGCACTCGCGCCGCGTTTATGAATGAAGTCTCATGAACTTAAACTATGTTGCTTTATGATCTTGTACTTGAAAGCTGTTTATTTTTTCGCAATACCTACTGTAATCTTATTTTATAAAACCAAAGATTTTGAAAAATTTAGAATTACAAAATAAATAAGAAACGAAAATGTATATATATATATATATATATATATATATATATATAGATTAGAATATAAAGAGGACCATCAGAATGTATTAGTGCCCAAAATCCGTAAATAAGGAGGGCGCCACATTAGAATGAGGAAGAATTTTGAAGATCATTGATCTATTCATCCTACACCAGCACCATTCTGATGAATCTTCGAACCATAATTTGCTGTTTACATATGGCCACTTTTCTACGAGATTCTCATAGAAGATGGTTCTCCTTCCATAATTGCGAAGCAAGTGTACAGTGTTGTCAACGAAGCGCATGAAAGATATGCTAAACTGTAGCTAAAATTTTGACAAAATTATATTAATGTATGAAACTTAACATGATTCTCGCACTAATATGCCAAAAATATGTTAAAATTTTCAGGGTCAAATAAAACGTTTATTATAAAAATGTACTACATTTGTTATTTAATGTTCTAAATTGGCAACATTGTTAGTATCGTTGATTGACTTAATGTGTTCAAAAACTTCATCAAAGCACCCGGGTAATCAAAATTTGATGTACGGGAATAGACTATTAACTTATTATCTGTAGCTTTCACTTTGACGGATACATCATTCAAGTTATATGTTTGACAACAGTGAATCGACTTCACAGTTCACATTATTGTTAATTAAATAAAATAATTACCTATTAAAATAATATTAAATAAATTTACTACATAAAATGGTGTGTGAGAAATGTGAGAAGAAACTCGGACGCGTAATAACACCTGATCCATGGAAAACTGGTGCAAGAAATACTGTGGAATCAGGCGGCAGGAAAGTTGGTGAAAATAAAGCATTAACAGCTAAAAAAGGACGATACAATCCATACACTTCGAAGTTTCAAGAATGCAAGTATGATATATTATTCACAATTATGCAATCATTCCATAAAAGCGTATTTTTTTTCTAGCAACATACACCACAGAAATACTGTCCTTGCTTTGTTCCTGCATGTTTTCCCGCTAAAAACCTATATACCACGACTATGTTTTAATTGACCCATACGAGAACTCCAATTTCGAGTTAATTTTACGAGCATATTGTCTAATGTCTCATCAGTAACCTGTTGTTAACACAAATAATGTGATATTGTCTTCTAGTGTTTGAATCCATGCTGGTTTATCGGCATAAACAAGAGATATGAGGTACCTCCACAAAAAAGTGTTCTAGCGTCAAATCAGTGGCCAATTCAGCCAGTCAGTTCATCCTAAACCATAGATAACTTAATTACCAAACTCACTGAAAATTAAAGTCATCATTTCACATGGACCCCATGCAAATACATTATGAAATATTAGTGTTTACAAAAACTAATATTCAATTGTTTAGACATTATGATAAGTGAACGCAGGAAAAATAATTTATGTCAATCGCCTCACGCCACTGCATTATTTCAAACTGTGACACTTTAAACACATTTATTGAGATTTAATTTATAATTAAATTTTTTCAGAATATGCAGAACTAAGGTGCATCAAGTTGGGTCACATTACTGTCAAGCTTGTGCATACAAAAAAGGAATTTGTGCTATGTGTGGAAAAAAAATTCTTGACACATCAAATTACAGACAAAGTTCTACATAGTATTAAGATATATAAGCATATTGTAAAATAATATTTAATGGTGATAAATAGATATATTACATTTAATTATAAAATGGTATTTTTATTTTTAATATTCTAAACAGCAGCTGTAGCCAGCTATAACTGATTCTTATTATTCAAGGAGGTTATAACGCTAAGGTTAGACCTAGGGCCCTTTAGTTACTGCGACCAGTAAGATCTAAGATCTATTGTAACTTCCTTGGCCTATGGAGACTACAAAAAGGAGTAACATCTTTGTATTTTAAAAATATCTGTCAAATTATGTAAATAGGAGGCGCCACATCAGCATCAGGGTGAATTTCAAAGCATATTATTGGTCAATTTATTGATACCTTCACCCATGCTACGTTGTTCTGGAAGGTTATTGGTCAAATAATATACTATTGCTTTACTCATACCATATCATTTGTCCACCAGCGCCATTCTGAGCAGTTTGTGAACTACTATCTAAGCTATAATGTCAGACACATTTTCAACTTTTCTCTTATAAATGATGTTACTTCTTATTGTATTATCCATAGTTAAAGTTCATCCTCAAGGCCTACAGGGTACATAAACCCTGCAATAGCTTGAGGTGAGTACCCTAATTCCTCCTGGAGGAATCGCAGTGGATGTACTTGGACGTTTCCAAGTCCTTGGGACAAATGTGCTGACTGGTGATTGGCCGAGGTTGATGATATGTTGATGTTTCTCTAATCTGCGGGAGATCTAGTGACAACGCTTATTTGTTTCCTGCATTCAGGAGATGAGTAGTGAATTTTGGCTTTATGCCAACCGCCTCCCTCCATTACTGAAGACACAGAAGTGGTTTTGATTTTAAGGCAATAATTGAAATTTTATTTAATTAGCCTATTGTATTCCACTACCGGGCAACAGCCTATTCCATCTCAGTCCACTTTCCTCTTTCTTGGCTCAATCTCAACCACAACTTCCACCAAAGGTTTCCAAATCATCGCGCCGCCGGCCTTTGTCGGCCTGCCGGATTGTCGGCGGGCATTGATGGGCGTCCAGGAATTCGCGATATTAGCAAGCCCATTCGAACCACATGCAATATTGATACAAAAGTAAAATAAAACAAATAAAAACTGAACCTGGTCATGGTATCTTTACCAGTTATATACTGTTAGGCATATGGTAAAATCTAATAGTAAGAAAGTCTATTAAAATATCTAATTGAAAAACTGTAGTTTCTTGATAAACGGAAGGTCGTCAAGTAATACTATAACATGAATTCCAATTATTAAAACATGACTCCGTATGGCATAAAGAGTATACTTGCATTACTGTTAACGGTGAGAATATTTTTTGATATGTTTTTACATATAAAGTAATTGTGTAAATACCGAAAATATCATCAGCGTCCTTTATATTTAAGGGATTTTTTTAAATGATACAAGGGGCAAACGAGCAGGCAGCAGGCACCCAAGTGCCTACCAACGCCCATGGACATTTGCACGACCATAAGGCTAGCAAATGCTTTAAAGACGCTTTGCTATTTAAAGTCGAAATGGTTTTAAAGCTATCTGCACAAACTCGCTGAAATCATTTAGTGGAGCGCCGTTAGACTTTTACCAAATTCAGGACCCCTTATTTAAAGAAGTTCCATTACCACAGAATTATTTAAACAAGTATCTATATCTTCAATGAGGACTCGGATTCATTTTGTTGCTATAGCTAATTGAAAAATATACTTTTAAATTTTTTCCAACGTAAATAAATTTGTTGAAATGATAACAAATGACCATATTTTTTTTTAAATTTTTAAATTAATATTCAATAGGTTTAAAAAATAATTTATGTAACGATGTCGCTTTAGATATCGGGGCTTTAACGAAGTCATAAAAGACAAAAACCTACATATAACATCAAAGTAAATTATTAAATTCCTGCATACTACCAATTCTAACTTATGGAAGCCAAACATGGGCCATAACTAAAAACACAATAAATAAAGTTGCCACTTGCCAACGAGCAATGGAGAGAAGTATGCTAGGAGTAAGGAAGAGAGATAGAATAAAAAGTATTACCATCAGGAAAAAGAAAAGAATACATGATGTAATCATAAAAATAAAAAGGCTAAAGTGGAAATGGTCGGGACATATGATTAGAGGAAAAGACAAGTGGAGCAAAATAATTACTCAATGGTATCCAAGGGAAGGATAGAGGAAGAGAGGAAGATAACAAAAAAAGATGAGATGAAGACATCAGACAGGTTGCCGGCATAACCTGGAGCAGAGTGGTCAGAGAAAGACCAGAATATAATAGGTTGGAGGAGGCCTTTGCCAACTGGCAAAAGGATTTACAAAAAATAAAGAAACATCAAATACGGGAATAATTGCACCTATATAAATGTTGTTTGTAAGAGAGAATCGTAGTTTAAGAAACGAAATTGTAACTTTTGTCCGAATAAAACGCTTTTCATTTCCTTACATTCATACAATCGTTTTAGGCACCGCGTCTCCATATTGGAATTGAAGCGCGGAGGCTTATTTTCCAGGTTAAATCATGACTATAAATAATAAAGACAGAATTTCGAGAAGCTGGACTTTAATTTAGAAAATTTTCTCTTTTATTTCAATTTTTTTCAGATTTGAAATATCTTAAATTGTTTTGTAGGGATATAAGCAAAAAATCAAGCCCCTTTTTAAAATTGTTTATTATATAATTAAAACAAATAAGACCGTAGTATTACAAGGAACCCTTATAATTTCGCTCCGTCCGTCCGTCCGTCTGTCTGTCTGCCCTTAAGCCCCGCCCCACCCCCCTAATATTTCCAAACTATTAGACGTAGAGACTTGAAATTTTCTATGTTGATACAACATGCTAAAAACTCATTAGGAAAGTTATTTTGAACGAAATCGGGCAACAAATTTTAAAGTTATTTAACAAAAATACGTTTATAGCGAGTCAGATACGGAACCCTTCTATATAAGTGTGTCTTGACACGCTCTTTGCCATTTCTTTAATTTTAAGTTTGTTTCTTTATCTTTGTAGCCTCTTTTGTCTCGAATTTTTTACAAACTGTTTCTCTAACCAAATGATTTCTAGCTTGTTGTAGAAACCTATAAGTGGGTCTATAATGAAGTATTGTATGATTATCTATAATTTAGTTTAAGTCCGTATTGTATTACAGCCTGTTGTTACCTTAAGTTTTGTAAACTCGACGTTACTTTGTAAGCCTGGCATTATTTGTAAGATTGAGTTCTCTACATTTTTTCCAAACACTTTGTCATTTTACTTCTTGTTAATCGAAATTATTTTATCCTGCTTATCAACTGCTAAACAAATTAAAATCAACATATTCTTAGATATCGACCAGTTTTAACATTACATATTTGGATGAAATAGTTATATATACTACATATTTTGATAAAATAGTTTTGATGATAATGTACTCTATTAAAATTGCTATGCCGTAACAGTGTGTCATGTACCTATTGACATGTGCAATTGAATGAATAAATATACTTAAAAAAAATAATAAAAAATTAAAATCTGTAATAAGAAAATGTGGCAAAAAAAAATTAATTGATAGCGCAACGTAAAAAGAAAGGAATGCCAGCCGTGAGATGGTTGACTCAAATCACCTTTACTACCTTTAGGTAATCTCTGTCTTTCTGAGTAATTTATCTTAGGAACGTTTTATTCAATTTTGATGCGAAAACAGGCTGCTTGAATTTACTAACTTAGCATTGAAGTACTATAGTCATAAAAATAAGTACTAAAAAATTAAAAATTCCTTACTTTTAAGAAGAATATAAAATAGCCAGTTTACGTCAAAAAGTTAGGAAGCTGCTCTTTATTTATGGACTTCTTTTAATTAGTTTTTCCAAAGCAATTAATCAATCAACGTAGAGTCGCTACACATTTTTCCTTGTATAAATTTAAACTATCCGCGGGAAATAAAACAAATTATACCAGAATGAATCAAGAGGAAGGTTTATATATAAATATAATATATGCCTATATTCACATTCCTCCCTTACGAAGTCGGGGAGTGTCGCTAGTGTCTAATATTTATGTTATTAATTTAATAGTATAGTGCAGCGGTCAGCAACGCGTGGCCCGCGAACCCTCTCTTTCTGGCCCGCGACTGTTTTGTAAATGGCAATCTTATTCTTATTAATATATAATAATTACTCTATACGAGCGAAAAGTTTTGTTGTGATGTTCTAAAATCTAGCAACTTTAATATCTAATACATAAATTAAATTGTCTAATACTTAAATTGATAACCAGGCACCTATTTCTAAATAATTTTTTTAAACGTGTGGCCGCCATTATCTAATTTCTTAACGACGTGGCCCGTCTGCATCTCATTTTTTAATCATGCGGCTCATGCCTGCAACTCATTTTCTAACGATGTGGTCCTTGCCTGCATCTCATTTTTTAACGATGTGGCCCTTGCCTACATCTCATTTTTTAACAATGTCGCCCTTGCCTGCATCTCATTTTTTAACAATGTGGCCCTTGCCTGCATCTCATTTTATAACGATGTGGCCCATGCTTGCGAAAAGGCTGCCTGGATACGGACCATGCTAGGAGATAGTAATGAAATTAATAAGCCACTTATTTGACTACTAGGAGCAAGTGCAATAATAGTGCAGTGGGGTCAGAAATTTAATCCGGTACCCCACGGGCTTTCTTTCATATCTTAAATATCTTTGCTGACATTTATTTAACAATTTTCTACCACTGAGGTATATATAATATATAAACATGTTTATTACATAGCATAGACAAGATCTCCCTACCGTAAATATTCTTCCACAACAAAGATTTTAATCTTCCAAGGACAGGAAAAAACAAATTATCATAGACCCTGTCAAAACAATTACTTATCCACTCAATATTTGGCGCGTTAATTTTTCTCGGGGTAAAAGGGGTTGCGGCGATTAGTTGCTAAGTAAGAAGGAAGAATAATAAGAATCGCTATCCGGAAAATTCCCGAAAATTCTCTCATAAACGGGCGAGGCTGCATCGGGCAATTTTCCCCGAACGGATATTATTAGGGGAAGATCTCTCCCCTTCTTCCATGCAATTGTTATTTTGCTACCGACTTGCCTTTTGGCCCGCGGATCGATGCGCGAAGTATTCAAGACTAGGAGCATGCTCGCGTCTTGGTCCGCGTGAAATTTGGTGATTTTTTTACGCGGAACCATATACCAACATAGTCTATGTTCTCTATGTATACAGAAATCAATAGCTGTTCGTTAGTCTCGTTAAAACTCAGAAACGGCTAAACCATTTTTCATTCTATTTGTTTTGTATTATTACCCTTTTTCCAGGAAAGTTTTAAAAAACAAGAAAGAAAGGAAGAAATTATAAATACAAAAAAGATGCAAATTTGTTCGCTACTTCAGTGACATCAAATAGATGATGTTTATACTAATTTCGTAAAAGACAAGGCAAGTTTCATGTTTTATGGAAAAGACATAAAGGAGATTGGTGAAGTTGCTAGTAGCAAACGAACCTAAATTCGGTCAAGACAACGTCCGCCGTTAGTTAGTTTCCGTCCTCCGTCGATATAGAAGCGACTATTACTAACTGTTCTCTACTTTCGAAGATTATCTGTCACAATAAAACAAAGAGACAAACAGACAAAATTAATCTAAATAAATACGAGTATTTATTCTGTACTAATATATAAAGCTGAAGAGTTTGTTTGTTTGCTTGGATGTGCTAATCTCAGGAACTACTAGTCAGATTTGAAAAAATATTTCTTTGTTAGATAGCCCACTTATCCAGGAAGGCTATAGGCTATATATCATCACGCTAAAATTTAATAAATTTTTATTCATATAATTTTATGCGGATGAAATCGCGAGCAAAGCTAGTAAAATGATAATTATTAAAATCAAAAACTGAACAGTCATTGATTTCAACGTAGATATTTTTTTGATGTAACAATCAGACAGTTCCATTTTATTTATTCGTATAGAGTATAGATAGCAGTTCGAAGAGCCTACAAAGATACTGGGAAAGTAAAATTTATGAGGCCATTGGCTCTCTCTTTGTCTGAATTTTACTCACATGTCGTCTTCGTTTGTCCTATAAAACTTAATCAGGATTTTATTGTAACGTTGTCTGCCAGATATGAGGACTTTACTCTCTGTGTATTGTACAAAATCTTATGAATGTCTTGTTTGTAATGCCGGAGCCACACATAGCTGAAAGTGATTATACATTTTTGTACTTGAAGACTACAAAGTTCTACAAAACTTTACGCCTTCACAAAGAGCCCCCGGCCTCACTGCATGTTCATTGAAATGATCATTCAAATGAAGCTATGTCTGGCTCCGGCATAATATAACCTCTGTTAATGTATACAAAACCTTTGGAATATTTTGTTAAATCCAGTAAGAGCTTTGATAGCTTGATGGTATAAAATATTTTTAAATAGAAACACAACGGCCTTCAACATCAAAAAGAACTCAAAGGTATGAAATTGGTACTTTCATACGATTAAATAGACTCCACCTTTTTTGAAGTCGGTTGAAAATGAACTAAAATACGCAATGTGGTTGAGTTTTAACCTAGCTGAACACGTGCTGAAAATCTTCCTCTGCATTCCTAACCACAGTTTGCTTGGAATTTTTGCACCGCGCTGCTAAAAATTTTTTTAACACTATTTTGTTTATTTTCGTCAGTCTATTGAATTTTTTAAATGTTTACATTTGAAGAGAGTTAACGTTAAAGATAGTTAAAAAGTAATTGTTTACTTTTTAAAGTAGTTCTAAGTCAATAAAAGTACATAATATTATATAGTTTAATATTATATATTATTATATCCTTTCTTCCTTTCCTTTCAGCCCGATGACGTCCACTGCTGAACATAGGCCTTCTCCATTGACTGACAATAAGAGGGAGGTATACGAGTGAGGTCAATGGCCGACTTCACAAACAAAATCTGGAAGCTATCTTTGTTGAGTTTAAGATAATAATCATAAATGGGTTTACCATGCCGTATAAAAAACATTTTTTTCGCTGAAACTTAGTAAATATCGAATCCGATTGGTGCAGATATTACTTCGTCTTCTGCTTTTGATTGATGGCTTGCAACAGATAGAAGATCTAAGTCTATTTAAAATAAATACTACTATTAGTGCCATCTCTTAACGAATAGCGAAACTAAGCTTCAGTTTAAATCTAGAGTCGCCATCTAGCTAACATATGCCATATAACCGCTACACAATTAAGCATGATCGAACATAATTTTCGGCCTGCATTGTGATCCGCATAGCATGCATGCATTTAGAAACACGCACGCTAGGGGAAATTCCATCCCTTGCTCGAGCATATTAGGAATGAGGAAGCAAGGTTGCGTGCTCATTTACAGGAAATCACAACAATCATATGGACGCGGTTCTTGCTGTTGGAAACAACCGCCTCTTAAAACCATTATGAGAAAAATAAGCAAGCAGGAAAAAAACTACGCATTAATACTTATTTATTTATTTATTTACTAAACAAACCAAAACGTGGTTTATATGAGTGAACACCAAAGCTCAGAACTGTATTACCTGAAATCTTACTAAGGGGTTTACTGGCATTTGAGAAATAAGTAATAATAATGATAATAAACATTTATTTACCTTACAAAGCCTAAATAAACAAGTAAACAAAGGCAACGAAAAGTACACTTTTTTTTATGGCCAGTAAAGTGGCTATGCTAAAAGGCGTTGCCACGTCGTTTATACAAATAAAGTTAAGAAAAACCAAAACCTTTACAAAGAAACACAATATATAGGACGGTTTAAATAATATTGTTCAACAAAATTCAGCAGAAAAGGACATTTGCTAACACAAAGTCAATATCGAAATTGTATACGTCCCGCTTTCGAGACGGAATAATGTTTTATATTATTGAAAACTTTCAATTTTCTTATGCAAATTCTAACTCTTGTTCGAACTCCACCGTCAACTGTTTTCAGAATCAATATCTCGGACAATTTTCACAAGATTTATAGCCCCAACTTTTCAGTCTCATGTATGTATAATTTAAATTCTTTTATTATTTTCCTCTGGAATCGCGGATTTATGCAAGGTAATTTAAACTTTCTAAGAACACCTCTAACACGCACAATACTTTACTTTACTCCTCTGGCGCAACGACCCTAAGTGAGTCTTGGACTCCGAAACAAGAGAACACCATCGGCCCCGACCCTACGCCACCTCTTGCCAGTCTGAAACCCGGAGCTCGTGAAGGTCAGACACCACGGCGTCTTTCCAGCAGTACCGGGAACGGCCAACCGGGTGACGGCCGATCGGAGTTCCGAGAAAAGCCGTCTTCACTTGTCGATCCTCACCCATTCTCTCTAAGTGGCTGATCCAGCGGAGGTTTTGCTCTGTCCCATTATGTTAAGTTCCTTAACCAGATCCTCAATTTCCAAATTTTTCCTTACCGCAATAGGTTGAGTATCTCTTTGTCCAGGATCTTCTTTGCCCAAGGTGTTCCTTTTTATCCTTCAGATAACATCCAGCTGCTATTGTCACTCCTCCTATATTGTCCGTGAGAGTAGTAACCGCATCCGTTTTCTCCTTTCCATCTACGTTTACACCCTTTTACTTCTACCTATCTCTTATTCCTTTACGCCCATCTATTTGTCTAATTAGAGTTAGCACCACGCTTGCATTTCTTTTGGGCTGCAACCGAAATGTGTCGGCGCATCCGGGTACCAGTACCTCTTTCTCACGTAAGATCGGCGTGATGCAATGCAGTCCCGTCAAGTGATGGTATTGTTGTCGCATTTCGTTCGGTTTGTGTGAATTCACGGTATCCTAAACCGCTCTTTAAACGGCAACACATCTGCGAGTATTCAATGCCGCCTTCAGTGTTCTTAGTTCTTGCCTGCTCGTTTGTCCCTTGTAATATAAAAAAAAAGAAAATAAATCTAACTTACTTTATTCTCGTGAATAACAACTAATATTGATCATAGTCCAGCAGTAAACCAACCAAACTAAAAGAACCCAGGTTTAGTCAGGGTACAGATGAAAACGGATATGTTTCTAATGTTTATGGAAAAGTGATTACGGATTAATTTTCCACTTATTTGTAGTATGAAATCATTACTATCGCAAGCGACGACTATCCGCGACATTCAGAACTTTGTTCATTTATTTTAAAGAGCCAAGTTTAAGCCTATTACTTAGGTAATAGCTTCGTTGGATTCGACTTCACTCTCATCAGAAGATATTCCGATTTTATGGTATAACGTCGTAAAATATTCCTCAACTTTTAAAGTAACGCATAATTGTATATTGATTGACGTTTTGCTTTACAATAAAGGTTAATAATAACGTAATGTACTAACTGTTTGTGTAAATGATAAATAAATAAATATATACAGGACTATATGGCATAGGAACGTCTGTTCCTAAGGTAGACAACTTAATGCCTGTGTTATAGGTAATAGACGCCTGTTATACACAAATATTTTTTTTGTTCACGGCAGTTCCCCGATCAGAGTCGATATTTTGTCCCGCAATAAAGGATTCGCGCCTCTTTTGCGCGGCGTTCACGAGTACACATCCAAATTCACGGCCCCGTGAAATTAAATTTTGCCACTGGGTTCAATATAACAATTTATATTAATATAATTCTGATAACTGAATCTTTATAGAAAGTCTCAAATGCAATTTATTGTATACAGTACAGTACAGTATACAGTTAAAAGAGACAACAGAGTACAGTACAGTATACAGTTAAAAGAGACAATTCCAATAATAAAATAAGGCAATTAAAAAGTTCAGCAAGCTGCATCTTCCACATCTATTTCGTTTATATTTTAATCATATTAAATAACGATTAAAATATATAAAAGATCATTTTACTATATATTGAGGCACAAATCGTTGTTTAAAATTCTAATATTATGCTAAAAGGTATATCTTCAAAGGTAACCCTACGGATAAAAATTTGATATCATTTTTAAACTATATTCTAAAACTTGCGTCTTAGGTTAGTATTGAGGAATCTTATATTTCTTAAACCTTATTATATATATAAACAACATTTTTTCTTGAAGTTTACTAACTCTACCGCACGAAGTGAATTCAATAATGTGCGTATCTTATATTATAATATTGTTTTAATGAATAGAAAACGTTAACTAATTCAATTTTACTGTGATGATATAAATCATTAAATCAGGCTATAAAGCATATAAATTATCAATCTAACAATGAAAGCATTTTTCAAATCAGACCTTGTGTTTGTTTGTTTGCTTGAACGCGCTAATCTCACGGAATTACTGGCTCCAATTTAAAAATTATTTCCGAGTTAGATAGTCATAGAAAATCTTTTAAAAAATAAACTAATTTCACGTGGACGAAGTCGAGGGAGCTACTAGTTTTTGGAGGAAATAAGCAGGCTCATATAATCATTTATTAATGTTTAATTTTTAAAAAAAGTTAATTAAATTTTTCTATCACCCCAACATAATAATAATTAATGTTTTTACCTACGTCATGAATACGCTTTGACACAATCTTATAATAAAATATAAGCTTGTGTGTGTAAATCGTTTGACGTTGGTGTGCGTGAGTTTTTATTTTTATAATTGAATTTATTAATAATAGATGTTATAAAATTATTGGTCTACATGTTATTAAAATATTAGCCCTCGCACACCCTCCTCTTTGTAAATTATAATTGAGCCAAATTTCAAACCTTTCCGTCTGCGCGATTTTTGTTAATTGTTACCAAAATTTTCGCTTATTATTAATAGATTTTATCACCATGCTAGGTGGTTGAACGAGGAACTAAACAAAAATGCTCAAAATTCTATAGATTAATATGTTAGTCCTCATAAGCTAGCTATTACCCGTATCACCTATCTTATCCCGCCTGATCGCAGCAGAAGCCAATTGGCGTACAGAGCTCAGAGATAACCATGTACTTAGACGAACCGTATGTAATTGAAAGTTTATCTATAAAATTAAACTTTTCATGATGGTTTGAGTTATGAAATGTTTTCGAAACTACTAAGTAAGACTTTTATTTTATTTTTTAGCCTTCAACAAAATACATATTACATAAGTCTCAAACCTCAGCTTGTTATTGACAAAAAATAATAAGGATCAAATCCGGATTTCATTAACGAGAACAACATGATGTGTATTTTAATTTTGTGCGTAATCTTAAATATTATATAATGTGATTCAAATATAATTTAATTTAATTCCAAAGAGGCCAATATTTTGTATGCGTAATGCTAAATGTAAGATCATTATCTTTTTAACATGAAAAAAAAATGAATAAATGAATTATAAAAAAAAGAATTATTAAAAGAATTAGGCATACCTGAAATGATTCCTGGTATTAAAAGAAAAACACTTTTTGCTCTCCGCAAACGTTTCAAATCTTTAATGACTAAGTGATATTAACGTATCACAGCGTACGTCGCGATTAATTTCAACAACCGGGCGAGACAAGTCGGCTGATTCAAAGGCTTCTGAGGGCCTAGCATGAACATTCTCGATAGTTTTACTTACTTTTACGTTCGCAACCGAACGTCAAATTAAATATTAATGCTATCGTTTTACACAATTCACTTGCTAAATATTGCTAGCGCGAAGGAAATCAGAACTCGCAAGTATTGAATCCTCGACGTTACCGCCGTGTAAGTCGTCCAAAATGAAAGCACCAACCTTGGTTTGACGTTTCGTTTCGAACGTAAAAGTAAGTAGAACTATCGAGAATGTCCGTGCTAGTCCCTCTGGTAAGTCAGTTGTCCATGGTCGTCAATAGACACTTGAAATCAGGTGAAACGTTGGCCTACTTAAAACTTAAAAGTAAGTAACAGGGGTAGCGCGGCGCGGGTCGTTGACTTGTTTTGCGCGTCAACATTTTGTTGACGATTGATTCCCAATGTTCACGATACATTGCGCGCTCAAGAATGGAATGAGTATGGCAATATCTGTGACCTCTCATTTCCGAGATGAATGATTTCTGTGATTTTATTTAGGACATTAAATGTAGACTTATCACAAAGTTTGCGGTACGATGTCTTTTACACCCAGTATACTGGATATATATAATAATATTCTTTGAGGTCCATATAATTTTCATTAATCTTAAGCTGCTTACTGTCTCGGGTTTATAAGGTTTTTGTTTTTGTATGGTGATTCACATGTGGTGACATCTAGTTTTGTAGATACTTGCAAATAAAACGAGCATTCTGTGTGGGCAAAGTGATATAAAGATATAGTTCATTATGTGTACATAATGAACTATATCTTTATATCATTTTGTCTCAGTGAGTATCAGCACTAAAGCTATTTTTAAAGCTAAATTTAATACATAACATTCTAGAAAATAGGCTAAAAATATAGTATGTATCATGCTTATTTATCATGTATATAAAGTGATTGATTGACTATTGCGCAAAAACTCAAAATGTGTTGAAATTGGGGACAGTGTATGATACTCTCTTAAGAATTTATTACAAGAAATTTAACGCAATGTTTTTTTAACTCTCGTGCGAATAAGGAATTAATCAATTCTTAGTAGGTAATCAATATACAACAATACATTGACATATAAAGGTTTCCACACATTTATTCAGAAATACGCATTATTATACCAAAATTAGGCGGACGTCTCTAAACATGTTATGAAAGCTATGCTATCGTCTCTTTTGTATCTAGTGTTATCGTTAACCTAAAGCTATTTAAATAGAAATACATTAAAATGCCTAACCTCTATAATCTTTATGAAAATGTTGTGTAATTTATTATCTATGCCATTGCTCTATGTCCGATACATGGAGACTACATAAAGGATGCCTTCCGAAACACGGAGGAGATCGGATATCAAATATAAACCAGTGCTAGAATGGGTCACCCATCTATCACCCGGTCGCAGCCAGCAACTTAACTTAGCGATCGACTCAAATGCCGACCACTGATTAGGCCACGACCTCCTCATAAGTATTTTAAGTTAATTAATACGAACAGAACACTACTTGATATATAGTGCCGGTATCAAAAATAGCAGCTGAACAGCATAGCGTAAGGTATTTTTCAAAGTAATTGCTCTTTTATCGCCGGCATCCTTTGACAATTCTAGTGGGGCCATAGGAACAGCGAGTGAACACGTTAACTATTACCCACGATTCCCACATGGGAAGTAATATATATTACTGATACTCTTTTGCACTTAGCAATAGTGCAATAATGTCAACAATATTGTGGTACACATGCTGGATCAGCTAATTATACAAAAATTTTGGTACAAAAACACTTATTATCCATGTAAAAAATACATCCTTATCTTTTGACTAAGATATGTTCAGTTTCTATTTAAAATATTATTAAATAAATTATTTCAAACATTAACCACCTTCAAAAACACCCAGGAACTAACAAACACAAAATAAATTGTAGTTACATACGATGTGCTAGATTTCTACTGATGTATTAAAGTTGGTACCAAGCCAAACAGGTTCCTAGCTACATCAATGTCATGGATGGCACTGATGCTACACGGATGAAAGGCAAACGAAGATATCATCAAATATATATGTATAATATAAATTTCTAGAGTTTTCTCATTTCGATAAAATTTATATGAGACCATCTCTGAAAACAGGTAAACCAAACAAAACCGAATCATCAAAATTTGTTTAGAAATGATGGATAAATCGCGTACCATCTCTACAACAAAAAAAACACAATCGAATTGAGAAGATCCTCTTTTTTGAAGTCGTTTAAAAAAATATCTCCTTGCTTGGATTAAAAAATACAAAAACTTTAATCTAATGGCCACAACTGACCGTAGTGCCTGTTAACAGGGGTTAATTAAGTAGATGTAGAGATAACCAAACCTAATACGCTATACTAACACACCTCCAGTATCCCTCCCTTCTTTTATATAAAACTAGCAACTCGCCTCGATTCCACACCAATGTAATATAGATACGTATGTATTATACATATGAACCATTGGCTTCCAAAGCGGTCCAGTTGGACCCCCATTGGTTCACGGTGTACATTGGCGTGACAAAAAAATGGGGGTGCACATTTTTTTTAAATATATACAGGACTATATGACACACTGACGTCTGTTACGTAGACAACTAAATGCCTGTGTTATAGATAACAGATGCCTGTTATACACAAATATGTTTTTGGAATATATAGATAAGACACCTAGACTCAAGGCGGGAATAGAACCCACGACACCGGAGCGGAAGGCAGGGTCACTGCCCACTGCGCCAATCGACCAGCCGTATATTTAACATATGATTATCTTTACAGGCGTGCAACGGTCCTGGTGCGTCTTGGACTTGGGGAGCAAGAAGTGCTACGCCAGCATCAGCAATTGGACGAAGCGCCTCTGCATCCTTAAGACCAGTACAGGATCTGAACGTGGACGCCATCAAGGAGAAACTCCTCGACAATCGGATCCCTGAATCTTGTGTTTAATCGGGTTTCAAAGGATGAACCACACCAGCCAAGTTTCTTTATTTTTTTAATTTCTACTTTTCCAGCTTGAAGTGACGAGTCCCTCCTTCCTTGTCACGTAATACCATCAATATGACACAGGACCTACAACCTTTCAATTTTTTTTTCTTTTTTGGAACTAAGGTTCTCAAAGCTGTTGATTTTAAAAAAACTCGATATGTCAAAGGATTTGCCTATTATCTCCCTTCACGTACTAGTAACATTGATATCGTTTTTACAATGTTTCCTTTGAAAAATATGAAACCTGAAAAATGCACATTGATTCCATAAACAATTTTTTTTCTTTCTCTTATGTGAAATAATTTTGTATATTTTTTAATACCTACTAGGGGACTCGGTACATGTTGTCATGTCTAATATTATTCCCGTTCCCTTTACTTTTCCGTTTCCTTTCCCGTCCCTTCCCAATATTTTCGAAAATTTCCTGCAACAAACAGACAGACATTTGAAGTATACAAATCTTGTCCTAATAATAGTGAACACAACAAAAAAGGAATTATCCAATTTGGTGCAGTCGTTCTGCACACACACACACACACACACACATCATACCTTTTTATTTCTACAGATGCTACAGCAAAAAGGGCTTTCATAAATTAAACACATTTTAAGTGGCTTTTACTGTTATTTTTGTAATGTATTCTAAACAATATATACAAATAAATAGAACAATTCCAAATCTGAAAAAATAACTTGTATTTTGGATAAAATAAACGACGCCAAAGCGCGCAATTTCTCGCATTTAAATTTACTCTTTGTAAACACATTTCTGTATTGTAGCAGTGCTATTTACAAACGCTGAGCGTAACAGAGGACTACTTTGGCTGGTGTGGAGATCTCCTTGTCCTCACGCCTCTAATTAAGGTATAAAGGGCACTGTCTGCTTCCTCCTCGACTCGACTACCATTGTACTGGATCGCTCCAAGACGTGTGCGAGACATACAGATTCATCCTATGTAAATGTTGTAGGTATCACCATCTTGCGGTTATATTAATGTAAGCTAGTCTAATTGTAAATTGGTATTTGATTTTAGTAATATCTTATTATACCACTTACTAAATTGTTTAAAATTATTGAACCGGTTATTAAAATATGTATATAATCCTACATTTCCAGACCTCCCACGTAAATTGTTGTAACCCCAAATTCCCAACTTCACAGTAGAGCGTTACAAACATGTAATTTGTAATAAAATCGTCATTATATAACAGATTTGTGTATAAAATTATATATTCAGTAATGACGATTACATTACTGTATACAATAATATATTAAAAAGTGACTGTTATATCACAATTTAGTTGGCTGTAACGCTCTACTGTAAAGCTGAGAGTTTGGAGTTACAACAACTTACGTGGGAGGTATCGATTTATTTCTGTACTTTCTTCTTTTTAATTCTTACGTCAATAACTCCAACTCCTTGTAATACAATTGTCTATGGGAGTAAGTAATTACTTATAATAAAACAAAATATATATTATTCAACTACTGACCCGTTGGCGCAGTGGGCAGTGACCCTGCCTTCTGCTCCGGGGTCGTGGGTTCGATTCCCGCCTCGAGTCTGGATAACACTTATGCACTACATATTAATTAACTTTTCACCATTATGGTGAAAAATTTTACCCAACTACCAAATTGAAATTACTAAACATGATTTTTTTCCAATTTACTAACATAAGTTTAGACCATAAATTAAAGATTTTTATTACATATGTTTATTATGTTTGTCACTTTTTTATTTTGTCTTTTTTTTACTTTTTCAACCGAATTTATGTTATGCCACACTTTCGTCCGGTTGAAACGGATTTGATGATTATTTTTTCCACAGTTCTGCCAATTTGAAGTTCAGAAAGTTTTTTTTTTAAGAAAAAATAAATATAATATATACAATGTTTATGAGGGAAGCCATATCGATATTTCTACGGCATCAGATCAGACGTAGACGCAGAGTTTGCTGGATCAGTAAGTACAGATTATATTACTAATTTTGTTTAAAGACATTTATTTGATTCTATTTCAATTGATTTTTAATTGAACTTTTATAGATTAATGGTTCCAAATATTAATTCCTATAGATTGTTTTTTCTGTAGGTATATGCAGTGAATGATTTTCATAAAATTCGGCAATGTAAGGATAATTGTTAACTTCCAAAGATTTTTGATTGTGTGACATACTAATTCTTGAATGTCATTATTTCATACATAACAGGGTATACAAATTTAGAAAAATATTAGTATAAGGTTTAAAGAATAAATCTAAGCTCTTATTGTGTAACTGTGTATAAACATAACATCGTTCGGAATGGCCCACGCAGCCGTTTAAAGGCGTCTTCACTGCGAGAAGGCTTGTATTTATGAGTCCGTCTTGAAGCATGTCTTATAAAACATAATATTATCTTCATTTGACGATCAGGCTTTATTAAGCCTTTTATCGGGAAACATTAACCAAAGTTTACAGAAATAAGAATGTTGAATTTTGAAAAAGCTAGTAGTTTGTTTAACCAAAATCTAAATGAGTCGACAGCAATAGAATGTACGGTATAGTTGTAAGATATCATCATAATATCTATCGCTTTGCCTTCTTATCGTATCATGACGCCACTTTGTGATTATTTTAGCCCATCTCTTCCTTATCATGCCAAAAATATGACCTGCCCAGTTCCACTTGAGCATGGGCACTTTCCATCATCGCGACATTAAAATAGTATACAAAACCTTTAAAATATCTCGTATAAAATTTGCTTAGTATGATTTGCAAACTAATCTATATTTGAAAAAATGAGTAATGCATAACAAAAATTAAGGCCAAATAATTTCTGCGTCACATATTTTACACTAAACTATTGGCTTACATTTTCAGTCTAAGACACCAGTCGATTAGTGATGCACAGTAAAAACCTAGATAATTTTTCCGGTTTTATACGCCATATTAATTAATACTTTCTACTTTTATATGTATTTACTTGCTTAACACCTTAATATAAATGAATGCCCAAAGAAACCAATATTCCAAGAAGGAATGAATGTTTATTAATTTTGGAAAATTTAGAGGTGAACGCTTTTTCACAGAGGCGTTGTACGAGACAGAGCTCATTCATACGCAATACATATAGACATAAGTTAGTACAATATAAGGTTCTTACTACTTATTTTTAATATTTTTTTTTTTTTTATGGTTTAAGCGGGCAAACGAGCATACTTGTCACCTAAGTGATCATCGTCGCCCATGGACACACCTAAAATTGCTAAGATTCTTAAAATTTGTATTCTCTTTCAACTTGTCACTACGTGTGTGCAAGTTCTTTAGTATTCCCAGATATAGTTTCATTTGAATGATCAAGTAGTGTGGCTGGGGACTTTGTGTAACTGTACAAAGTTTTGTAGTACTTTGTGGACTTCAAGGACAAAAATGTGCAAAGACTTTGAGGTATATTTGGCTCCGATATAATGTTAACATTAAGGTCGAAATGCTCTATATGATAAAGTCAGATAGATATCGATAAATAGTTATACCTATGAGCTATATGTAAAAAAATTAATTGTCTGGCTGTTCTTTGTACGAACCACACCAAATTTCTATTTACATATATATACACGTAATTTTTTGGAGTAAAAGCTTTTAGAGGCACGTCACCATTTTTTGCGCTGAGAAAAAACATTGAAGCCGTAACACTGTTACCGTTATCGTCACCTCTGTAGGTTCAAGTTTTACTTCTCTCGACTCTCCGGGAGAGCCCCTTTTTTAACAAATTCACTAATGGTACCTTTGCAAATCTTTGGATTTCGCTATATTACCACCTATGCTTTGTTATCGTTCCTACTTCAGTAAAAATAAATTGAATTGAAATTACTTATTCATCCAGAATATCTCTATCACGTTCTACTTGCTTGCTTTCAGGATTAAAATATAATTTCACATTTTTCACACCTTTAGTGTTGTATACCTGCCAAACCCACGAACACACAAACTCCATAGTGGACCATTGTTCTCTCCTGTTTAGAGAGCATGAGCTGACAAATTTTCAGCTTTTATCAAATACCGTAAGTTGGGCTGACCCCTGAACATAAGAACTCTTACTCTATAAGCTTGATAAAAGAATTTTTAACTTTACTCAGCTACGAATTCTCGTATCTTGAAAAATTACAATTGTTTGTAGTATAACATTTATTTTCTTAGCTTATAGGTCCTGTCTCGAAGATCTGAATGTCTGCAAAGACCATTCCTGCAGGGGCGAGTCCTACTAAGCTTAAATTAAAAGCTTGTATTAGGAGTGGGTGCGACAATACCCCAACGGCGGTGGGGTTTGAACCAGATACATTGCAGATTTCAGTCCATACGTTATATCGTTGAGCTATTAAGGCTCTAAAACCACTGTTAGAACGGGCCACCTTTCTATAACCCGGTTGCGAAAAGAACTCCCTAACCTAACGATGGACTCACAATCTCGCAACTAATATCATTCAGTAACATTAATCGGGATCCACTGTCGTGTCGTTAAGTGAATTCGGATATTTGTAAATTAAATTTTGATCACCTATCTATTACCTGGCCGCGGTAAGAACTGCTTAAGGGCAATTCTACATTGTGGGCTTTCATTGTGACTACTGGAAACAATCTAATCTAGAGTAGTAAATTTGTTTTCATTAGGACAATTCCACATTACGGGCTGTCTTCGTGACCACTGGAAACAAGGCTCTCTGGAGTGGTAAGGTTGTTTTCAGTTGGACAATTCTACATTACGAGCTGTCATTGTGACTACTGGAAACAATCTAATCTAGAGTAGTAAATTTGTTTTCATTAGGGCAATTCCACATTTGTGGCTGTCATCGTGACCACTGGACACACGCTAACCTGGAGCGATAAGATTGTAGTCGGACAATTTCATATTACAAATATTTCATATTGATTTTTGTCCATGGAGACAATGTAAATATTCTATATATTTGACTCATATAAAGAAACTACGTCATTTTTATTGCATTGTGCTATCCTTTACGCTTTTTCATATTTGATAAAGGATCTTTATAAAAATAAATATTTAGTGGTTGTAGTCTTGGAATTATATTTGTCGACTATGTGAATTCTTTGTGTACTTACAATGGCTCGGCGTATACCTTAGTTTTAAGGCTTTGCGATAAAAGACATTTTTAGGGTTCCGTAGTTCTATAAGGAATCCTTATGGCTCTCTATCTGTCCGTCTGTCCGCTTACAAGGTGGTCCTAGTATTTCCAAACTATTAGATGTAGTGACTTGTAATCGTCCTTATTGATAGAACATGCTAAAAATTATTTTGAGCGAAATCGGACAATAACTTTTGAAGTTATTTAAAAAATAATGCCTTTATCGCCCATCACATACGGAATCCTTCGGAATATGGAATATAAGTGTGTCTTGACAAGCTCATGGCCACCATTATTAATATAAATATTACCCCACGGATACAAACATCAAACATGCTGTATAAATTCGTAAAATCTAATTTACGAAAGACGTTACACCATTCACACGTATTGCGTCCGCACGAAATGTTAAAATGGAGAGGGCTGACTACGGTTTTAATTGGATGATTAATAAAATAGCAGAATTTTGATTGGAAATATTAGTCAATATACGCGAAGTATGATTGGGAGGTCATATCTGGAGGGTGGGTTCTTCGGAGAGCTTGTGAGACAAAATAATGTTGTTATGGACGGTCTTGGTTCTGGGACTTGTTCGCTATGGATGGACGGAAGATTTTCCTTCATTGATTACTGCAAACGCTTCTATAGGTCTGTATGCCTACTGGGAGATTTCCAACTTTAACGACATGGTAAAGTTATCTTAAATTTATAAAGAGTTTGATCATGCCATCTAGCGTTAAGTAGCGGTAACTTTTTAAACTCCATATAAATTAAAGTTATTTTACCATCTTGTTAAAGTTGGAAAACTCGCACTAACCACACTGGTTGACGAAGGAGTGGGCATTGTATAAATAAATTTCAATATTCTTTGCACTGACTACAATTATTTTATCAACAATGCAGCTGTGGTATTGGATCGACAGTTCTTAGGTGAGGAATATCAGCCTCTTCTGGACAATCTGAAGGACTACATTAAGGAGCTTGCACGGGTTGAGCTCAAACATGGAGGTGTTAATGTCCACTACTTCTCTTGGACAGCGATCAGTCTTAAGAAAGGTAAGCCAGCAATTTTTTTTTATTGAAAGGCCTTTTATTTAACATTTATTCATTAATTCAATCATATTGGTCTTAGATCAATGATAATTAATTTATAATTTCTAGGCACGTAGGGAGTTAAATTGCATTAAAATGTTCCTCTAGATTGTAAATATTTTTTTATTTCTCGAATACACATATTCAGGTCATTAATATTTCATACATATTGTAGCTGGTGATTGTAAATTACTGATTGATTAGGTGATTTCTACTGCAGATTGAAAAAAAACTATTCCTGACTACCTGATTCGCGCGACCACATCCGCGTAAAATTGCGAGACCCCTAGGCCTCCTTAAACTGGCCGTATCAAAAAGCCCTTTCTAAGCGGATGTCTACTAATTATAAACTACCTTCATACCAAATTTCCTTTGTGTACGTGGTTTTAAGATTTCGTTTTTTGTTAACCTTTCGCTTTTATTTAAACAGATAAACTATGTGATCTCATAATATTAAAACCGTGTAAATCACAGCACCAGAAATAAATCCCAAACTTACGCGACGCATTTTTTTTCTCATCCGAAACATCCTTAGATATGTACTGTACCACTTACGGTTGTTTTTAGGATATTTGGCTGTCTTCAGCGTGGCATCGTGTGAGGATACATGGTCACTATATTCACGAACAGAGGAGGAAGCACTATTGTTAATGGCGTTAACTGAAGTCGACTGTCCTCGACTGCCATCAGATTCTGCCATAACTGTTACGTTTGCTGGAGCCGGGCAGGAACTACCGCAAATATTGCTCGATTTTAGAACTCGGAAGGCTTTTGATTGGAAATCTGCCATAATCCTACATGATAATACTTTAAGTAAGATGCATCCATAATGAAAAAACCCACAAGCATGCGATATAAGCCGCTCAGTCTATAATTATTTCAATATTGCCCCGGCATGTTTTATAACCTTTTTCTTTCAAAGTCCTACTGTAATATTCTTAAAAAGCTTACTTTAGGTTTAGTTTTAATTGGAGGTAGCGCCACGTTTAGATTCCTTTTGGTTTTGAATTGGGTTGGCGCGTCCGGGTACCAGTACCTCTTTCTCACATAAGGAAAGATCGGAGTGAAGTGGCGGCAATGCTGTCACGTCAAGTGATGGTATTGTTGTCGCGATTTGTTGGGTTTTCGAGACTTTCCGGTGGCCTAAGTCGTTAGCAAAGGCCGACAGCCGCTAGCCTCCTATTAATGCAGATGTCCATGAGCGTCGGTAGTCACTTAGGTGACGAACCGCCTGCTCGTTTGCCACTTGTAACACAAAAAAAGGTGGAAACAAGAAGATTTTATCAAAAATATTTTTTTAAGACTATTGCTACATTAACATCCGTTCAACAGGTCGCGATATGATATCTCGTGTTGTTAAAGCTTTGACATCGCAAATAGACAACGAAGCAGCGTCTTCGGTGTCTGTGACAGTGTTTAAAATGAGGCATGAGGTTAACGAGTATTTGAGAAGAAAAGAGGCCTACAGAGTACTAACTAAACTTCCCGTGAAATATATCGGTAAAAATTTCCTATTTCTTTTTCTTCGATGCGCTCTTGGTAGAGCGGTCGTGATCATCACGTAGCCACGTTGTCATGAGACGCTGTTATTTTTTTAACGATAGCTCGCTATTTTTGGCCCGTTGGCGCAGTGAACCTGCCATCCGCTTCGTTGGTTGTCAGTTCGATTCCCTCCCTGAGTCTGGGTGTACTTTTTTTTGTTTTTAAAGAATATTAGGAATTCCCTTTCCCCCTCCTACTGAGCTTAAATTTAAAGCTTGAATTAGGAGTGGGTGCGACAATACCCCAACGGCGTATATATCTATGTATTTATATATTTAAAAAAATGTGTATACGAGGCGGCTGTTACTTATACCACAGACAATTAGAGGAAGCGCCATGCTTGTAGCCGAATTGGGCCGGCGCGTCCGGGTACCAGTACCTCTTTCTCACATGAGATAAAAAATATCAGCACGCAACTAAGTTATTGTAGATACTGCTGAAGTTTAGTGATGATCGCCATTCGTTGAGGGCACAACTGGTAATTTATGTTTAGGATCCTGCCTCCGAATTTACGAGCTCGGATCCGCCCGGCCTGACGACTATTGCGGTGGGCTGGCCAGATACCACAGACTCGAAACAATCGATTTGAAACAAGTTATCTGTTTTCTTTGCAGATGAGATGTGTTTCATTGTATCCTACTGTGACTACAGAGTTGTTTTGCTACTCGATTTTAATATTGTTTCTTGACTTCCGTGACTTTGGTCACGTATTTTTATTAATTTCTCGGTTATTTTATTCCTAAGATTTTTGCTAGTAAAGTATTAGATAAATTTAAACTAATATATTATAAAGCTGAACATTTTATTTTTTTGCTTGAACACGCTAGTCTCAACTACTGATCCGATTTGAAAAAATCTTTCAGTGTTAGAAAACCCATTTATTGTGGAAGGCTATAGGCTATATATCATCACGCTAGAATTGAATCCATTTTTTAAACTACTTTTACGCGGATGAAGTCGCGGTCACAGCTAGTAGCACACAGCTAGTAGCTAGTAGTAGTAACACAATAATATTTAACCATCTTTATAGAAAAGTTCATAGTTTTCGTGTTTTCCAGACCACATTTACGCACTGACTGCTGACACTATGAGACAAGAATTTAAGGTAAGAATGTCTTCAAAATTTGGGTTAAGTTCATGGCATGCGCTGATCTAATCTTCAACAAATGTGGTGTTTGCAATCATTCTTTTTTTGGCCAAATAAGAGTCAACGAATGGAATTGCTTATGATCGTATATCCTTATTGATAAAGTTCATTTCTACAAGGATAAGTCTATAAAATATATGATTTTGATACATTATTTTTGGAATGAATACTACCACACTTTCAAGCTCAACAGATAGTGATATCGTGATGTCGCAATTCTACTAGCATGGTGGGCAATGATAGGCATCCCCACTAGCGGTAACGTTGTAACACTGATCAATTTCCATAAAGTTAGAAAACTCGCACTAAGCACTCTGTATACAACTTTTATTACAAAAAGTATAAGAGAAGATTATGTTTGATTAACAAGAAATACATCAGCAAGAATGTTGTAGAATATTATATATTTATAATATCAAAAGAATATAGTAGCAAGAATATAGTCTCATAATGGTTTGCGTAGTAGTTTTTCATTACAAGTAGATCTTCATCGAACGGTGTTAGAGGTGGGTAGTAAATTATGGAAAGTTTTTATTAGGGGTAGCAATTTCAATTATGTCATGGTCACACGTTCCCCAATGTGATACAGACCTCGTGCATCCCTTAAGCAACCAACCATGAACAGCAAGGTGAGCTGGATTTTCTTTTTATCATTATCATCATCATAATTATTATCATAAACCTAATTTGAAGTATTGATCGCTCAACGGCCGAAGGAAGTGTTCGGTTCCTCGTTTTCTTTACATATTTCAACTCACTGCTTGGTCTCTCTATCTTCTCTCGCACAGCTTAGCTGTCTAATCTGGGCCAATTTTATCCTTTGCATCATAGCCACTGCTGTGCTTTACCATACGTGTCACAATCGAACGGCTTGCTATGAATTTCCTGCCTCGCACAATATGTCTGTGGTTGCCAGCCCCCGGAACCGGTATGGTGAGTCCATGGAATGCTAAGAAATTCGTCTCTCTCTTTCTGTTTTTGTATGTGTTAATGAAATAATAATAATTGGACAGAAGCAGCAAAAAATAGAGATACATGGAAATGTCTAGAGGAGGCCTTCACCTTCGATTAGCGAGGGGTTCTTACTGGGAAATTAAATAAGTACAGTAAAATTTTTATAAATAAGGTACATGTTAAATTCTTGTTATTAGTAAGAAATAAAAGGCTTTTTTATTTATTTTTTATTTATTTAAATGAAATAAAATGAACAAATAATTGTAGGTACTGCACAAGTTCACCGTAGACTTGCCCAAGGTTCTACTAATCCTTATAAGTGTAATGGGAGTGTGTCAGCGTAATCTAATCGGCGATCGATATCAAATGGATTTGAGGTATTAGACATACCTAAAAAGTGTTCCTAATATTTAAAAAAAAAAGTACTAAATTCGTTTACCTTGCCTCTACGCTACGGCCCAATCTATTTGTGTTATGTGTGCGCCAAATAAAAGTTTTCTTTCTTTATTTCTTTAGTGTAAAAATTGTAAATAACTTTAACATACTGATAAACTTGGACTGGGCGCCACTTTTTCATTCTTGAACATTTCTGATTTTCTCATCTTGGCCGTTGAAACAAGATAATCCTTTGTCTTTAAACATTGTAATAAATGTATGTTAGTAACGGATTTAAAACATGAAATCAGTATCTATATAAACATAACGTAAGTATACTTATATTATGTATATAAAAGTGAAAAGTCTCATAACACGCAATCTCGAAAACTGCGGGATATACAAAGATAAAATTTCTCAAGGACGTAGGTTATAGTTAGTAGAGATCCGCTAAGAGACGATTTTTCGATAGGACCAGATTATTTAGGTCCAAAGGCTGAGGCGGACGAAGTCGTAGGAAACATCTAATAACATAATAAACTTTATTTTTGGTATTTTAAAATTTCAAACCCAACCACAATAGAGCTCCATAATTACCAGTTTCGGTCTTTCCGAAGCGTTACGACATAGGGAACTTCAAAAAAGTAGGTCATTTCTCAAAGGCCGGCAATACATCTGCGGGCTCTCTGGTGTTGTCGTTGTCCATGGGCCTCGGTAGTCGCTTAGGTGAATCGCCTGCCCGCTTGCACCTTTTTATATTATTATGAACTAAACAATTGAAATAGAAAAAAAATGTAATTTTTTTCTGGAACGGTGTAAATTAATACCTATCCTTTAATTATCACAGTCTAATTACGACCAGTAAGCGAACTCTGGTATTCCTAAAAAGTTATTGAAATATTAAGGTATCTATTAGGCATGCAAAGTAATGGGAGAGTTCCCGAGAGGTTAGTCTAAATTCGGGTGGCGTGCCTTAGTAGCGGGTGGACGATTTGCTCGGCCAGAGAACGCACGACTGCCCCACTCATTACGAGAGTAGTTGGTGATTGGGAGATACAATCCGGTGTTTGTTTGTCTTTAAAATGAATAAAAGTATAATGTAGAAACGTTTCAATACCGCAGGACTCAAAATTCGAAGCCGAAGTCAAAATTTGTTTATTCGGATATTTCGGAATTATAAGAACTTTTTTGATTAGCCCGTTGGCGCAGTTGGCAGTGACCGGGGGTTGTGAGTTCGATTCCCGCCTCGACTCGACTTCTCACGTCTAGTGATGGTGTTGTTGTCGCGTTTCGTTCGGTTTGTGAGACTTCCCGGTGGCCTAACTCGTCATTAAGGGCTGGCTGCGCATCTGCTGGCCTTCTGGTCGTGCTGATGTCCATGGGCGCCGGTAGGCACTCCGGTGCCTGCTGCCTGCTCGTCTGCCCCCTTGTAACATGAAAAAAAAAAGTCCGGATTTTTCGATAGCGCTATATTAAAGAGATCTAAGGGCTATCGTAATTTTACATGGACGAAGTCGCAGAAAAAGCTATTAATTTATAAAATGATAAAAATATCGGGGCAACCCTAGATGCTGATCTGAATTCTCGACATTGCAAGCAACACTAAGCGTAACATTTCCCGCGGGCTTGTTATACAACTTTATGAAGCTCGAGAATACTGAGGGGACTTATTACAGGCCCCAGTTGTATGAAATGTTTGTTTGATAAAAATATTTTCGACATAAGTTATGCCACGGTTTCCGCAAATTGATATACCTTCAATAGGATAAAAATAACAAAATAATGAATGGAAATGGCCATGAAAACAGTTAGTCCCATTTCTTTGTCTGTTCTCAGAGCGGTTTCCTTGTTTTTGCTTGTTTTGTACAAATCTTACAATCGTACAATTGGGGATACAACGCTTTTAATGCTCGAGCCAGACATAACTCAAAGTGTTTGTACATTTTTGTCTTTGAAGACTACAAAGTACTACAAACTTTTGCGCATCTACCGTGGACATTGTGCCACACTACATGATCAATCAAATGAAGCTATGTCTAGCTCCGGCATAAAACAGATCGTAACCTCCTCACTCAACAACTGTCCACAACTGCCAGAAAAAATAGTATCTGTGTACCAACTAGGTTTTCAAGATGTCCCTCGATATTTTAGTCACCTTTAGTAGTTTCTGACACCTTTAGTAGCATCTAACTATCGGAAAAACGCTTATATTTTACGAACTTGTGAAAAAAAAAATAAAAGACACAATATTAACATATTTAATGACATCAGTGAAAACATTGAGGATTAAATTGAGCAAGGCATATATTGATGATATTACATCGTAATTATATTATTTAATTTAAATTTTGGGTTAAGTTTTATTTTAATATGATACAACAAGACTTAAATTAGGTTACATGTGGAGATATATTAATGGGTTATAATGTTTTTAATAGTATTACGTTAAATTCATGCACCGAATGTCTCTCTAATAAAAAAAATCGAAGGTAGATTAAATAAAAAGTAATTTATAATTAAACTCTTACTCAACAAGAGTGGTGCTATAAGTGGTTGACGTGTCTGACTGTGACATTGTGGCTTGTAAACGAACGGACCAATTAAAATGTGTTTTTTCGGGTTCCGTACTTACAAAGGAAAAAGGAAACCCGTATAAGATCCGTTCCTTGTCTGTCTGTCTGTCAAGACGCTTTTTCTCAGGAACGCGGAGATGTATAAAGTTGAAATGAACACTAAATACTGAAGCGTGCAGTTCCTTGAAGGTGTGAAAAAAGTCTAAGTGTTATCTATCAAAAGATATGGCAATTTATTTCGCATTTCCCATAGGAGTATATTCGAAAATGGACTCAAAACCTATAGGGAGTACCCTGCCCGTTGACCTAGAATCATGAAATTTGGCAAGAAAGAAAGAGGCTATATCTTGAAGTACTATTATATGAAAAATACTGGAAACCATAAATTTGCAAAAAATATTGCGGTAACTTGGTCAAATTAAAGGAAACCTTTTGAAAATTATAGATCTTCAAATAACCTGGTAAAGTATTATGTGGCGGTACGGAACCCTTAGTGCGCCAGTATGACTCGCACTTGCACAGTTTATTATTGTTTGAATGTGAACATTATTGAGATGGTTCTTACCGACAACTTATGAAGATTTGTTTCAGCTTTCTAAAATCCCCTTTTTTGCGTCGGGGGTAAAAAAGTATTTCAGTCGTTGAAACAGAACTCAAAGTGTATGCATATTTGCTTATAAATACAAACATATTTCAGTCAACAAACACTGGCAACCTGCGGTTTGGTGAATAATTGCCAATTAAACAGCATAAATTGCACTGCCATGTGGTATTCAGAATGAACAATAATTTCTATTTGTAGTTTAAGCTGTCCTTATAGGCAAGGGTTTTTATCAACATCTAAAAATAATCTGGCTTGGAAACAAAACCAAAAAAATAAAAATAAAGAAAAAGCCTGATTGCCAAAATCAAAAATATCTTTATTAGTGTGAATATATGCTTTTAAGAAAGCCTATGTCTACTTCCTTGGAAGCGCCTGTGACCGTTATATACACGTATATCTGTATAGAGTAGCGATTTCCCGCGACCTTGTTCGGGTTAAACTAGACTTGCCCATGGATCTCCTTTATCTGGCCTTGTCGAGAAATTCCTTCCCTGCTAAATTTCGTCTTAACATGTTCCACGGTTTTCGAGATTTCTTGTTAGGTGACCTTTCGCTTTTATAAATATACATTTTTATTTTAAACATTTTTTCATATTTTGGTGTTCAAAGTTACGATAGATACAGCTAAGGATTTATGGCTCTAAATAGCATTTATAATTAAGATGTGTTTAAAATTATTTTATAATAAAATAACGTATCCATTCTTGAAACTCGTAATAATGAGACGTGACCAAAAGCATTAAAAAATGGAAAATGCAATAAGCAAAAATGGAAAATAAATGAGCATCTCATATACGTGGAATTGGTCTGTTTTTCCGTACAATCCACGATGTTTGTAAAGACCGTTTTATATTAGTTATCTGGAGCGGAAAATTAAAAAGCCGGGAAGCTTCTAGGGAACATGAAAGCCGACGGGCTTTATTTTTTATATGCGATAATGAACCATAGTTACAATGGTTGAATATGTGCTAACGAACAAGTGGTTAAGCTCTACATCCTTTATCCTGCCTCTATTTTGTTTTTTTTAATTATTTTACAAGGGCCAAAAGAGCAGGCTGTTCAGCTAAGTAGTCACATAGATGATCCGCCGCCCATAGACATCTGCACAACCAGAATGCATGCATATGCATTGCCGGTCTTAAAAAGAGGTTTAGGCCACGGGGAACTCGACAATACTATCACTTGACGTGACAGCATTGCCGCCACTTCCGCCTATCTTATGTGAGAAAGAGGTACTGGCAGCCGGACGCGCCGGCCCAATTCGGCTGTAGACCAAAAAGGCTTCAAGCATGGTGCTACCTGTAATTAAAACGGATGTTCTGTCACTCCAATCTAACGAGGGCAAAGTATCCAATAACCAATATATTTATTTTCCAACGGGTTGATGTTTTGTTAACATCGCTTATATTAGTGACAATTTTAACAAAGTAAATTCTGTTGTAAATAAGCATTTTATTCACAACAAGCGGTTTAAATTTACTTCTAGAAGTATTTATGGAATAGTATATATCGGAAAAAACGGTACAGAGATTTGGAGCAAACGTGTGTCAGAATTCAACGTAATGCAACATTACCCGTTATATACGTGAATTTTGGGCTTTTCTTATGACTTTGATTTCTTATAAGTTTGATATTAGTGTTCATTTTAATTTACATTTCACAATTATTATTTATTTATTTAACTAATATGAAGACGAATATATATTTTTTATAATTGCACATATAAATATTATAACATATAAAATGAAATCTATATTAAATGGACCATAATGAGAAACGTGTTTTGCAGACCGTAAAAGATTAGGATGTGTGCGTTAAAGCTTCATTAAAAGTTTAGACGACCAATTTGTGGAATTTAGAAAATACGTGTACGTCGTGATATTTTTGAATAAAAACGTTGTTTTTATGAGAATTGTGTAATGTTTTTTTTTTTGTGATGAAAATATTTATTTACACTTTTGCGACTAAAATTTGTTACAAATTGTCATCTCTTTAACCGAAAAGTTCTCGTTTTCCGGTTTAACGTTGCAAATTTTCATGTTTAAATATTAAACAGGTCTTTTAGGTATTTTTAAAACAGGATGGGTAGTCAAAGTAAAAATCGTTTATTCATATATACTTTTTTATAAGCACTTATATACACATAATATTATTTTTTAATCATTTAGTAATTTGGTGATAGGTAGAGGACGGGAAATGAAGATGGGAGGAGAATGTAAAGGGAATGAAATTGAACTAAATAGAATGGAATACTATATAAAAGAACTGTAGAATCACCGAATGTGTTAAATAACGAACAAGATTTAATGTAACATATCTGTAAAAAAATTACTTAATCATTAATAATAATAATTACAATAGCCGTTCTTGTATAAATAGATACGTGACTTTGCCTTTACCATTTATTAAGTTTTTTTTTAAATATGTAATCAGAATGGATGCTACTGAAAATGAAAAGTGCTCTTATAAGGTTTGGATTTTCCTAACAATCCAATACATTAAGGCTGTTTCCGGAACAGTGTTTCGGTAATTCCATTCCGGTTGTCATCAAAACCGGGACAGATCCGTGGAATTTCGTACGGATGGTGATCCCAATTTTACCGCAATTCACGGGGGATCGGGTTGAGTAAATAATTAAGTTTCCTCTAACAGATTGGTTTCGGAACAAGGCCTAATTTCTCGTAGCTAAATTTGTGCATATAGTCCTAACGGCTGTGCCCGTGAAATTTTTAAGATACTTCTTGTATTGCACAACATTGATGCATTCACGCATTAATAAATAAATAAATAAAATAGAATAAAAAGCCTTATATTTCTTGCAAAATACATTTTCCCTTAAATAAACTAGTTATGTTAAAGTTAAACCTATTTAACTTATTAATTAAAAATATAACTAATAGTTATTGCTAGTTGCAAGAACCCCTTTTCGGGTGAAGGCCTCCTCCAAAGAATTCCATTCACGCATTAATTAATGCAAATAATAAGTGGTTTTAGTAGTTTTTCGATAAATGCATTCAATAAAAAAAATAAAAAGACTTTTTGTTATCGTCTTCTTCCTAGCGTTATCCCGGTTAAGTACGAGGGTCCGCTTAGAGGATATGGTTGTGGGGTGAGTTAAGATGACCGATTGCCGTCTGACGTCATCCTCGGAACCCTCACGATCTCTACAACCTTTCGACTAATGTCACAAAGTGGCATTAATCGGATCCCACTGTTTTACGTGCCTTCCGATATACAGAGGAGGTTGGATATCAAATACAAACCAGTGCTAGACTGGGTCACCCATCTATCACCCGGTCGCAGCCAGAGCAACTTAACTTAGCGATCGACTCAAATTTGCAATTGATTCATACGAAGCTCGACAAATTAAAAGATGTGTTTCTAGTAGAAGGTAAAATTTTGTTCTTTGTCAAGGTCATCATTATAAAAGCATGTAATGCAAATTATTGAGTTATTATAACGATTTTATTGTTAATTTACACTTAGATGCCAAGGAAATGATCGCAACCAAACCACATATCGATGTATCAGTTGCAATGGATAAAATACAAGAAGCAGAGAAATTGTTTTCAGAAGATAGAATGGCTCTATACGGTGCTAATGAAGGCACGAAAAAGGTATTCCCTTCATTAAATTGGAAAGATAATTATTAAGCATAATATCAGAATACTGCACCCACTCCTAATACAAGCTTTTAATTTAAGCTTAGTAGGAGGGGAAAAGGGGATATTAGACATATCTAAAAAGTATTCCTAATATTTTATTTAAAAAAAAAGAAAAAAAAATGCTTTTTTATTTTATTTCTTTAATTCATGGTATTATTAATAATATCATACGTAATCTTTGTTACTTACACAGCACGCGCGTCCACGCTAGCATGGCCATGCGTTGCGTACATAATTAGACAATTTTCTTTTCATGTCACTTAATAGTCAATTGATATTTATATTTAACATATAAGTATGTAGCTTTTACCGCGGTCGGGTGATAGATGGGTGCCCAATGGATATACATCCTTCAAGGCCCTTTTCTCTTTTTCCCAGAAACGCATACAGGTATAAAATTAAAATTAATACTGAGGTCTGTGATTCTTTGAATCTGTGTAAAAATCTTCCCTCAAAGACTACGCAATCAAATGATTCCCTTTTTAAATATGTCGCATTTAAAAAGGGAATCAAAACCTAATAGGTACTTCTTTTTGAACTAGAATATTTAAAAATTCCAAAAACCGTAAATTTGTAGTTACATCACAAGAACATTATTATGACTTTGTCAAACTAAAAGAAATCTTATGAAAAGTATAAATGTTAAAATAATCTAGTAAAATATTACGTGATGCGTCCCTCTGATAAGCATTTTTCGAGTGTTTTTCACCAAAACCGGAACAACGCCAAAAGATAAACCCTTGACGTACGTACTACGTAGGTTCAAGTTAGATGTATATATTCGTTAATACCAGTTTAGGCTTAAAAGTGTAATATTTTCCTATATATTCTTATTGTTTGGAAACTATTTCTTGGTTTAAGTAATTTTATCATCAACTAGCTGTGCCCGCGACTCTATCCGCGTAGAATAAGGTAAAAAAAAAGATCAAGCGTGATGATTTATAGCCTATAGTCTACCTCGATAAATGGGCTATTTAAAACTGACATAAATTTCAAATCGGACCAGTCCTTTATGTTTTAAAAAGAATATTTTTTGAATAATTCAATTTATGTTAATGATGACCCTATTGTGCTCTGACCATTGTTGGTCTAATGACAGCGTTCAGGCTTAGTCGCTTCGGGACCGGTCATCAGTGCCGGCCTGGTCGCGGACCTGACAGCTTTCACGCGGTCCCAATTGTCATGAACAAATCGATTCATTTGTAACATTATCAAACGCTTGTGCTAACCCAATGTCTCTTACGACTGTAAATAAACTTGCTCCATTGATATCAGTTTCAAATTAACATTTAACTGAACATCAATTACAGTCAGCATGCGTAATAATATTTGTTAATCGGAAGTTCTGATGGAATATCAGATGGAAACATCGCCAGTAAAACCGCTGCCAAAAGTGTCGAGAAATTCAAATCCTTATCACATAAAGCGACCGATGAACGCGTTCATGGTCTGGTCGAGGTTGCAAAGAAAGAAGATATCGATGATGAATCCGAAGCTACACAACTCGGAGATATCGAAGCGTCTGGGCTTGGAGTGGAAGAGTCTGGACGAGACCGAGAAGAGGCCGTTCATAGACGAGGCAAAAAGATTGCGTTTGAAACACATGCACGATTACCCTGACTACAAGTATAGGCCACGTCGGAAAAACAGGTTAGATGCCCCCTACGGGAATCCAGCATTGTATAGTACAAGGGAGACGTTTGTAGAGATAGAACCACGGATGGAGGGCAACTATCAAATGCCTACGAATTATGCTGATCCTCAATACATGTACAATAATGTGATAAGCTACACAGTTCCAATCAGTCAGCCTTCGTTCATATCACCGATGAGGGCTAAAGAAGAAACGCTGCCGAGCCTCGATTTAAGACCTTTACCGTCTATTGAGAGCATTTCCCCAAGACCCTTTGCAGTGGTGAATCAGCAGATGATGGTGAAGGCATACCCCAACCTGCATTACGTGCCTGATGACGTCGCCAGGATATCATATCACTACCCCTTCAGTGTTCAATAAACGAGTCTTTTATATTGTATGTAGATGCCAAACTAATAGGTTAATAAAGAATATTTATTTGTTTCACGTATTATTATATACGTTTGCGTAATTTTCTATTCACTGTTTTGATATCTAGTAAAATGTTTTTATGCTTGCGTTAGCTTTTAGTTTTCTTGGTAGCCGTAATCAGTGTTCATTGTTAAAGTACAAATTAAACCAATTGATAAACAGTAATGTGTATACGATAATAATTTGGTGCCCGGAAGATATAAAGAAAACACGCGTCTTTTCTCGAAACAGATGTGAATGAAATTTTAAAATATCCTCATAACCATAGGAGACCTTCTGTCGTTATGTGGATATTTTTAAATTTCATTAATATACCAGCAAAATTCCTGTACAACCTACTAAAAGACCTTGGCTTGTCAAGGACTGTCATAAGTTCATTATTAGAAATGACACCTAAAGCTGCATTAGTAGAATCATACGAGATTTGGCTAGGCTGGGGAGGGACCACTGCCAGTGTAGGTGAATGTTAGTGGCCACTTTAAAGAGTACCCTTAAACCTATATATGGGTCCCAGGCACTGCTATAGATCGTCCCTGTGCAACGAAATGGACTCAGCATCCTCACGGTGAATCCATAGAATGCTAAGGAATTTGTTTCTTCTCAAGATATAGCTTCTTGCCAATTTTTATCATTCTAGGTCAAAGCGAAGTCCTAGTATGGGAAATGTGACGTAGACGTCCATATCTTATGATTGCTTTAATTTGCTCTAATATTATGCATCTTATGATTGCATAATATGAATACTTAACACACCACCTACTATTGGTTCGATAATCTCTTGTCCTAAAGGTTGTGTGGAAGATCGCTCTTTAGCGATAACACCGCCTTTTGTACTCTCTCTCTCTCCTCGTTTATATGTTTTCTTTTCTTATGTGTTCTTGTGGTGTACAATAAAGAGTATAAATAATAAATTGCTTACACTTAGAGTGTTGATTTCTTCACAGCTACAAGGGACGGTAGACCTCATTATTTGATATTAATTTCAACTTTATACCTCTCCAATTCCAACTATACTCTCTCTAATCTCTAATAACTCTCTCTCTCAATTTCAACTATATATAAAGGGTCTTGACAGATAGACAGACGCACGAACAACGAAGTGATCCTATAAGGGTTTCTATTGTTTCTTTGGAGGTTTGGACGCACCCGCACAGTGAATCCATAGAATGCTGAGAAAGTCGTCTCACAACTAGGTACACATAAATGATAAAGGGACAAAGCAGTAAGCAGAAATTACTCATCAGATTTAAACCAGCATTTCGCGATGGGGGACCAAAATATTTTCCACTCGAACTCTGTCACTTCCGACGGTGGAACGATCGTTCAGGCATGATTCGCGGATTCGGGCCGTCGGAAGTCCCGCAGAAATAATGTGTGCGCGATGACGGGACGCTTTGCCGGATTGATGGGCTGAGATCTGAGCTGGAATCTCCGTGTAATTGATTGGCTGATTGCAGAAAGGGTGTTTTTCATCCGGATTTTCAAAGTTATTGTTATGATAGAGGGAATTAGCGCTGATATTTCTTATCGTTACTTGTGTTAGCAATCTATATTGAAATACAAAATTTAACTTCATTTGTTTGCTTGATTGCGAGCTATATACATAGATTTTTACATAGTCACAATCTCACCACAATATATATGAACAGGTGTGCAATACTAGTAATAATATATGGGTGAATTTCGACAAATGCTATTTTTAAGCCTTTGAGGATTGAGTGTGCTCACTCACTTATCACACTTGTTTATTTCTAGCAAAATGGAATCAATAAAACTGCATTAAAATTTCTCTAAATTGTTCTTAAAAAGAAAAATACAAGATTTAAATTGCTTATATCCAGATTACGCAACTTTCAAATGTCTTCAGTTGAGAAAAGAGGATACTCATTTTTCAAAGGGCGACAAGCGTCCGTGAGGCTTATATAATTTCTATAGTTCTAATAGAAGAAGAAGAAGAAAGAGTTTTATTTGGCATAAAAACACTGTACACTGTACCTACAATACACGATTTAAACATAAAAGAAACACTTAAAAAACCAATAAAGCCCTTATAAATTATATAATAGGACCCGATTAAATGTCACTTTGTGATATTAATCGTAATTAGAGGTAGCGCCATGCTTATAGCCGAATTGGGCCGGCGCGTCCGGGTACCAGTACCTCTTTCTCACATGAGATCGGCGTGAAGTGGAAATCTGAAAGAATTTTCATATTCCGCATTTTATGACCAAAACGCTCAATCAATGTCCGCGGGAGGACTGGTATATGCAGGTTTAAAAAAGCCCTAAAAATTGGCACTATTAAATGAAGATGAAGTCGCGATCAGCAGTTTCTATAATAGTAAAAAATATGAAAAAAAAAACAGCTTCCTTTTACTTTATTATAACTAATGGACGCCTGGTCGTAATTCAGCCAGAAATCTTTAGATTTAAGTACAATATACAATATATTTAGAGCTATGTAGAATTTTTTTATTCTTAGTGCACCGAAATTTGACAATTTAATCATATTAAATGTAATTATTTTGAAAAAAGAAAAAATCAAAAATATGCCTTTTTGGGAAAAGTACTCAAACTGCTTAATTACCAAAATTTTAATTATCAGTATAAAGACATTGTTATATTTGACACTATCTTGTAATAGAATGCATACATGTATCTGTAAATCGTTTGGCATTGGTGTGCGTGAAGCTATATTTTAAAAATTTAATGTATTATTAATGCACATTGAAAAAATATTAGCATGCGCACACCATCCATATGAATTATAAACTGAGCCTAACTCTGTGAACCTCTGAGTTTTTTCCTTTATTTTTAGGAGTGCACAATGATCAGTGTTTGAACTAAATATCACACGGAGAATGAGACAAGCGGAACTGTTGGCGGAACAACAGCTTGCCGAAATCGAGCTACAAGAGCTTCAGTTGAAGAGGAAGTTCATAGAGAAAAGGTTGGCCACTGAAGTGGCTGAAATCTATGCAGAAGCCGAACGTGCGAGAGTACGTGTTGCAGATACTTACACAGACCAAAGTGCCAACGAACGGTTCAATGACACTCAAATGCGGGGGGAGCCTGATGCAGTCGATGTGGATAGTCTTGGCTCAACACTGCTACCAGTAACACAAGAGTGGATTGAACAATATCGATTACTGAACGAAGACGCATTTGAAGTTTCACGTCGGTCGAGAACACCGCTTTCTGTTTACAAGTTGCAAGGTTATGTTCAATATTAAATTTATTTTACAACTCACGAGACTTGTGTCAATAGTAGCGAGACTTGTGTCAATATTAATTCGAATTAAATTTTGTATTTTATTGAAGTACTAGATGTATCCCGCGACTTCTTACACGTGGACCACTTCCATCGCTTAGGGGTTTAAAAAAATGATTTTGGATAAGGCTCAATGTCATGTTTTTTAAAAAACCTTCGCAAATAATGCATTATTTTAGATGCATGAGAAACTAAACTACTTTGCTTTAATCCGCGAATGAATACGAGGGAAAATCGGTTTAATGCTGCAACCCGAGGGTTTCACTTTCACAGACATATAGCTTGTATTTTATAGAATAATTTAAGCTAGTTTAATTTAAATTAAAGGATTAAGGTTCGGCACTATAACTTAAATCTGTGAAAATGGAAAAAACGTCCGGAAGTCCATTGTGGATAAAGTTGCGTGATACAGCTGTTATATTATAAAGTTGTATAATTTATCCTGTTTTTAACGATTACTGATCTAATAGGATTAGAACAGAAATTAATTTCTGTAGTATTTTCTTCTATATTATTTTATTTATTACGAGTTAACAAGGCAGGAGGTAAATTAATTCTGCTTATGAGCTTCATCAACCATTTCGAAGTGTAAAAGAATTTGATATCGATAAAATATGTTACTTGTTGAGCTACCGTCATTCTCCCTTCCTCTTTTGAAGTTTAAGTGCCTTGAAGCTCTAGCTAGCTCAAGATGAAGAAACTGATCCGCATTATAAATAACATTTTTAGTCATAGTGCCTCGCCAGAGCTTCAAAAAGGTAGGACTTAGACATAATCATATTGCTAACATTAATTTGTTGTGAATTGGCAAAAGAATTAAGGATCCATGCAAAAACTTTGTAATCTACTTCTTCTTCCTAGCGTTATCCCGGTTAAGTACCAGGGTCCGCTTAGATTGCAGAGGATTTGACTGTGGGGCGAGTTAACTGAAAATTATTAGTAGACAATATTATAATATTTTCATTTGTAATAGTTATTTTTTCTACGTATACTCTAGTATGGCTAACATTCAAAATTATTGATTGAAAATTAAAATATTTATATAAAAAACTCACATATTTATTTCGAATGTAATTTCAGATGCGTCACTTTGCTACGACTACTACTTCTATGACGAAATGTTTTGCTATTTCAAAGTCTACTAACCTCTTCACTAGTGTCTGAACTGTTCTAGAAATCTGTCGAAAAAGCAATAAACTCGTTGTTTTGTTCCGCTTGTCCGTAAACCTTCTACCTCAAGTAAGAAACTTGAATAACCATTTTTGTAACAGTTTAGTTTGTGTATTTTACATGTTTTATGTGTACAATAAAGAAATCAATCAATCAAGGTGCTTATACTTTGTATTCTCTGTCAACTTCTCAATACGAGCGTGCAAGTTCTTTAGTAATCGTGTCATATCATGTTATTTCATGGTTAAATTTGTTGTTAGATGTTGTGTTAAGATTTTTTGTGTGTTTCTTTTATTTTACTGTCACCAAACAGTCAAAACGGGCGACAAACTCAAACTAAGCGTTGGAAACACTGGTTTGTTTGTCTACCTTTTGTCTCAAGACTAAATAGAATAGGGTATAATTGCATTTCAAATTGTAAGAAAATATATATCAAAAATATTCATTACTTTGAGGTTTACAAAAAAAACCGCGACACCATCTATAAGTAATATCTTAGCCAAAAAGATGAATGCAAAAAATTAAAGTTTCCAAGGTTATTTTTGGATTTGGAGGTAAAATTTTGTTTTAACAGCATGTTCATTTATAAATTCAGTCAGATGATAATGTGAAATAAAATAGACCGACCGGTAAGATTATTGCGTTGTCGCTAAAGCTGGCTTTGCAAGAATGTTATCTGAATCTTAAGTAAATTAGGTATCTACTAGCTTTCTCTCTTTACGATGAGGTGAGTTTACGATGAGATGAGGTGACTTCTAAACTTGGATGACAGCTCTTAGTTAAAGAAAATTTTGCTAAAGGTTATTGTTTGACATTAACGTAATACATAACAAGCAAAAATAATCTTTTTAACTAATTGACGAACAAACGACGTTCGTCCTTAGCGTGGCAAACCAATTTCTTAAAATCTATGGAATTGCCAAATTTCAAAAATCCCAGAAAACTTTCTAGGTAACCGCTATCATTCGATCTAAGTCACTGTATTATTACTTAGTATTTTTGATTTTGAGGAAAAAATAGACATGTTCTGGCGCCAAATTTTCATTGGCCGAGTCTCCGTTTCGGCCAAGAACGTGGCCGAATATCGCTATGCGACAATACCCCAACGGCGGTGGTGTTTGAACCGGGTACCTTGCGGATTTCAGTCCATACCTTATACCGTTGAGCGATTGAGGGTCTGAATTGTGATGAGATAAAACTTTGTGATATACATCAGATATATAAGAGGATGTTATTGCGTAGTAACAGTGTGCCACAATCCCACATTTTTGCGGAAGCCGCAGTTTTTATTTATTCTATAACAAATATGTAAAACAGGTCGCGCCTCGTTATTAGCCGTCAGAGCGACTTGACGTGATAGCGGCTGTCACGTCATCGATGATATGATAAATTTTGCAGGTTTTTTACTGTATTGGTTATACATACATATAGTCCTGTATGTATTTATGTATTTATTTATTGTGAATTGTATGAACATATCAGCCACGTCTCGGTTTTTACCTGTAGATATACTTATTATGGGGTCATAAATCTATGCTTTTCGATGTGTTTTCTTCTTTCTAAAGAAGTTAATAAATAAGTCTGTGCCTGTACAAAAAAAAATCAGACCATTAAAAAAACTTAGTACAACTACGAAGACCACTATGTCTTAAATCTAACGTTTCACTACGTTCGTGACAATGATTAATAAAGACATGTTTACGTTTAGAATAACTAGCTCGTAACAAAATTCGGTACTAAATAACTAGAGTAAACAACGACACAAAGTCATACACAACTATAAAACTTGCCACTCCTGATAATTAGTTAATAGCTGGCAACAAAATGTGACGTCAGGTGTCATCTAGCCGACCGTAAAAGATTTGGTTGACAAGTTATGGCACTATTTATTACTAGTACTTGCTTATAAAATGCGCAATATTCGAATTGAAGTTTTTATATTGAAAATGGAGGTTCACAAGAGCAACTACTTCATAAAGCACTGAATTAAAGGCTCGTAGATTCATTGCCTGCCGATAAATAAGTATGCTCTTGAAGGTCCCCAAGTCTTATCGGTTTGGGTATAGCCAGGCTAGCGCATATTGCGTGAGGCAGGAAGTTCCTGGCAAATTACACAGCTGTGGATTTTTAAGGTTAACATAATCCAGTTGGGTACTATTAAGTTATTTTTAGTAATATACTAACTTTCATCACGCCAGTTATTAAACCGACAGATTTACCGTATATAATGCTTGAAGGAAATGTTTACGTTAAATAGTTCTACAATGGAGCCCGTGACAGCATATATATATATTTCATGTTTAACCCATTAAAGCCAAAATTGTGAACCATTATGAAAGGGAAAGGAAACGGGGACAATATTATAGGATAATAGAATGTAGTAAATAGTAAGTAACCCAGCTTTCGGGTAGGACAGCGTCTGCTGGATCCGCTAGTCTTTATATTTTCTACTAGTTCATGATAATATTATTTAGTTAAGATCTAGTAAACAAACGCATAGTGGACGTCACAGTTACAAAATATGATTTTAGTTGCTGTCACGTCAGCGGTAATACTATTTTGATGAGAAGTTTCATCATATTCCCTCATTTTATAGCTATGGAGTGCCAATATAAAGCACTTAAGTATCTTATAGTGCCCTTAATAATAAAAACTAACCATAAA
>JANCMC010033613.1:20797628-20832524 GCA_024363005.1 Charaxes varanes | reverse complement strand
ATTTTATAGCTATGGAGTGCCAATATAAAGCACTTAAGTATCTTATAGTGCCCTTAATAATAAAAACTAACCATAAAATATGCAAAGTGCCATACCGGCCTGCAAAAAAACATCTATTATTATAAAAGCCGTTATTTCTGAATAACGTTATATTCATATTACATAGTATTCGTTCTGAATTTTCTTTATAAACATAATTTATTTCATGAACGTACTAATAGGTTTTGTAAATTTTACTCCATATTTAAGCGTCATTTGTTTTATAATAAACTTTCAAATGATACTTGGGAGATTTTTATCGTGGTATTTTTATTTCATTAAGATCAAACCGTATTTGAACTCGTATATTGTTATAATGAGTTAAATAAATTTATAAAAAGACAATTACAGCAGGTTCACATGACAAGCGCTTAACGCACGTTTTGATAACACGCTTTTACGACTACACACATTTTTTTCGAGTTTTACACATGCTCATGGGCGTTTAATTAAAGCGCGCGTTGAACGCTGCACTAACGCGTGTACAGCGTACGACGCTGACAACATGCATCAGTCAGTCGTCAACGTGCGCTTTGAGATCATTAGTTATCTATGTTACCGTTCATTCGAGCACGTGCTTTACTCGGATAGATGTGTTTTAGGGTTCGCTCAGTTGGAATGTAGAACAACTGAACCAGGGCGGCTGCGGCAAAGCGCGTTCAACGCTAGACGTGCGAGCATCTGAAAACTATACAAAACAGTGCGTGTTCAACGCGCGTTAACCGCTTGTCATATGAACCTGGTCCTAATATAGTCTCATTGAAATGTGCAAAACCGCGGCCGGACCTGCTTTTGCAATAATTATGAAACCACGAAAATTCAACCTGAAAATACTATGTTCTTTTAAGGATCTACATTATCATAAAATGAACTTTGAACTTTGAAAGCTCTTCCATCTCTATTATTACAAAAGCCTTTCAAAATTAAATATATATCAAGGGGTCTGTTCCCACCACTTAGAGGGTAAATTATTTTTAATACAAACAAACTTCTTAAAAGCTATAATAAATTCATGTAACTCAAAAGATGCGGTTAATTCAGGGCTGCCAACTTCTGTAATGAATAATTAGACAATATTTATAGAAATAGGTATTTTTCTTAGAACATTAAATAAATAAATAAATATATACAGAACTATATGACACATGGCAGTCTGTTCCTAAGGTAGACAACTTAATGCCTATGTTATAGATAACATACGCCTGTTATAGACAAATATTTTTTTTTACAAATATATAAATACATACATGTAGATAATACACCCAGATTCGAGGTGGGAATCGAACCCTCGACCCCCGGAGCGGAAGGCAGAATAGCAGCCTATCTAAAATGAAAAAAAGGATATTCCTATAACAGGTTTATACTGTTATATATAAATATGTTATAAAACTTTATAAGTTTGTTATGATAATTTTTTTAGTTATAATATCATAATACTATATTTAGTACTTACCCTTAATTAATGTTGTTTTTTCTACGAATAATTTCTTTATTGTCGTACGTCGGATCTGAAACAAAGTGGTTTCTTTTTAATTAACTAACAAAGTGGAAGACGAATGTCACAAAAAAGGTAAGAAATTAAGACAAAGCGTGTCTAAGTCTAAGATAGATAAACAAGAGATAAGAGTTGGACCACCCTGTGGAAGAAATCTAGACTAAAATGTAAAGACCAGCTTGACGAAATGTCAAGCCGACATAACATGTGTTTGATACATATTGGGGGATTCGCGAACTTGAAAGGGAAAGAGAGTTTATAGTTCGGCACTAGCTACAGATAAAACCAAAATATCGATACTCCTGTAAACAAAATTTAAGAGCCCTGCTGAATGCCTTTTATTTTGAAATTAAGGAGTCCTTTACAAGAGTATGTACCCGCAAATAAGTTTATTTTATTTATGTCTTAACTCTTTGTCTTTCTAGACGTCTAAACTTATATCTACAAAATTAGGTTGTTCACAAAAAAAAATCAGCATCGGAAAATTACTTCTCAATCGAAACGGCAGAATTTTTTTCATATAACATAAATTATATCTTATATTAGTTACGCATGTCACCTATAAGGTTATAATTTTGTGTTCTTTCTTATGCCTGCCAGTTATCCCTATTAAATCTAATAAGAGTAACTATAGATGGTTGTCAATTATTTTCTTGAATTCTGGTGTTATTCAATATATTAATATAATGATGAGAGACCATATTTTTCGAAAGAAGTTCTTTATATTCTTAGTATAGGTATGTTTATCTCAACTAATATAGAAAAAAAATTAATGCACTGCTTATGACGATTTATTCTTGCCAATGTTCAATGATTGATTAATAGTTTGTTGTAAGTTCAGCTCTTTAATTGTTGTGAAGATTTGAATTATTCTGTTTCCCTTCAAGACTGGGTCTAAGAGAGCGCCGTCTAAGAGTCCGGGTAAAATAGAAATTGGCAAATATTCATCAACGAGTGCGGGTCCTACAGAGATCGGACTATCTTCTACTATTGCGGGTCCAACAGAGATGGGGCTGTCATCAATTATTGCGGGTCCAACTGATCGTCCGACTCACTGCACTTAGTGAAGGATATCATCATCCAAGCTGAACATAATATTTAATTACTAATATTTTAAATTAAATCTATCAGTTATAAAGATGTCAAAAAGAAAAATAAATGAAGAATAAAAAAAAATGTGGACTGCAAATTCCTCAAAAAAAAACTCTTTTTCGGCCGACCGACGAACACGTTTTTTAAATTGACATATAGAGCCTAGCGCAGGAAGAACCGGCTGACACAGAATAAAAACTATAATTATATATATTTATGTATAAACAATCGGAACTGGCAGACGCTATCCTGCCCGAACGTTGGGTTACTTACTATGTATTTACTCAACGCACGTTTCGCTTCGACACCGAAGCATCATCAGGAGATAGACTCTACAAAGGTTATTCGTAAAGTAATTTAGTTTTCATGTATGTCAATATAAATAAATGTCAGCCTCCCCCGATGGAATTTCATTCGAGTGCAAACAATAACTTCCAAATAAAAAAAAAAACAAAAATATGCAATTTCGGGAAAAGTCCTCAAATTGCATAATTACGCAATTAGATAATAAATTCAGGGATTTCATCACAAACATTTCATAAAGGTAGACTTTTACAAATTACAAGCAAAACATAATAGACAATATAATATGATATTGGATGCCTGGTGGAGTTTGAGTGTGGTAGTTGTCCATGGATGTCCCTATATAATTGGGTAAAAAGCCTGCCGCTCGGATTTGCCTCATCTTAAAATATATAAATTACACGTCACCTTGTTTGTCCGCGATGGACTCCTAAACTATTAAACCGATTTTGATCAAATTTACACACCTTGTTTAGTTTGATTCAACTTGAAAGATAGGATAGCTTACACCTCAATTTATAGTCGCAAATAAAAATAAGTCGCTGAAATGTAGGCACGTGCGAACGACAGCACCGAATTGGATAATTTCTTTTTTGTTGTGTTCGTTACTGTTAGGACAAAGTTTGTATAATAAAAAAGGAATGGTAAATCTATACTAATATATTAAGCTGAAGAGTTTGTTTCTTTGTTTGAACGCGCTAATCTCAGGAACTACTGGTCCGATTTGAAACATTCTTTCAGTGTCAGATAGGACAATTATTGAGGAAGGCTATATATCGTCACACTAAGACCAATAGGAGCGGAGCACCAATGAAGAATGTTTCAAAATCGGGGATTCTTCTCCCCATTTCACGCAGCTTCCGCTGCGTGCGCTGCGTAAATGGTTAGAGTTTCGCAAAAGTCATATATGACAAAATTGTTCGCCCTTTAAAAGTTCTAAATAAAAGTCCGCGACAGCATATGTCTACCTTTTAAGGTTGGCTCAGCTAAATTACAATATAAAACACATGAAATAAAACAATAAATCGGAGCAATAAAAGTATAGTAAAAAAAAAAAAATAGAAGAATTAAATAAGCTATGAATTAGCAAGCAACGACGCGACGACGACGAAAGGACGAAATCTCGAAAGACGCGTGACGTAAAAGGTTGAAATCTTGCAAGAAGGTAATTTTTACTTAGTAGACATCCGCTAAGAAAGGATTTTTTGATAGGATAGGGCAACACGAAAGAAGTCCAAGTGCTCTCGCAATTTTACACGGACAAAGTCGCGGCAAACAGCCAGTACGTAATTTAAACATGAGACCCTTATAAAATTCTGAAATTATTATGCCACCACATTTATATCGCATACATGGAAACGTTCCTCTCTTATTAATGGCCTTAGAAATTTATTCTTTGCATGATTTTGTTTGTTGTTTGAATATATTTAACTGGTAATATATGTGCAATATTAAGGTGCTTCACAAAAGCTTCCTTATATTAAACAGACAAAACCAAAAGTATTAGAGATATTGATCATTTTAATTTTTTATAATACATAGCAGTACCTTGGAAATTTTTTTCAATATCTTTTAAAAATGATATCTTCTAGGTGGGTACCAATCTGCGCAATATATCGAGAGAGTGGAGAAAGAATCTTTATTCCACTTTTACAAGTAGAGCAAAGCATGGAAACTCTATTGTAATGTGGACCTACCCAACTGGGAAGAGTACCTCGAATCAAAAAAACATGATGAAACAATATTAGGGTATAGGGTTGTAAAAAAAAAAAAAACATTTACTTCTTAGTTAAAAGAAATACTGGGTGGGTGCTGTTTGTTTCCCTGATAAAATGAATTAATTAATAAATCTTACGGACGTCTTCATAAATCTTTTGAACAAGTTGACTAAGGACAGCTAAAATTATCACAAACAAGCCTTTTTGTATATATGATATTTTCCACAAAGAACAGTTTTTATAAACAGTCTTTGTGGATCGTTTAAATGACACAAGCTTCTAATTTAAGCTTAGCAGGAGAGGAAACATCAATATTACACAAAAAAGTATTCCATGATACTATTCGACTAAATAGCTCAAGGATATAAGGTATGGACTGAAATCCGCAAGGTACCCGGTGCAAACCCCATTGCCGTTGGGGTGTTGTCGCATCCACTCCTAATACAAGCTTTTAATTTAAGCTTAGTAGGAGCGGAAAAGGGAATATTAGACATACCTAAAAAGTATTTCTAATGTACTTAAAAAAATAAAATAGTATGCGTTTAAAAGATAGATAGAAGAAAGAAAAGAGGCTGTTCTCAACGGTAGAAACATTCATTGAATTGTTATAATGCTGTGGTCCACTGTAAGTGTAAGGACTAAAAACCATATTTGTGAAATGTTTAGTCAAGCAAACCTTGTGATGTCTTTTTATTGTGGATCCTTAAATATATTAACAAAAAAAAGATACTGAGCTATGTAACATGTCTTGAAAACCTAGTATGTTCTATTCCTGACGGTTGTAGAGTTCTTTTCCGTAATACGGAAGCTGGCAACGGTACCGCAGAAATGTTGTGCAGGAAATTCCCAGCACATAACAAGGTGGATTATTAAGATACCTTTACGTACATACATAGGACTATAAACGCACAATAGATTGTGGGTTGTTACACCTGTGTTGTGGGTAACAACCTATTTATTGTTGTTGATACACACATTTAATATATAAATACATACTAGACTCGACGCCCGAATCGAATCCACAACTCCCGGAGCGCAAGGCAGGGTCACTGCCAACTGCGCCAATGGGCCAGACTTTCATGAAGGTGCGGACCCAACGTGAAAGGCACGATGGGCACGCCCACTAACTTCATAGACTTGTGACGTCACACTTTCATGGTTTATAGAGATGAAAAGCCTTTTAATTTTATATCCAATACTTTATTTAAAAAAAAACTATCAAAGTCTTATATTTTATAAGCATCTCCTTTGTAGGAATGCACTATACTGATCTTCAACGAGTTCATTCGCCGGCTGGCATTTGGGCGAGAATCAGCCAAAATTTGCGTGTCTGGCTGTTTTTTTTCTCTGCAAAATGCTTTTATGCACTACCCCGTTTGCAAATAATACCATGATCTAGGAACATTTGCGAACGGGAGTGTGGGACTCGCTGCATTAGCTGTGCCCTCCACATTTTTTGAAGAATTAATCCGCACCTACTTTCGTGTTCTTTTATTGACAAACTTCATTTAAAAGAGCAACTTTATCAGCAGTTACTTTCACAAGTAGGCAACCACGATCGCTGGCCCGTTAGTCAGACCTCAGGCAATTTACGGAAGTTTGTATCTCACGGTCTACTCGCTCGAAATGGGGAAGGATAAAAGTAAAGTTAACAGGTTCATAGTGGAACATGATAGCAATAAAGAATTAACTGCGAAATTCGAAAGTTTCTTGAAACAATCTCGCTATTAAACTTTAGTCCTACCGGAGCTTCTTTAGTAGGGTTGGCACTTGTTTCGAAATTGAAAAAAAAGAAATAGACTGTCTTTAGCGAGGTCCTGATAGAACGTGAATGTGCGATGCGAACGAAGAAGCTAATTCGCACGAACGTAACATCACACATGTTATATGTCTAAGAAGCGTCCTAATATAATTAGCGCGATCGCATCAAACCTTAATTAGGACACTTTTTAGACATCAATGTGTCTAATCGCACAGTTTGCTCGCATCGCGCATTTTTGTTCTATTAGGATGACGCCTTTTGGAAATACATTTGATAATGTTAGTCGGTTATCGATCTTCCATTATTTCACAGAACAGATCCTTACCAAAATTTTGTATAACTATATATATAAAAATGAATCGCAAAATGTGTTGGTAAGCGCATAACTCAACAACGCCCGGACCAATTTAACCAATTCTTTTTTATAAATGTCCGTTGAAGTCCAAGGATGGTTTTTACGGCGAGAAAAAAAATCGAATAATTGCCGGGAACAGCCTAAAAACAGGCCTTTTCTTTTTCCCATACAAACGTTTTATATCTAAAATGTAGAGTCAATTTGAACTTTTACGGGGACGGGAACGGGAACGGGAACGGCAACGGGAATGGGGATGATATAAGCTAATAGAAGTACATAGTAAGTAGCCCAACGTTCGGGCAGAACATAGTCTCCCGGGACCGCTAGTACATTATAAGTACATATACGGTCATAGCGTCATAGTTAAAAAAGTTCCACAAGCCTTCGGAACCAAAGATAATGGTAAATTAAAAGAATCTTTTGTATAAGAAAAATTTTGATAGTTTCTAAACATTAACTTAAATATAGTTTTACACGGAATAACAAGTCTCTATATATATTCAGAATATTAAATGAATCCGATTTCTTCAGTTAAAGTACACAAAATTTTAACAGAAATAAAATCAAAAAAAGTTTATTGATGTTATATATAGAACTCGGTCAATTTACAAAATTCTATAAATCAAATATTTTTTTGGAAGCTTAAAATAGACTAGACATTGTCGGTTGGTCGAAATTCGCCCACAAACCTTTTTGCATATGACATGCTCAGTACAACGACATAATAAAGTGTTCTATACAAAGAAAAATAAGATTTGACAATTAATATAACATACGGATCACGATTACGCTTTGACACCATTACATGTGTGCGTAAATCGTTTTGCATTGGTGTGTGTGAGGTTTTATTTTAATAAGTAAATGTATTTATATTGCATAGTTTATCAAAATATTGGCTTTTACACACCTTCATCTATATGAACAATAATTGTGCCAAATCACGCTCCTCTGTCCTCGCAATTTTCGTTAAACGGTACCTAAAGTTTCTCTTCACGTATTAATATATAGATATTACTTTGTAAAATCAAAAATAGATCAATTAAAAATCAAATAATATATATCATTGTTAGCGATCGACAGCCCTGCAAGAGTGTTCGCACAATTTTCCCCCAGTGTAGTTTTACAAAGGGAAACATTTTTCTACTTACCTGTAGGTATTCTATTACCTTTGTGTGTTAAGTTATAGAATTTAGCGATAACAAGAAATCGAATAAGTTTTTCCGACATCTTTTTATCGCTGAAGCGGAGTCATTGATGGAACTTCGGAAACTGGTACGCTGAAGGGGCAAATATACTCGTATTGTATATAAAGATATATAAGATATATAGGACTATATGACACACGGACGTCTGTTCCTAAGATAGACAGCTTAATGCCTGTGTTATATAAGTAACATAATTTGAATTGATTTTGCAGTAATTATATGTTGCAATTTTAACGTACATGCCATTTTATCATCAAACCATATTTCTAAAAATTCATTATAATACATTTATTTATCAAGATATTAAAATCGGATTCACACACGTTACTCCCGACCCCTGACATTTAAACTAGTCGATTGTTAAGTGCAATCTTTGTCAGCATTTGTTAGCATTCCTGCTCATCAGGTTACGACCAAAGACTGCTGGTGTATCGTTTGAGTATTCTTTGCGTTACAATATATAGAAGTTTCTCATTAAGCCAAATTATTCTTTGTATACCTTTACAAAGTTAAGCCAGTTAGGATTGTTACTAGTTGCATATGACTATATTCGATACAATTTTTTTTCTGAAGGGTTTGTCTCTTATTTTGTGAAAAAAATATAGAATTAAAATATTTTTGTTCGTGTATTTATTTGTTACGAGTAATTACAATACGGCTGAACCAATTTCGACGAGATTTCAGACGACATAGACTTTACTGGAAGATAGGCGAAAAAGAGTACCGTAGGTGTACATAGAAAAGTAATAAGGGTTCCGCACAAGTAAAATCAAACCCTTAAAGTTTAACAAGTTTGTTTTTCAAACATCGAATTCGTCGATATTTTTATTTTTTACTAATAGGCAAGTTAAAATATTTTTGACAAATATTTTTTTTTGTAAATATATAAATACATACATATGGATAATACACCCAGACTCGAGGCGGGAAACGAACCCCCGGAGCAGAAGGCAGGGACACTGCCCACTGCGCCAACGGGCCAGTCCAAATTTCATTTGATGCCTTATTATCAACTAACTGTCTTATTTTTAACCCGCGTCTCGTACAAATAAGGTGAAAAATTTTAACAAAACCAGAGAGATATTTCTAGTAAAATAAGCATTTCTAATACAATATATTATATTTGACTGGCCCGTTGGCGCAGTGGGCAGTGACCCTGCCTTCTGCTCCGGGGTCGTGGGTTCGATTCCCGCCTGAGACGATCGGCCTGAGCGTTCGGCGTTATCACGTAGAATTATTGTCCGTAATAGACAACCAATTTTTTCAGCGACTGCCGGCACTTATGTACAACTACACTACGAGAAAATTCACAGATGCTTTGCTGGTCTTTGATAAATGAGCAAGTTATAAGCTTTCTCTAAGCAGTTTTTGCGCGAAAACACTTAAATGTGTTACAAAGTGCTTTATCTATACTATATAAAGTTGAACAGTTTGTTTGTTTCCTTGAACGCACTAATCTCAGGAAATACTGGTCTGATTTGAATAATTCTTTAAGTGTTAGATAGTTCATTTATCGAGAGAGGCTATAATTAAATCACTCTTATTGTTCATGAGATAGAAGTGTGTGTGTTTGTTTCTTTAAAGTCTTTCTTATCATGTCAATTAATAGTTGACATTGGATAAACCATATCTCCGAATTGGAATTTTTTGTGTTGAGATTAGAATATAAGAAGGACCATTTCATTGTATTAAAGTATCCAACGAAATTCGCAATTAAGGAGGGCGCCACATGAGGAAGAATTTTAAAGGTTATTATTGATAAACTCATTTCTACATTCCACACCGGGCCGTTCTGGAAGGCTATTGGTCAATTCATTCTACACCAGCGCCATTTCTTTGAATCTTCGAACGATAATATGATGTCGGCCGGACCCTGGTACTTAACCGAGGCAACGATAGGAAGAAGTAGAATAATTTTGCATAAGACATGCCAAAAATTAGCATGCAAACCTAATGCAAGTACTACAACAGACATGATGGCAATAATAAGAAATCATTTAAATCTTATAAAATAAGATACACAAAGCATAAAAAACGTGTTTATTTTTATATTGCGAGCAAGATTAAAACTCATTAACAATAAGGGAAACTACAAAATACAACAATACGCCTTAATAGCTAAAACACCCAGCAGAGCGTATGATGTCACGTATATTCTCAGTGCGTTCCAATACGCGATTGCAACGGTTTAAAATGCTGTGTCAAAGAATGCTATTGAGTATTGGTGGTTCTTAAAACGGCAAAGAGATGAAAGTTGTGGGTGCCCATAAAAGCAATGTGTTAACTGTATATGGGATTATTTACTTAGGTCCTTGAGATAAATAAAGATGAATGTTCTTGTATTGTTTATCTCCAACAATACATAATATATTTAAGGCTAGCTGGTTGACACAACATAATAAAGGCGCAACAAACTTTTAAGTACTCTTGCTTAAATTTTTAATGGACAATTTAAGCCTTATTTTAGAATGGTTTTAAATTTAAGCAAAATCAATATATATTTTAGCTGTTTGGCGCAGTGGGCAATGACCATTAGTATACGATTTGAAGGCATTTTTGTTATTTATAGCCAGTAGGCATTTATTAAACGACTCGTATCACGTGAATATTAAATTAAAACAACTTGAAGAAGTCCATAAGGTGCTGGGTTGAAGCTTCGATTCCGTTTACCGTCGTGCGGCGTGGCCCGTCATAATAAAATGCTTTATGATACTTAAACGCTTTGCCCGCGAATCCGTTCGCGTAAAATAAGGTGAAAACATTTAGCGTGATAATATACAGTCTTCGTCTCGATAAATGGGCTATCTAACACTGAAAGAATTTTTAAAATCGTACCAGTAGTTCATGAGATTAGTGCCTTCAAGCCTTTCGACATATACATATATATATGTATTCATTTAAGTAGATATCATGAATGATAAAAATTTCATTGGTCTATTTAAATAGGATTCCTGGGGATGAGTGGAGATTTATGCGAAAAGAAATAGGTTAATTGATTCTCGCGATATTTATTATGGTGACGACATACGGCTAGGAAATGATAATGAAAGAAAGAAAATGTGTGCTTGCACCTCGTTCTTTCTTCCCCTCCAGTAATATACGAAAAGTAACTCTCTTTTTCTACCTTCACTAACTTATAATCCTCGCCCGATCACACTTTAGGTAACGCTTTCGTCATGTATTCAACAGATTACTCCCCGCTGCTCCAGATTGCCATTTAAGGCAAGCGCAGTGTGGGTAGGTGAAGAACATCGTGGCTCAAAAATCGATGCTAATGGTTTGGGAAAACCACCGATTCATTATTTAGAGGCAAGATATCGAGAGTACAAGTTGCAAAAATGATCGCCGAAAATCGTGAGAAGCTGGCACTCTAAAAACGATGATAAGAACTCTTAGGACACTTAATATAGTAAGGCGTAGTAAAACACGCGACCAAGCAGTTTAGGGTTTCTAATGAATATTAGATATACCTTCAGTATGCCCAATGTTGACATCAACCGGTGTCGCGCTCCTCCGCTGGGCATCAATAGGGTCGGCTATCAATGAATATTGAACCCGTATTCGTACGAAAACACCTAATCTATTCAAGTAGCTAGCCGTAAGGGTCGTGACATGTGTGACAAAGATGCATATATACTTATAATAAACGATAAAGTAAGCGAGCAATACCGTCGATGTTCGGGTCATAAGGCGACCGATATGTCATAACCTGTTGAGATGAAATAGCTATAGACGAAGTCAGTACTGGTAAAGAGGGATAGCAATAACAATGACGTGAGGGTTAAATGTCAAGCAATGTGTCGTGGCCTGTGTGAAAGGAATAGATATATAATTTTATAATTTGAAAGTGAAGGATGGCTGAATAGAGGTTAAAAGACGTGCGTAGGCAACCCTGACCTCTGAAATCGTACTGTGGGCCGTACTCAGATCGGTATAAATAAAATGTTTAAAATGTTTGCTGGGAATGGAGAACGGATTGTTCGCGGTTTTCAATAGTATAGCGTAGAATAGTTATAGTCTCCTGCTGTCGTTAAAATAACTATGGCCATTTTATTGTTTCACTTGTCTATGGGACGTGTTTGAATAGTAAATGTGGTTGTACAATAATTTATCTGTTACTGTTTTTCTTAACACACGTGCTTATATATTGATTTACTTTTGTGACATATTCGAAACATGGAAAACTCTACCTAATATTGGATTCGTTCAACATAATACATGTTATATTCATTATTTCTTTCAAATAAAGTCAATGGTAGCCTAGATTGGATTAGAAAAATTTGGATCGACCCGTTGCACGATGGGGATGGGGATGGGGGGGATGGGGTGCAGGTTGATAGAGATAGGGGAGCGTGGAAGCAAAGGGACGACTTGCCCAGCAACGGGTGATTAAAGACTGATAGAATAGAAAAAATAAGAATAAACAAAATCAGGCGTTGTTCTGTGCAAATGTATGACAAGCAGTAAATAATAAAATGACTAAGTATAAGTATCTTCGAATATTAAAAGGAATAAACTCTCAATTAAAGCTCGTAGGGAATATGAGAGCGAAAGAGAGAGGAATAAAGAATCATTACCTATGGCATGTGTGGGAAAGGCACACCAAGGTGGGTGGGCTTTCGGCGAGGAATGAAAGGTGGGAGCGAAAGTCAATATTCTCAACCACCGCTAAGGAAGATCTTCGAGTCCGGGCTTATTAGAGTTGCCCGGGGCGACCGCGTCTCGCCAACAGTTGTTCGTCGGAAGGTCTATATATAGTGATCATAAGTAGAAACTTCGCTTGCGTGAGTTAGTTCTTGTACTGCGGTCGTCGTAATCCGTACAGCGCCATCTAGTTTGATTTAGTGTAACCTTTTCCACTCGACATCATTGCCATCTTGTTATGTAACGGTAGCTACACCATGGATCTCTCTAGGGATTTCATAGTCGTTTAAGTAATGATTCTTTTTCTTCTTCTTAGTAGTGTCAGTCCTGGCAGTTTGATCGTGGTCATCATTTAGATGTGATGCGCGTGACCATGCGCCTCCACTGCTTCCTATAAGTAGTGATATATAGTCGTAAATGTATGATTTATGTTAATTTATAGTATGGTTGTGCAGTTTTTTTTACTTATAGAAACTTGAGGACAATCGGGTCTAATGCCCTCCTGATCTAAGTGGTTACCTTCGCCCGTGGACATCTGCAGCGTAAGAGATGCTGATGCGTTGCCTGCCTCGAAGAAACCTGTACACACGATTTTTAAAACCGCCAATATTATAGGACGTGGAGGAAACCTCTGGGAAAAAATCATTCCAGTACAAAGTAAACTGTATAAAGCAAATACATTTTTAAAAGCCCAACGGCCGTCCCTGATCAGTGCACTAATGAATCCGGACGGAATAATTAAACAGTTCGCGATCCGACCGATGTTCAGAAAGTAATGTGTTACAGTGAAATGGAACGAAACACTCTTAAGACCACAACTAAACAAACCTTTTTGAAATAAAGCTTCTTTGAGCACACGTGCCTTGGGGAGTAAGTTCGTGAATGCGTAAGGCGAACGGTGACTTCAATTTTATAAATTAATATTTTGTTCAATACATTAAATATTCTACTTTTAAAGTGAATTAAATTGTAAATTCTTTTAAAAGTTCAATCATAAAGAAGTTTCACTTCAGTCATATGGTCTAAACCACATTCGTTTTTTGTATAAAAGTTTCAATGAAAACAAATTTTCTTTTAATAAATAAGGTTATATAGGTCCTTGTTTTCGGTTTAAAAAAAACGATGTCATTTATATCAGAAATATATCTATTTTAATGTAAATTAAAGCGCGAACAGGACTATATCTCAAGAAAATTATGAAATTTAATAAATTAATATAATAGAGTAGCCAAACATCATATCTATTATATGTATATGAATAAGTTTGGGTGCTAAGTTGACTGAAATTTGAAGATTTTTCAGTCAAAAAGTTGTAGCGTGTTTCGAAATTGTAAACCAAAAAGTGAAGTTTTTAGTGATAATGTGCAACCAATCACTTTTATAACAGTGAAAGTGTGATGAGAATGTTCACACCCGAGTTCCACTTCTCGAGTAAACTCTTGGAATTATTGACCAGGGGTGCGTATTTAAAGGAAATGCATTATTATTGTTCTATTTAAACGTGACTGTGCCTTTAACATAAATTTATGGAAAATATGGAGTCATAAATGCCTGAAAAATCTACTATTTGTTTAGATCGGAAATTATTATTGATATTTTTTATTCTAAAATAATCCATCAAAATGTGTCAAATCTCATCCTCAGATACTCCACTTATTAGCAAGTCTAAACTAAATGCTAAGACTTTTTCTTTTGAATGTACATAGGCTGAAAAGGACAGGCTTTGACCTGTGACTGTACGTACAGGTTTAGAAGTATTTTCGTTGTATTTTCAAAATTTAACTGGAACCGGAACATTTTATCATGGGACCGTGAATCAAATCTGAGTTTTAAAACTACGTTTAAATTTCTTTGTAGTGATATTTGACTGTACAATCATCGTCATTATTGTCAGCCCTTGATAACCCACCGCTGGGCATAGGCTTCCCTTTGCTTCTGCTAATCTCCCCTATCCCTTGCCAATCTCATCCGCCACTTTCATTGTAACATCCGCCCATCGAACTATAGAACGATCAAGATTCTCCAACCCAATCTAGGTCACCGCTTATTTATAGGTACTAACATTTTGTTTTTTTTATATATAACAAGGGGCAAACGAGCAGGCGGTTCACCTAAGTCACTACCGACGCCCATAGACTATAAAAACCTATCACCTTGCCATTTCGCTTTTGGAAAATTATCGTAAAAGGTTAGAGCACAGAACCTGTTTTAATTATCGACCTAGTGAGTCAATGGGTCAGCTTTCAATCACCCAGTCGCAGTAAGAATTGCTTAACCTAGAGATCAACTAAAATTCCGGCCACTGATTACGTTAAGTTGTCCTAAAATAAAGATATGATAACGGTGCTATAAGTTTACTATAAAATACCTATTGGCATTCAAGTCTAAATATTATAAAATGTTGAAAATTTTAGTGCCATAGATGTATTCGAATGCGTTTCTTCTAGGTCGGACCGGAACGCTCGAATATTATAGTTTACGTGTTTGCTCCAGACACATTCTCTCTTAGTAAAATTCGGCTAAAATTATCATAAATATTTGACAGAATCTTTCTCGTTATGAAGTCGTTTAATACTTGAATCTTTAAATTCTTCCTCCAATACTTAAGTATACACATAAAGTGCATGTAAAAGATTAAATAGACACTGCGGCATTAAGTGCAAACAATTTTTTTTTAGAAATGTTAGTAAATAATAATAATTTTATTTATTAAGCAAAGCTCTTAGTAAATAATAATAATTTTATTTATTAAGCAACAAAGGCTCATGGGTGTTAGTAAATTAGCAATAAGACTTAATAACTATGCGACCTCCTCGAAGTCCTTGAAGATTACAATGTTCTGCAAAACTTTGCGCAAGTACACATTCCCCGGCCACACTACATGATCATTAAAACGATTTCAAATAAACGTTTCAAATAAAGCTGTGGTTGGCTCCGATATAAAGCTAATAAAAGAAAACATTAACGTGGTAAGTTGACTGTTTTGAACGTGATCGTGCCAGATTCACACACAGACATCTAAGGAAATACTTTTTATCAGATTTTTTTACACAAAATAAAATAAATATCTAAGTGTTACAACACGACTTTCATCTTCACCTGTTTGAATTTATCAATACGAGCCACACCTAAGGAATACTAGATAAAGAGGGTATTCTGATATTTTTTTTTATTTCTACTGTCCTAAATATAGGACAGTAGGCTTATCTGGGTTAATATATATAAAAACTTTTTCCTGCACTTCGTCCTCGTAAAATTTGGACATGTATTTTGACCCTATTAAAAACTACGTTCTCAGTGGAGGTCTACTGACTTCAGACTATCTCCTTGCCAAATTTTTATCTATATTATAATATAGATAAAAACTCGATAATTTAGATAATTTTACAAAAAAATATATATTCAGTGGAAACATCAAAGTAATCAAGAGAACCAATAATTACCTTTTCACTTTCTCATCAGATGACGCGACTTCGCAAAGGTAGGGCGGCGGCCAAGTGCCCGCATTTCTGACACATTATTCGATAATCAACCCACATTATTATAGTAACCAGCTACGAATTTGTTTATTGTTGCATAATTTTGAATATTAAATATGATCCATACAGTGGCTTTACTATGCTTTTATTGTGTCTATTTGTAACTAACAACGTACCTACGGAGAAACTCTATGATGCTTCTAATTATAGAGTTTTATAATAATGATTTTAATTAAGTTGTAATCTTTTTCGTTGTGATATACGATACCCTTAAATTGATTTGCGATTGAAAAAATATTAATTTACTAGCGGACCCAGCAGACACTGTAAAATGCAAACAAGTAAAAAAAAAGGCAAAGTAAATGCATATATTTTGATACCTCACGCGTAAATTGCTGCAATCCCAAATTCCCAACTTCATAGTAGAGCGTTATAAATATGTAAATTGAAATAAAATCGAAAGTATATAATAAATTTGCGTATACAAACATATATTCAATAATAACGATTACATTATTGTATACAATAATATATCAAAAAATGACTGTTATATTACAATTTAGTTGTTGTAACGGTCTATTGTAAAGCTGGAAAGTTAGGGTTACAACCACTTACGTGGGAGGTACCGATATCTTTATAAAGATCGACTGTACAAGTCTTTGCGGGTGGGCTCGAACCACCAACCTTTCGGTTAACAGCCGAACGCGCTAGCCGATTGCGCCACGGAGGCGATGGGAAGTGTTACGAAATAGATGAACCATTAACATATTATTTTTTCTCTTCTAACTTATATTCTTAAAGATGTGTGTATTAAATACGGCTGTACAAATATGTTATGTCTTTCGATTTTGTTTTGGTTAGGTTCTTTTGCATAGATTTCTGTTATTTTTAATGTGTATGTACATATGTATAAGAAAATACTTTATTTGGATTGTTCCTCATTTAGTTTTTATGACATTAGCGTAGAAAGATATTAAAAAGATACGGTGCTGATTACGAGGGATTCATAATATTATCTACTTTGCATTAACTTTCTATTAGAAAATAAATAAACGAGTATATAGTTCGAAGGGTAGAAGGTTTTTTAGTTTAGGCCAATGCCTGAAAATAGGCCAAAAACATTTTCGCGCCTTTTCTGTTTTTCCAAAGAATGAAAATGTCATAGGTCTTTAAATATTTCTCCTGGGATTTCGTGGGTAATAAGTTTTATAAGACGTTGTTAGCTTCTAAGATTATTGATTCAAGAGGTAATGCTTCGTCACTTTCATAACTCCAGGTAGAACTCAATATTTTTGTAACAAACCACAATGTATGTATTGATTACAACAACTTTACGACTTAAGAGCTAAGTTTACAACGGTTCCTCGCGCTCTGCACTGAGAAGAGCCCGCAACAAACTCAGTCGGGTAATTTTTTGCTATCACCATTTTAACAATATTTCTGGTTTGGTTAGAGCAATTTCTTCCCAAGCATTAACATCATTCAAATATTCCTTTACATTATAATAGGATTCCTGAATGAGTTTACTTTTTATGAAAGGATTCAAATTAAATCTTTTTTAATTACATTACCAACTTCACAGTAAAGCATTACGAACATGTAAATTGAAATAAAAACCTCACTAACACATTAGTGTATACAATTATATATTCAATAATGACGATTAGCAATTATCCTGGAGCCGATATAATTTTGAGATAAACTATTAATGTAATAATTGTACTGTTTGTACAATTCCCGTGAAATATTTTTACTCGTTGTTTTAAATAGACACTTTTTTTTTTAATTTCGTGACACGTTAAGTTATCTCCCTGAATTACTGATCAACGAAAAAGGGGAAATAATTGTATTTATTATATTATTCTTATAAAAGATGTGATATGCGGCACTCTCAGCACTAGTAATAATATTTCCTTATTTTATCCAACTGAGACTAAAAGTTTGTGCTAGCGTCCGGTCTGTAGCCCAGCTGCTGCATGGGGATTTGAATGGGGTACCAAATGACTCGGTATTAATCAAGAATTTATGTACATAATTAAAGAATTCTTAATGTTGCCTATCTTAATCCTATCCTATAGAATATTATCTGAACTTAAGATTAATTAAACTATGTGTTCGTTGTCCCGCACAATTATTATTGTAAGGTATTAGATAATATATTATCAGTTGATCAATCTCAATAGACCGTGAAAGTGTAACGTCACAGTCTATAAAGATGGTGGAAATGCCTAGCGTGCCCACCATCTTAATAGTTGCTTCTGAATTCCTTCCCTCCGTTCACGTTGCATTTTTTATTTTAAATTTTGCAGACTAAGATAAAAAAATAAACAAATAAAGAATTACTGTTTATTTAGGCTTAACATCTGGGCAATAAATCCAAAGAAACATATTAAAAAGAAAATTATAACATTGCCTAATACCTTAGGCTCCTATCTCACCGAGACGCCATGGCGACGCGGACGTTGCTGGCTACGTAGCCATGGATATCTGCGGTTGCCAAATGAGTAGCCATTAGTAATCGTGGCTACGCTTCTAATTTAGCGACGTCGCCAAACCGTCCCCAAGTGACTTACTTGTCCTAAATTTTAATATGAATTGTTTGGATACGTAACTGGCGACGTCGCGATGGCGTCTCGGTGAGATAGGGCTCCTACGCCGGAGCCATACATAGCTTCATTTGAACGATATGTAGTGAGGCTGGGGCTTGGTGTAACTTCGCAGTTTTGTAGTACATTGTACACTTCAAGGTCAGAAATGAACAAACACTGAGCTATGTCTGGCTCCTGTATTAGAAACAAACACCTTATGTCGGAGCCAGACATAGCTTCTTTTGTATGATCTTTTCAATGAACATGTGGTTTGGCTGGGGACTTTGTGTAACTTCGCAAAGTTTTATAGTACTTTGTAGACTTCAAGGTCAGAAATGAACAAACACTTTGAGCTATGTCTGGCTCCGGTATTAGGGTTATTCGCAACTTGACAAGCGATCGTAGTGAATAAATAAAACTTCGGTTTATTTTAATTTATTTATTTAATCTTTACGCAGGCGGCCGTCAACGCGCCACTAATAAATAAACAGTTATTATAACCTATGAGTTGATAACAGTTAAAAAATAACTTAACAAATAAATTACATTACTATGAAAATTTGGTACGACATCCAATTGAAGTTGGATAGAGTATAAAATAATAGCCGGGGTGCCGACAACATAGAAAAGGTGATAATTCATCTCTATATTATTTAAGAGCAGTCTGAGAAATAATAGGACTAAACTAGAAAAAAAAAATAGTCGTGTGGTGTAGAGGGGACGCCAAATAGTAACAAATTTAATGCATAAGTAATAATTTGATACTCTGGTCGAGAAAAATAATTATTCAGATGTAAAACTTTTAGTTATAATTATTTTTGATTAATTATTCAGATAAAAAATTATTATGATTTCTTTAACCATAAAAAAGACAGAGACAGAGAGGAAGAGTGTTGTATGCAGTTTAGTTAATTTTCCAAAAATGCATTGTAAATTTGATTTGAAAATTTGATTAACTAAAGATCAACGCTTTCAAGCAAACAAACAAACTCCTCAATTTTAATTGTTAGTATAGATTCTCTATTTTAAGAAATATCTAAATTATACCGTCATAATTTCTCAGGCTCCCTCTTAAAGAAAACTCATTAAATATTCATCTCGTTTTAAGAGAATTCTAAATTAATGTAGCGGTTGGCGAGCGAGACCTAGACAAGCGACCGAGACAGGAGACCGCGAAGGGAGACCGCGAGACTCGCTGTCTATAAACGCTGTCGCCTATCTCGAGCAGCGCTCGCGAACTGTCGTTCATACATTTCCATATCCACGGAAGACAGCGAAATTGTCGTAACTTGAAAAACTCAACTTTTATTATAACATTTTTTATTTTATGTTCAGTACGAAAACTGGGCAAAAAGCCAAGGTGGTATCAATGAAAAATTTTTATCGTAGGAAAACGAGACCCAGACCATTCGACGCGTTATTTTTTTAGACATGAATATATAGGTTAAAAGTGATTTTGCCCAAAATCCAAGTTGCGACATTTCCACTTTCTCCCTTCGATATGACCGTGACTCTCTCACGGTCTCGTGTCGTGGTCTCGCGACTCGGTCTCGCTCGCGAACCACCTTTAGGTATGGTCTGACCCCGTACTTTAAAAATGTAAATGAATTATTATTATATATAATTATACATTAATCGAGGGTGGGTTTCTTTACGCGATAATAATTTCATTGAAGGAAAATAATATAAAATTGGAATTTAAAAATATTTTCACGCACTTACAAAATGATTAAAAAAAAAAACTATGATAGTCGAGTTGAGTTACTGAATAGACTCAAGCCGTGCATTGGGCACAGGAGGTTGTTTTATTTCGGAATCGGAAAACGGCCTTTCCTATTTTCATAAAACTTTTTTTATTCGAAAGCCTAATTACTCTTGCTAAAGCAATCTTCAAATAAATGGTCACCTTTAAAATGAGTACGGTCAAAATTTTATTATTTTTTTATGCCAATGTACTCCTCAGCTCGTAGTTATAGCATTTAAATAGAAGTTTTTAATCGACAGATATGTCTGGCGGATGAATGACGAGACTTATTCTGCCAATGAATTTTTTTTTTGCCAATTTGACTTTGGACTTGTCAGGGCTGTGTCAGGTAATATTTTTTGTCGTCGCACAAAGTCAAATTCGGACACATTGATGGATTTCAATAATACGTCATCTATTTGACATTTACAATTGTTACCAAAAATTGTAATAAAGTGTTTAAGTGGTTGAAAAGATTGTAATAAAATTCATGACACCGCAAAAGTGTCCAAAGGTCACAATAAGGTGATTGGGAAATATTTTTTAAATTCCAACTTTTACTTACATATCGTTACAACAAAAACCGGACGTAAGAAAAATGACTTTCGATTTTGTTTTGACATTTGTTTTTTAACTTTTGACTTGGCCTTTTTTTGACACAGCATGCTCTGCCACTAGAGCTATCACCAAAACAGATGTCTTGCTCGTATTCCTACGCACTCTTGGGATTGCAGTGTCTCAAATAAATATGTTACCGTTTTTTGAAAGAATCAAATAAATAAATAAATAAATATCAATATATAGGACTATATGACACACGGACGTCTGTTCCTAAGGTAGACAACTTAATATCTGTGTTATAGTTAACAGACGCCTGTTATACACAAATATTTTTTTTTGTAAATATATACATAGCTGCATCGGTTATTGAGTAACATTTTACGTTTTATAGCTGTTTTATATGACAAGTGACCATCGCAACCAGAAGGCTCACAGGTGCTTTGCTGACCGTTGACAAAAATGTGTAGGTGCTAGTATTAAAAGATTATAAAAGTATATTTATATGAATAGATTAACATAAATTTATTTATATCTTTCTCTATCTAAACAGTACTTAGATGACTATTTGGTCGTGTACGATCTGCCTAAAACGCTAATTTAGCCACCACATCTTCTTCATTCATTTTCCTTAAAATTTCTTCATTTGTATTAAAGAACTAGCTGTGCCCGCGACTTCATCCGCGTTAAACAGATCTGGGAAAAATTAAAAAACAGCAGATATTAGACTAAGTTTAGAATAAATATTATTAGTGTTAGAATACTGTTATTAGGTTAAGCGATCTGAATAAAGGCTATTATTATTATTATTATTATTATTATTATATACGTATAGCCAATAGCCTTCCTCAATAGTGGGGCTTATCTAACACTGTAAGAATTTTTTATTCGGTCCAGTAGTTCCTAAGATTAACGTGTTCAAGCAAACAAACAAACTATACTATAAATACTAGAGATGGTCTAGTGGTCGAAATTTGGCTACAAATCTGTAGATATGCCTACTATATTATCATTATTTAAAGCAATATGAACCTGGCGCCTGTTAACTCTTTATTATGTAAAAAAAGATTTCCTTAAATTGTAACGCCTATTTCTCACAACAAAGTTAATCTATATGTTAATATTATATGTAACAGTAAAAAAAGGTATTAAAAATTTATTCATAAAAATTTATACATAAAAATTTTAAGAATAAGAAGCTTTATTTAAATATGATTACAAACAAAAAACATTTTAAATTTCCGACACTTAATGCGGCATAGCAACAAACAAGAATTGATACAAAATCAACAATTCTAACTGATACCTTGGACGGAATGGGTTTTACCGAGAAAATGTCGCCTTCACGTAAAATAAAAGAATGACCAGTCGATCGCGACTGTTAGTCCAGTCGATCGTGGCAAAGGAAAAAATATAAATACACAGATCAGACTGCGTAACTTAATCACCAAGTGCTGCACGTATCATCTTGTGTTATCGGCTAATCTAGTGGACGATGCTTAGATGTAATGCTCCCACTTTAACGTGAGCAAGTAGAGAAATAGCTACTAAGTTAATTTTTAATTTTATGTTTTCCCTCTTAATAAATAAAGAACGTTACATAATAGCGTACTAAACTATGCTGTTTCAATTAAGATTTCAAGAAAAATTTAAATTTAGATACATCTCATAGGGTTTTGAAAGTAAAGGATCACGGCGGTGGGGTTTGAACCGGATACCTTGCTGATTTCAGTCCATACCTTATACCATTGAGCTATTGAGGATCAAAAATTAGACGATATACTGAGATTCTATGAACACCTTTCATAAAATTCATATAGAACCACGTGCTCATTTACCACTAACCAAGATTAGAATCAATTGGTAAATTGTTAATAAACAAACATAGCATTAGTAATAAGAAAATAGTATTGAATAGTATATTCCTATAGTGTTGTCCTTTGGAAAAAAGGGGATGGTTACGGCAAAGCGCAAGTTTTATTTACTAGTATATCCTATAGGTATGATGGGTGCATACTATTCATCGAGTTTAGATTAAAGGTTCTTTGTTCACTCCAACGTTATAAATGAACTGTTATAAGTAGATGATACCGGAATTCAAGTATATAGAACTTAGTTTTCAAGAATTAGTCTTTATTTTAAGCCTAATAATTAAAAAAGTAATTAGGAAGACATTAAGTATATGAAAAATTAACACAAAATATCACAGAGTAAGTAAATTAATTTAAGACAGAGTTGGAAGTGTAATAACGTATGTCGGCAGAGTTTGAATTAGGAAAAACGTGTACCAAAATAAAGTCGGAAAAAATGTGGAGGAAATCTTTAAGTTCTAAAATGAGATCCCGTTTTTGGAATTTTAATAATTTAAGCTTAGTAGGAGGGGAAAAGGGAATATTAGACATACCTAAAAAATATTCCTAATATTCTTTGAAAAAAAAAATAATTAATTAACTTTTTACGAGTAATATATTATTGGACCAAGTCTGAACTAAGGATAAAGATTGGCATAAGTTGGTTAAGACGCTAATTAAAAACATTAGAGAATTCGAAGTTATACAGTTACGAGTACATACCCATATCTTCTAGCAAAAGATTATTCCTTTTGTTATCATGAGGCCTATTTCCTGGCCCGTTGGCGTAGCTTAGAGTTGCATATGGCAAGCTGTCAGAAGAATACTGAAAAGAATTAACCAAAAGAAGTCATGTCTAATATGACTGTATCTACTTGGATCGATCATCGAGCGGAACGCATTTAAAATAGCATACATGTTGGACGTTCCCTTCTATAGCTATATTCCTTTAAAATTACTATAATTGTATTCTTATACATTTTGAATACATACTAAAATAGTAGGAATAAAAAAGTATTTTTGTATGATGTTATATTTACGTACTGAAGCCTTTTATGTAACAAAAAAAATTGCAATTTTCGACGTCGCTTTTTACGTAGGAGCCGTCTCGACATTATGAATATTCATACACAATAAGCATCCTTCACCAATTACAGACATTGCGTGAGCATTAATTGACGCGTACCAGTTAAATCCTTCCATAGTAAATAGTAATGTTTATTCTTCTACAATAATAGTTATTACCTGCGACTTCGTTCGCGTAAAATTAGGTGAAAACTTTTAGCGCTATGATATGTAGCCTATATAGCCATCCTCGATATTTGTATAGGCTATCTAACACTGAAAGAATTTTTCAAATCGGTCCAGTACTTCCTGAGACTAGCGCGTTAATATAAACAAATAAACTTTTCAGGTTTATATATATGTATAAAGTAGCACAGATTGTACAATATATAAACTTATATACACGTGTATTATACCAGAACTCCATAAAACTACAATAGTCGTCGATCATACATTAGTATAGAGTATAAATTGATATCGCCATTAATTTCGATTAACAGCATTAAATCTTTTTTATAAGTGAACAGTTTTTTTACGCTGGTAAATGCTTTTGCGGACTGACTTTTCTTGAACAGTAAATTAACCATACAACGTTAGTCCACACTTTGTCTAATTTTAAGGAAGTTAGGTAAAAAATTCAGTACCTTCTTTTATTACATAATTACAGCGAGAATCGAATAGTGAGTACTCTTCTTATGTATTCTAAGTGTCTCACCAGTCACTCTACATATGTGTGTGAGTAATAATTGCAGCTGAATTATTGTTATTATTAAGGTACTACTATAAAATTAAATTATACAAAATGAAATAAACAACGTAGAGGTAGTTCATAAATATTTTACGACCGCCGGTGTTGAGACAAAAAGCGTTAAAAAACAAACACACATTCACATTTATAATGTATACTTACATACTAATATATAGTATGTTACATTAATATATAAAGCTGATGAGTTTGTTTGTTTGAACGCGCCAATCTCAGGAATTACTGGTGCGATTTGGAAAATTAAAACAGTGTTAGATAGCCCATTTATCGAGGAAGGCTATATATCATGACACTAAAACTTTTCGTCTAATTTTACGCGAACGAAGTCGCGGGTAAAAACTAGTATTAAGTATTTTGAAGTAGCGACCAAATCTGCATTTTTTAATATTTTTCGACTTTTCCTATATTTCTTCTTTTTTAAACCTTGAGACTAACGAACAAATATCAATTTATATATACATATAGATAAGAAGATACATCTTTTTAAAAACTAAATGTAATTATGTCAAACAAGTAGACATTAAAGTCCGCTAGTAACGCCAATACAAAATTATTTTACTGCATCATAATCTCATACACGTATACGGTACCTAATAGTATAACAACAAACTGTAAACGTATCAAAATTCATGAAAAATAGAAATGTAAGTAATAGTATCTTTAAAAATTAAATGTTTTGACGGTAATATATTCGCTGACTGAGCATAATTAATAATCAACAATAAAACTAAGTATTTGAGTCCCATCTGCAATAAAAAAAACGGTAGTATTTAAAGTCAGTTTACGGACAATAATTTTACACAATAACGCCTAACGCTTACTCCTATCTTGCCTCTATCGCTTGTTCTGCGTTCTTGCTTGCACGCTCGACTCAGGCGGAACGTGACTATGACTCATGCTTATTCGTGCGTAAAGCCAGCGCACACTGTATAATAGAACCCATTTTTCGGAAATCTGCTTTTATACGAAAAACGGATAGTGTTATTCATTTCAAAAACAAGAGTAAAAGTCCGATGTCCCCAGATTCCAAACTATTTAGATTTAAATAAGGACTTGAAATCTTCCATGTTGATGGGACAAACTAAAAACGCATTAGGATAATTATTTTGAGTGAAATCCGACTACAACTTTCGAAGTACTTTAACAAAACCTAATTATTTAGGTTTTTTAAATTACTTATTATTATTATCTTATGATACGGAACCCTTCTTAATAGGTGTACCTTCACACGCTCTTGGACACTTTATCTAGAAGTAAATAGTATTCAAAAAAAGACATTTTAAGAGCTTAATGATTAAAAGGGCGGGCTGCTTAAAGTATTAATCGCGTCCAAAATACTCATAAAGTAAATGAACAAATGCGTCCGTCAAATTAATTGGTTGATACAAAAGGCTTTGGAGATCTTATTAAATCCGGTTCAAGGATAAAGCAAGGATTGAATGCAAATTAATTCCTTTCTTATATCTAATTTTGAGCGCTAATTCACCATCTTCCAGGAGTTTCCTACGTTAAATGAATTACGCTTTCCGAACGCCTGTCCATGATATATGTATAAGGGTTACTGAAAATTGGTTCATTTGTGAGCTAACCAGATTTAATGGACTAGATGGATTTAGTAAATAATTTTTATTGCAATATATTGTATGCACTAAGATGTTTAAGTAAAGGAGGTATAAACAAAATTATAGTAGAAGAAGAATATATCAGTAACTAACGTCACCCGGGCGATGGCAAGGCGGTCCAGCTCATAACACCTTAAGAGCTTTGATATCTAGTGAAATGTAACTCAATGTTTATAGAGAAGTAATGGATATAAACAAAAATGCAATAAACGTCGGCAGTAAAATACGACTCGGAACGTTGCTTACGTATTTCTTGCACAAAATATTGTTCCTTGTTGAAAATACTTGTGTAAATCCTATTGTAATTAACTCTTTGCGACTTTCTTTATGAATATTTGATATCCTTTTCTGATAAACAATAAATTCTTCCAAAAAAGCTGGAAGTTTGCTAAAGGGTTGACCCATTCTAGCACTGGTTTATAATTGATATCCGACCTCCTCCGTGTTTCGGAAGGCACGTAAAACAGTGGGACCAGATTAATGTCACTTTGTGATACTAGTCGTAAGGTTGTAGAAATCGTGGGGTTCCGAGGATGATGTTAGATGGCAATCGGTTATCTTAACTCGCCCCACAGTCACATCCTCTACAATCTAAGCGGACCTACTTAACCGGGATAACACTAGGAAGTAGAATTCTTAATTAGTTATATTTCTTTTTGTTATACTTTCGGCTTTGTGTTGTTACGAATTATTTTTAGCGAAAACCTCACTGATTTATGTTGTTGATATGATTGTTTAAAAGATCTAAGCATATGCGTGAAACGTCTTTATACTTTGTAAGGGTGATTGATATATTTAATATAATAAATTTTAAGTAAAAAAACATTATTTAAAAAGCTTTTATTTAAATATATAGTACTCGTCAAGACGAATCAGACGAGCCCAAACTCAATTTGGTTATATCGTTTTAAGGGGGAGTTCCTATGGCATCCTTCCAGCTCTATCATCATATTAGTTCCATGTCATCATAAATTTGCATTGTCCTCTAATATACATATATGTGCAAAATTTTAGCTCAATCTCTTTAAAACATCTGCCCCAAAATTAATTTGAAGTAAGAACAAATTTGTGTTGACTTTTTCTATATTTTTTATGTATGGTATTATATTATTATTCAGGTCAGGGTAATATATTTTAGTACCCATCGTCCGCTTTAAATTTTGGTGGAAACTTAAACTTAAAATAAATAACTTAAAAGTGTTATACAATTAATACATTGCTAGTGATGACAATTGTAGTTTTTAATTTTAAGTTTCTGAATAAATGTGTTTTTAATTTTTTTAATTCTACTTTAGTTGAACGAGGACCAGCGTTTGACATACTGATAAAAGAATTACAGAAACATGGTGCCGATTCGTTCACTCCTGAATATCCCTACATCGCTACGAAATTTGTCGCTAAGACAAGTTGGTAGACAAGGAGCAAAATGTTGAGCGTTTATTTATATAATTGTTAAATTACATAATAGCCTATGAAACATTTCTAAGAATGCACTACTAAACCGGTGATTATATATCCTAAAAAGGAAGCTGTATGTAAACAATTAGAGTGCAAAGTCAATAACAATCAGATAGGTCATCATAACATCCCATGAGACAAATAGATATTTATTGCATACAAATAGACTTTGACTGTAGACTTAAAACAGGAAGGGCAAAAAAAAATAATGACATTAAACAATTTAATATTAAGTATTTAATATAATAATATCATGTATTTATTATTAGAATTTCAGAATTCTCTACTGCGAACTTTATTTTATTTGGTGGTAAGGACGGTCCCGAGGAAAAGTGTGTTGAGTGAGTGAAAGATAAACATTAGTTACTAGATATAGTAAGTATCACGTAGTTTTCAAAAAGCGATCTTTCCTTACTTGCACAAAACCTTGCCGTATATTACATAAAACAAAAAAAGATATATAATTAAAATACGCACTCAACTTTCTACTCTGTCAGCAATTACGACGGCCATTTGTGAGCTACAAAGAAAGCATCTTAACGCTTTTACAATTGACGAGCATGAACAATCTCTATGGTACATAACCATCAGATGGAAGTATCGCGTTCGTATCCTGGTTAACTTTTTGGATAAAGATTCTAATTTGGTATACCCTTTTAAACCAGAGATCATATGACGTAAACCTTTCTTAAAAAGCATGTCTTAGGACTGGCCATATCGATTGCTTAGCAGGGCCGGGATTCGAACCAAGCACCCTACGGACTTTAAATCTTCCTCCCACCGTTGAGCTATCGAGACTTTTATGTTACAAGGGACAAACGAGCCGGCGGTAAAGGACGCCAATGAATATCTGCAATACCAAAAGGCTCGCAGATGTATTGGCGGCCTTTAATAGAGGTTTAGGTCACCGGGAAGGACGGGAAATATCTATGTATATAAAAGCCAGAGGTCACCTATCACGAAGTCTAAAACCGCGGGACGTACAAAGATGAAATTGGATTTTTCGATAGGGCCACATTAGGGATGTCTAAAGGCTCTTGCAAGTTTAAATTTACGCTAACGAAGTCACGAGAAACAGCTAGTATGTACATTAATTGATGAGGTTTTTAAATCAGAAATTGCTTAGAAAGAGGCTTTATCTATTTGTTTAATGAGTGTCGTTATGTACATGAATGTTTTAATAGTTCTCATGCGGGCTGTAGCTGATTGGGTTTATGATGTTTTTGGAAAGTGAAGCTATGTCATTTAACTTTAATCCGAATTATATTTTACGAAATTTGCCGTCTTCGCACTATAACTTAAGACCGCCTTACATCAGACGAGCGAATGTGCCTTCTACCCCTACTCTGTCGAATTCTTTTAGTTTAAACTGACGAAGAGCATTCATCCGTTGTTGTGTCAACGTCAACAAGATGCTAATTGTTATTCTAGTTCTTGCTCGTTGATATTTTGATGGAAACACTAACAATGAGCTTTCGTCTATACTAATCGAGAGAAAATCTAGGTCTAGCTCTGTGTTCGTTTTATCTGTACTCTCTTTACCATAGGTCGGCTTTCATTTTGCTCGTAGCTCGTGTATCCAAGGATTGCTTAGTGTAGAATACACTAATACCGTGTAAATGATATTTACCATAATTATAGCTCACCACAATATGTATACCAATGTGTGATACCAATACTCAGCACACGATGTGCTTTAATAGTTGTTACCAAGTCAACCTCTACTACACGACTGACCTCGTGTATGTCTCTATATTTATACCCATAAGAAACAACTACCCTCTTTTATCTATACACTATACGAAGAAATTGGTTTCAATTTTTCTCATTGTGCTCGTATACAGTTCGCGATAATATATTTATATAATTAATGTGTGGCGTTGTCTGTCGGTGTATGAAGTGAAAGTGTACCAATGACTGAGTGCTTTTATTTCCCCATGGCGGTGTCGAACCGAAGGCTGTCGATGCCCCTATTAGTTTTTATGACGGACTTTTTATCGACCGCCTATAGGTATAATGTGTCGGAACGAAGACCATTTTTATAAAAAGAAATTAACCAACCTTCGATTCGATAATTTTTTACAATCGAGAACTTAGCATTACCGCGACTTCGCCCGCGATGACTTCAGTGGCTTTGTCTAGTTTCGACGGTTTTTTATTTTTTTAAAGAACCCTAGTTCTCTTTTTATCTTCATAAGAGCCTTCCTCGGACTTAAAGTATTCAAATTATGACATGACCAAGGGAAATAGGGTTTTAGTTTGACTTATTTATAATTATTATCTTATCTTATCGCCGGCTAGTCGAGATTCGGCCAGAAATCTTTAGATTTACGTTCCATATTACTATTTAAAACTGTGTACAAACTGCTCTTTCGATTATAATACATTTTACAATATAATCACAAAATACATTGTTATTTTGTAATGGTTGTCATAACCACGCTTTGATATTATTCTATAAATAATTCTTCTTCTTCAATGACTGAAGGTCGTGCTCGTCCGGATACCCCCCAACGAAGACCTGTATCAGCCGTTTTTCGGTTTTCGGCCTATCTCATGCCAGTGGGAACGTGGAGTCCTAATAGATGTCTTATTTCGTCAGACCGGCGAGTGAGAGAGCGCCCCTTGGTCTTTTCCCCCTCAACCTTTCCTACTACCATTACTTCGGATAGGTCGTCTGGTCGTCTCCGTGCGATGTGGTCTGGTAACCGGAGGTGGATAGTCTGATCCTGATCTTTGGCTGATTGAGAATGGATTTATTAGTTCATTTTGCCGTCCATGGTAAGCGCAACATTCTATGAAGAATTACGTGTGTGTAAATCGTTTGGCCTTAGTGGACGTGAGGTTTTTTAGAGTAAGTAATTATATTTATAATGCATATCTTACAAAAATATTATTTCACAGCTTATTTATAAACTATAATTGTACCAAATTTAATACTCCTTCGTCCGCGCAATATTCGTAAAATACCTGGTATTGAAAATTATCGCTTCACGTATAATTATTCAGATAATAAAATTAAGACTGGAAACAAAAATGTTCTCGTACCGTTGCAATAGTTTATATGATCAACCTAAGTAAATAAACACAATCAACACCAGAATACTTCTCTCGTTTGCACGTGCATGCTAAATAAGTGCAAATAATACCTTTGTGGATGTTCACGAACGGACGCGACGATTGTTTTTACCGATAGTTTTTTGTTATCTACATACAAACAAGTTTTGCATGAAACGGATATGAGTCAAAAATATTCTTCTATTCTTGACCAAAATTCCGTTCAAATAAAAAAAACACATTATCTGTTTTTGTTACCTCAAGAACTATGTTAACTGAAGAGTCTTCTTCTTCTTCCTTGCGTAATCCCGGTCAAGTACCAGGGTCCGCTTAGATTGCAGAGGATGGCTTTGGCAACGACAATTTGTTTCGCACGATGTGACGTCATACCTTCAAATTGCTGTTCAGTGTCATGTGATTTATGTCTTTAATTGATTTATAGTTTGAAAATATCACACAATCTGACCTTAATGACGAGTTTAGGCCACCGGGAAGTCTCACAAACCGAACGAAACGCGACAACAACACCATCACTAGACGTGATAGCATTGCCGCCACTTCACTAACGAAACTAACGAAATACAGGTTTTAAATGAAATTATTAAAGAAACAAAACTTTATTAAGCCAATTGGTCCGCATAAAATTAAACTTGCAAGAGCCCTTAGACTTTTTCTATCTCACACTATCGAAAAATCCGTTCTTAGCGAATGTGTACTAACTATAAACTATGTACCGTACCTCCTTGCCAAATTTCATCTTTGTACGTCCTGCAGTTTTCGAGATTTCGCGACCTTTCCCTTTTATATATTATGTGTATTTATTATGTTGCTGGAACACTAAATGATTTTTTCACTTTCAAAATCGACAAAAGAAACAGTAGTGCCTTAAATATTTTCATAATGCATAATAACTGATGAAAACTAGATAACATTCCAATATTAGTTTGACTCCCGCGAGTCAGAAACTGGCGTTGTTTAGTTTTGGCTGTGCAAACGGTGAAGTTAAATTAGTGGGGAGTATTTCCGAATGCAAATCCTCGGCTGAGGAGCAGGAGCCGCACCTGCGATGACAGTTTGTGTAATAGCTCGGAACCGAGGAATTAATTTCCCAAACTGCGAGCTCACTGAACAGTTTTTGTTGGCCGCCTGTTATACACAAATATTTTTTTTTAGAAATATATAATTACATACATATGGATAATACACCCAGACTCGAGGTGGGAATTGAACCCGCAACGCCCGGAGCAGAAGGCAGGGTCACTGCCCACTGCGCCAACGGGCCAGCCAAAGCCACTAGTGATGGCCTGCGACTTCGCTCAGGTTTATTAAGCTTTGCATAACTGTTGCTCCCTACTTCGTCTGCGTGGAATTCAACAACTTCAAAAATCGACATTATCTTCGACATAATCGACATTAGATTAGTTTTTCAATGTTCTAAGTTAACTCAAATAAATAGAAACAAAAGTATTTCGCTAAGTGACAATACTATAGATTCGTATAAACGCTTATACGCTACGACTTAGGGATCTTCAAGAAAATACCATTCTCTTTCCCCAAAGCCCGGCAAACGCATCTGCAAGTCCCCTGGTGTTGCTGTCTATCTATTTTTGTAACGAGAGAACCGACTAGGATGGAACTTTCGCTAGCGGATATTTATTGCCTATAGCCTGAGATTAGCGCGTTCAAGCAAGCAAACAAACAAACGAACAATTCAGTTTTGTAGATTAGTATAAATAACATAGGTTACTTTATTTTTACTACATACTCGGGTTCCGCACCAAAAAAACGATTTTGAAGAGAATCATTGTATCAAACGCGAAAGAGGTAGAGCGGATTACAGCTAGTACATAATTAAACCATACTAAGATAAATGTTTGTAAAACCCACAAGGATCTTTAAGTCTTAAAACATGTCAACTAGGTCGATCGGCCATTTTGTTTTTTGCGTTACATTCTCTTTGTCTCTACACAGGAGCGTGTAAAAACACATTAATTATTGTATCACGTTACCAACTTAAACCTACATGGTGACGCGATTTAAACAAAGGTATAGGAAAACAAGTAAAAAAACTGACCATGTAACGAAACTTGATATAGTTTTTGTCCCCGCTCCCTGTTTGCCGACTTAACAACGTAAATGAAATGGCCAAAAGCGTGTCAAGACACGCTTATATAGAAGGGTTCCGTATCTGACACGCTATAAACGTATTTGTTGAATAACTTCAAAAGTCCTTGTTCGATTTCGTTTAAAATAATTTTCCTATTGAGTTTTTAGCATGTTCTATTAACATGGAAAATTTCAAATCTCTATGTCTAATAGTTTGGAAATGCTGGGGTGGACCACAGTTAGAAGACATCAGCCAAGAACGGATTTTTCGATAGGGCCAAATTTGGGTCTAAGGTCTCCTGAAAGTTTAATTTAAGCGGACGAAGTTGTGGGAAACAACAGTACTATATATGTTTTAAAATATTCCTTACCATTCCGTTCGATTACCTTACCGATACCTTGGTTTCGCTTCGATTTCCTTGAAGTTCGACTTATTTTTAACCGACTTCGCAAAAAGGAGAAGGTTATATGTTCGACGTGTTTAGTTTAGTATATATATATATATATGTATTTCTTGTAGGAAAAGTGGAAGATTTTGCGGCCATTAGGAAACATGCAAATATAATATATTCAACATGCATACGATAATCACTAAAACAAATTGTATTCAAATCCCACGCTTTTAATATAAAAACATATATGTACAGAAATAATTAAAATTGAACTGTCTATTTGTAACGTCGAAACAAAATTCACTTACCAAATGTGTAATATACGATGTTTTGTACGTTATCTGTGACATAAAACACTTTTCCCTGCCTGTTTGTTACGGGTAATATCCGAAATGGCTGGACCGGTTTCGACACGGCTTTCACTGCCACATAGCTGATGCAATCTGAAATAACATAGACTACTGTAATCCTAACTAAAGAATTAGTATTCTGCACAAAAATGTTAAAATCTTTTGTTGATATTTACCAATATCTTTCAGTTATAAGTAATTGAAATCAAATAGAAGATCAATTAATTACATAAAATATATAATAATATGTATTAAATAAAAGATCTTTTACTGGAATAAAATCAATAAATAAAGCATGTAAAAACGTGAACAAAAGCTTGTTAAATAAGTCTCTGTTGCTATTGTCAGACATTCACAAAACCTGTTTTTATTGTATTTCTGGTTAATAGATTTAAAAGTTATAAAATCCAGTAATAACCAGTAGAATCGGCTAAGTTTTACCTAGATCTATTCAAGGATTCCGTACTAAAAATATATTGATTCATTCGTTTAAACAATTTGCTTTGAAAATACTTTTTCACAAAGACTTTTTGGTAGTATTTACCTTTTTTAATTATGCTTTAATGTTTGGAGGTAATATTCCGCCGTGATACCATCTATGTGTTTACGAGTGATGAATTCCTGTAATTTCTAGGTTAGCAATTGAAATGTAAATGTCAGAATGACCGGCTGGTCGAAATTCGGACACAGATCTCCTACCATTCTAATTCCCACGTCCTATCCAAAATTTCCAACCATTGGGTATGCTTATCATTAAAACTATACCGAATAAAAAATTCTTTGTACAACGACTTGTCATATTTGCCATTGATGTACTCCCACGTAAGGTCGTCATGATTATCCTTTGACACCATCTTATTAAGATGTATACATGTGTGTGTAAACCGTTTTCGCATTTATATACGTGTGGTTTTTTAATAATAATTTAATGTATATAATGAATATTTTCTAAAAATATTAGCATTCGAACACTCTCCTCTATATAATCTATAATTGCGTTAAATTTCATATTGCTACGTCCGCGCAATTTTCTTAAAATGACACCCGAAGTTTCCGCTTCACGTATTAATGTATAGATTATCAAAAAAAGGTATAATTCTTTTGTTTTCGTTATAGTCTATTCTATCAAGCAGGCCGCATACTCGCCATCTTATTCTACAGTCGCACGTCGAACAATGACCGATTCAGAATTAATTCAAGACGTTTTTAACCAATTATAAGGATATAACATTGTTTTTGTTTCCTTAA
>JANCMC010033613.1:20745085-20797528 GCA_024363005.1 Charaxes varanes | reverse complement strand
AACAATGACCGATTCAGAATTAATTCAAGACGTTTTTAACCAATTATAAGGATATAACATTGTTTTTGTTTCCTTAAAGCAGGCGAAATAGCCATGCTGAAAATTTAAATGACATCACTTTAATTCCGAATGTTTAAAAGGCATGATAGCCATGGTTTTTGGACTATGTTGCAGGCCTTACGCTTGTTTGCCACGAACTTATTAAAAAAAAATATTCTGCCTTTTTTTCTGTCACGTCAAATGAACGATTGAGAATTAATTCAAATACGTTTTTAACCAGCTATGACTCCGTGCTATATGTAAATACAACTTGTTGAAATATCCAAACAGGTTTTACATACATCGAATATTTATTGAGCTGGCAACAAATTAAATAACGCTGTTTACTTACGCGATATTGAGGATTATTTAATATTCTATGTAATGCACGACTCATGGTGCAAGACGTTCGAAAAATATTTTAAAAACGGTTTTTGACTCTATTTTTACTGCTATCGTTTTTTATACATAATTTGCATAACATCTTAGAGATAAATTAATGAAGATTGATAGTCTTTTTTAATTTTATTTTTGTTTAAAATATCTAATATAATAAGCAGACGCGGAATTTTTTTATCAAAACTGTTAAGCTTTAAGGAATATAATAGTCGTTTAAAATAAAATCAACCGACAAACAGAATGTTTTTCGGATGTTAGTATATTTCCTTCTTCCTTTTATAATATAATTACGTTTATATATTTGATAAAATCTCCTTAGAAAAATAAACCGGGCGAGTACGAGTCTAACTAGCGCATAAGGGTTCCGTTCCATCGCGTAATACTTTACCTGGATAAATTTATTCTTTTCTTTTTTGATTTGTACTTCTCATGGGGGGATTTTACCGTAATTTTTTTTGTGATTTATCTACAAATTTACGCTTTCCGGAATTTTTCCGATATACGGAGAATAAGTACAGGATAAATTATGATTATATGTATGTAGATATATTATGATAACTTTATGGCAAATTTTGTGATTTTAGTTCAACGGAAAGTACCTTATAGGTCTTGATTCCCGTTTAGAATGTACTAGTATGGGAAATGTGACATAAATTCCGATTTTTTCCTGTACTTGTACTGCAAGATATTCTTCTTGCCAAATTCCATGAATCTAAGTCAACGGAAAGTACCCTATTGGTTTTGGTTCCCTTTGTAAATGTGACATTTGATGTGGGATTGATTATCCCACAGCTTCCAAGGTGCTCAGAATTTGGTATTATTTTCAAAGGAGTGATCGGTATTTTTAAGACGTGGTGTGTATATAACTATATACATGTATATTCATCCCACCTTAATTAGGATGTGGCTGTGGGGCGATTTAAGATGACGACTGTCGTCTGACGTCATCCCCGGAAACCCCCCCCCCACAATCTCACAAATATTATCACTAAGTCATGTTAATTGGGACCCACTGTTTCACGTCTCTTCCGAAACATGGGAGGTGGCCGGATATTTGAAAACCAGTCTTAGAATGGGTCGCCCATCCATCACCCGGCGGCGGTAAGAATAGCTTAACCTAGCGATCGTCTCAAATGACTCAAATTGAGCTACGACCTCCTCAGGATATACACACTTGTTGTATATAAGTCGAGGTTATATAAAAATTCTTCCGGTGACCACGACCAAGGTCGGTGGTCCTTTCACAATCGTTAATTTGTGAACGATTAATGATTTAACTCTGGTTTCTCGATATTTTTGCTCTCTTTAGTCGATTTTTCAAAACGCGGTTTATGTTTATCTGATTTTTCCTCCTATCTATTATAAAATATAGTCGGGTTTGTTCGTACACTTATAAACTGAGAAGGGCTGGACCGATTTTAATGATTCTTTGATTTGTTGGATTTGTCTCCGACCGACCGACGAAAAAAATATTTTCCCAAACAAAACAGGAACTGGAACAGGAATGGGCGCGGGACCGGGAACTTAAACGGGAAACGTAACGGGAATATTATTATAGGCTGACAGAATGTAGTAAATAGTAAGAAACCTTAAGTCCGGACAGGACAGCGTATGCCGGGTCCGCTGGTTTGTAAATAAGATCAAACAATATTTCGGGAGTGTTCAGAAGAATTTTCGGACTAGTTAGACCGGGGAAGAAGTGGCGAACGTGATAACCTGTATGCTTTTGCGGGAACTTTTATTGGGATAGCCTCAAAAATTGCACGGTTGTGGATTTTTGGACATCAAGGTGACAGAATTGAAATTTGGAGTTCTGCCGTAATTGCCGACGGTGAAAATCAAATTATGCACGTTTGCTCCTTGTTATATATAACATAAAAAAAAAGCAAGAAAAGCTATGGAGAGCAGCTAGTCTATACTTCTCTGCTAATATTATAAATGTGAAAGTAACTTTGTCTGTTACGTTGTCACGCCCAAATCGCTGATCAAATTTTGATGAATCTCTGTACAAAGATAGATTTGACCTCGGAGAAGGACATAGGTTTTGCTATGATAATGAAGCTGTATTAAACGTGAACGAAGTCGCGGGTTCCAGCTAGTTACATATAAATATGAATAATTTAACTTCATGCTCCGTAAATTATTTAGTTTTAAATGCATTACAATACGCATAACAATTCAATATGGCGAAACAAATCGGTGTAAAATATACGCACGCATATATATGCGCTATGTGTATTTAGTTAAAGGTTGTTTTTGGGTGTTCAATAATAACAATGGTAATGAAACAATTTGCTAAAAGAATCCATGCAGAGGTGAAGTGTTTAATAACTTTATATTGTTACGTGATATGTGTGTGTGTGTGTGGGGGGGGGGGGAGTCAAGTCAAACTAATACTGAGTAATATATTAGCCAAGGAGTAGGTAATGATCCAGTGTTTCTATGTCCAGCTCCGGTACCGTTTTAAGAAAATTTCTCAGAAGAAAATTTGGCATAAGTATAGTTTATATAGAGAATAGTGTGCGAATGATGAATGGTGATATATTTTTTTAAGTATAAAATATTCATTATTAATACATTTAATTATTAAAATAAAAGCACACTCACACCAATGTCAAATGGTTTACAATACGCATTTTACTAGGTGGTATCAAAGCGTAGACATGACTAGAATGACAAATTCAACGTATTTTGTTAATTATGTCAAAATGTTGTTGTACTAAGGCTTTAAACGGTCAATTATATTGTACAATAATACCGTATAGAACGAAAGTGTGAGGGAACTTAATTTTTCCTACACCATGTGTTTTCATTGATTCCTGTGGGGTCGTTACTGTCACTGTTACGCAGTATTTTTCTGTCTGTGTTTATGTCTTGACGAAGACTACACCTGCGTGTGCAAAAATGGCAGAAAAGGAGAATCTAAAGAGTGTTTATTATAATATAAACGTGGCAATGTCCGTTTTATTGTGCAATATAATTGATCGTTTGGATTCTAAGTGCCATTCAATGTTATTGTACGTCCAAAGAGCGCCTAAGTCACACTAATTTACATACTATAATGCTTATACGCATATATTTATTTGTTTAAGTATATAAATACGTAAATAAAGATAATACACCCAGACTCGGGGCGGGCATCGAACCCACGACCCCGGAGCTGAAGGCAGGCAGGGTCATCATTAATATTTATTTATTTTATTAATATAATATTCCACTTAAAAACCTTTACCGGGATTGGACCTCCTCTCAACGCTGGAGAAAGCGAACGTAACGTAACGTCACTTTGATGTTACTTACGGTTAAGGTATTACCAAATAATAGGTTTAACGCTGCGCATAAAAAGATATGTTTGTCATTCTGTCACCATATATCTAGGTAATGTTGCGTAAAGCATTAACTGAATGAATAAATATGTGTGTTAAGGTTAAACAAAAAACCATTATCCTTAATAGTGAAAACTTAACAGTGAAACAGGACAGAGTGAAATCCGTTTGGTACCTAATTTGATTTAGGATTGCGCACGGCTTTTGTGCCACTCCGTCAGAGTGTTAAAGATTAATGAAGGGACAAGGGAAATCTTAGACATGCTCTAAGCATTCCCAATTTTCGAATTCAAATGATATTTCATTCAGGTAGACCTTCTTTACAAGCTCTTTTGAATCGTCAAATATTTTACGAGCCACCACTGATTCGTAAGAGATCAGAAGAGCCACGAGAAGAATCAGCAAGAAACTCGTTAGGCACTGTTTTAAAAACAGTTCTCACAAAATTGGGTTTAAATTACATTTTTGCATTTTAGAGCTTTCAGGTTTTTTGGACGCATAATGTGGTACTCAAAAGCACTGTGAAGAATTTTATTGATTTGGGAAAAATAGAAGGCAAACATTGGGATGGAATACCTAAATGGTGATAAGATTCTATAAAAAACATGGATTGGGGCTTAATGTAGCAAACACATAGAATTACTCTTTTCATATTTTTCTCCTTCACTTTTAGTTACCATATATTGAGACAAACAATTATTTCACAAATGCCAGCTATTTTTACTCAAAATTTAAAATCGAAAGAGTGTGCTTTAGACCTCACAACTGAAGTAAAACTGCTTTATCTCCATTTATATTTATGTGTATAAAAACTAGCCGTGCCCGCGACTTTGTCCGCGTAAAATTAAGCAAAAAAATATATTCAATTTTAGCGTGATGATATATAGCCTATATGGTTAGCATAAAAAGAGTTATAGGGAGCCAACCTTAAGAGATAGACATATGCTATCGCGGACTTTTATTTCGAACGTTTAAAGGGGAACAATTCCGTCATACATGATTTTTGCGAAACTATATCCACTTATGCAGCGCACGCAGCGGAGGCTCTAGTAAGGGAATAACCGCTGATTTTGAAACATTCTTCAATGGTGCTCAACTCCTATTAGTCTTAGCATGATAGTATATAGCCTATAGCCTTCCTCGATGTCGCCAATTATTCAAATTAAAATGTGTTTCCAACTGTAAAAAACATAACGCTCTAGAAAGTTGCAAACTTATTAATATATCTTTATCTTTTTTAAAACGCAGCAGAGAAACACACCCACAAGCACTTCCGTTTGCAAACTCTCATAAAACACACACATGCTAATACATTACAAAAACGTTCAGAATTATTCAAGTATCTTCACTTATAAAAGATCAAAAGACCTTTTTATTAACATGAGAAAACTAATTAATTCTTGGCTGGATCAGTTTCCGCCAGAATACCAACTTAAACCCAGCTAAGCCCTCGTCATCAATTCAGTCACCAAATCTCAGAGTTGTCTTGAAAATTGTGTGTTTTTTATTATTGTAATAAAGTCATTCAGTACATATTAACAAGTTTTAATTTCTACTATGATATAAAAAATCGTTTATATTATATCGATATATAAACGATTTTTTAAACGCCATAAATTAAAGTGTTTAGCAGACTCTGCATAAAAATCATCTGTAAAAGATGTATATGGCCATTATTTGATTGATTGAATAGCTTTAAATTTTAAGCTTTTAATCTAATGCTTAAAGTGTTTAATAAAAAGCGACGCTTGTTTAAATACAGATAACTCTTGCTAAAAACAATTACCTATAGCTATGATCATTATTGAACTGTACCTTAATTTATAACTTATCCAGATATATAAATAATCGATATCTATCATTTCTACTGTTGCATAATAATAAGAGATACGTGATTTCGATGAAGATGATGATTAGAAAGCGTCGCAACTGTCTATGGATGTTGGTGATGTTATAACTTAACTGATAAGATAATCATTCGTTATCCATATTCACGCTAAAAGTGTTACAATATTTCCTTTTGGTCATTATTTTTATACAATTTTCTTCATATTTCATTTATTTATTGGTTTATTTATTATATGTTATGGTAAATATATACTCCAAGCCCTCATTCGCGGGAGAGATTTTTTACCGCGCGTTAAAATCTTAGTGACGGAAATGGCTTTAGTGACGCGCGTTAGTAAATCGAAGAAATTCCCTTTATATATTCGTATGTAATTCTTATAAATTAAACATTGGGACTTGACTCACTTCATTTTATAAATATTATTTCGTTCATTATACTGACTGATATTTAAAGACTTGGTAAAAAATATTTGTCATTAATTTACGTGATTTTTAATGAAGATATTTTACGTATAAAATGGAGTATATTATATATTCAAATTATTCTTTTAGGTGTAAACAAGATATTTTTGAGCATAAACTGGAAAAGTATAAGTAAATTTGTAGAACGAATACAAAGCAAATAGGACCTCACTTCAAATCTTACTCAAAATAACAAGTCCTCATTCTATAAAAAAGAAGACATTTTTATTTTTTATTAATGCATATCTCAACATTGGTTGTTAACCGCGTCTTCGTCGGCGTAAAATTAGATGAAAATTTTAACGTGATGATGTATAGCCTTCCTCGATAAATCTAACACTGAAAGAATGTTTCAAAGCGGACCACTAGTTCCTGAGATTAGCACGGTCAGGCATACAAACAAACTCTTGAGCTTTATATATTAGCATAAGATGTGCCGCTTATATCACAGCCATTCCCTTCATTTATTATAATAGACACATAGCATCAAAATGCATCAGCATTCTTATTTTTAAGTTATCAGGTAGTGAATGAGGAAGAGGGTCTTTCCCCGTTTCAAAAAGGATCCCTCATTTATAATAACAATAATCCCCCTTAAAACACGGTATATTTGTTCCGCATATTGGAAAACGCGTGAATGAACCTTGTATAACGCATTATGTAATGATTCACGTTTAACTATTCTCGCTAAAGGGGTTTAAATCGAATATTAAGAAGACTCTATGTTATAAACGAAATACGCGTTTCATTAAAATCGAACTGATAACTTTTAAAGAATAATGTATATAGTAAATACAAAGTGGGAAATCCCCACGTTATCTGGGGAATATAATACGAGTGGGTGCGATAATATCCCAACGGCGGTGGGGTTTGAACCGGGTACCTTGCGGATTTCAGTCCATACCTTATACCGTTGAGCGATTGAAGCTCTGATTTTGATAATTTATAATAATAAGCTTTAGCAAAATTTTCTTTAAGTAAGAACGGTAATCCAAAATAGTAAAGCGCTTTCTTCGAATTCAACGTCGACGACTTCGATTATACAATAATACATTATAACCCACAATAACACACTATATACGAAAAAATAATCCTGTGTATTTGCTTAATCACCTGTTCTAAGACCCACCCGGCCGCGGTAAGGGCTACTTTACCTAGTGATCGACTAAAAAAGTGACGATATGTTCCCCATTGGCCCTTCAATCATCAAATATTTAATATGTAAGTACATGTTTAACAGTTAAAATTCTATTTAATACTAGAAAAGTTTTATAATTATATTCAATATAATAGCAATAAGAAAATAATAGCCATAAATACGCAGTTACATATATATATCCTGTGTAAGACAAGCGAATTTTCAGTATTTTAACCTACTGTATTTCTACCTTTAACAACCTTGTACTTTTATTTATTAAGTGCACTTTTATTTAGTAACTTTTACAGCACAAGTTTCGCAAATTAGTCACATTAAAGAATAAATTTACTTACATCTTGGTATACATGTTGGGTTTAATAATGAGAATTTTAAGAATAGGGTTTTATGAATTAGCTTTTTTTCATTTATTAACTCATGCTATGTGACGCGGATGCTGGAATTTTAGAGAAAGGTAGATGTGGCATGTTCGGAATTTAAAATTTCTCCTTGTATTAAGAATTTCGAGAGGAAATTATGAAATAAAGGATGATGTTGATAATGCTTTTTATGATGTAAGCGGACAAAGGCACGGAGACTCGATTATGGAGGAAGTTTTTAATCGATTTCAAAAAAGGAGCGTCTCAATTCGAGTGCATGTATATTTTTTTGTGTACGTATATATATGTTACGCAATAACTCCACCATTTATGAACCGATTTTGACGATTCTTTTTTAATTGGATAGATCATACTTCAGAGGTGGTTTCATATAAATTTTATCAAAATCAATCTAGCAATTAATGAGAAATTACGATTACTCCGTCCTTTATGATCATAAATGGGATCCCATTTTGATGGTTTTTTATGGTTCGGTAGACCATACTTCAGAGGTAGTCCCATATAAATTTTATCAAAATCGGTAAAGCGATTTTTGTGAAATCAACGAAATTCTTAAAATTAATATACATACATGTATATTGATGGTGTTTTCGTTTATTCCGAAACCACGTCTGTCATTCAAAGCGGTGCCTTTAATTGACTCACCTATATCATATATAAACAAAATATATCTACCTTCCACTTAAAATTTAAATATAAAGTATTATTAAATAAAACCGACTTCAAAATACGCCAAGAAAATAAAAAGCAAAAAAAAAATAGTACTTTCCTACGATTACTAGACACCTGCTCATGTGTTGAAGCCATGTACTTATTTCTGTAAGAACTATTTTTAAAAGAGTGGCTAACGAGTTTCTTGCTGATTCTTCTCGTGGCTCGACTCTTCCGAATCAGTGGTAGCCTTTAATATATTTGACGATTTAAATGAGCTTGTAAAAGTCTACTTGAATAAAATAACATTTGAAATTAAATTTTAAAGATATTGCATTGTTTGTCTATATATGTTGTATGTGTGTGTGCAAAACTGAATTGTAAGATTCCACCAGAACAAACATTCTTTTGACAAACAGCGCTATTTAGAAATTGATTAAAAACCACCGTACAAGTGGTTAGAGCAGTAGATTTTGATAGACAGTTTATCTTAAACGTGACTTAAACGTTGAATTATCGTTGATTATAGGTAGAGTAAAGGCTGAAAGTTATCGCGAATGTTAAGTAGCTGTGTTATCGCTATAAAATAATTAACATCTGCAACACGGAGGCTGCAGAATTATCTCCGAACACGTATATTAACTTACCTATTAACATACTTAATGATGCTGGGAATAAATTTTCTATAACTTGTATTATTTCTTGAATCTATACGAATGGTGGGGTACAACATACCTTCGTAGAGTAATATGGATTACGATTATAACAACCCAAATCTAAACCAATATTATACATACTTCTCACCAGAAAAATTGGAACACCTTGCATGTTTATGCTTCATAAGAATTATCAGAATAATGTGTATTCTTTAATCCTTTTTCATTTCTTGACATACATCCCCAATGTATGTCAAGAAATTAAAAAGGAAATGTTTTGATTTTTCTGATGAGAAGTATATATATACCAGCTGTACCCAACAACTTTATCCACGTGTGCCACTCTTATCACTTAGAGGTTTAAAAAAAGTTTATGGATAAGGATTAATATCATGTTTATAAAAACATCTTCAAAAATAATGCGTTATTTTGGAGCAAATTTGTTTAGCATATAAAAGGTTATACTGATCCAACCTTAAAAGATAGACATATGCTGTTGCGAATGTTTATTGAGAACTTTTAAAGGGAAACCATTTTGTTATACATGACTTTTGCGAAACTTTTACCATTTACGCAGCGGAAACTCTCAAATGGGAGAAAGAATCCCCGATTTTGAAACATTCTTCATCGGTGCTCCGCTCCTATTGTTTTTAGCGTGATGATATATAGCCTATAGCCTTCCTTGATAAATAAACTATCTAACACAGAAAGAATTTTTCGAATCGGATCAGTATTTCCTGAAATTAGGGCGTTCAAACAAACAAACAAACTCTTCAGCTTTATGTAACTTTCTCTCTCTTGTCGGTCTCTCGTTACTGAGGATCGTGGTCGCGTGTCATCCCACAACGAACAACCTGACGCCATCGGCTTCGGTCTACTGTCGGCCTCATTGCCTGGTAGCAACTTTTTGAGAAGGTGACTTCTGTAACTTGGTCGGTCCATCGAATAGGTGAACGACCAATGCTTCTTTTGCCCTCTATGTAACAAAATACGACTAATTTCTCCAGGTTTTCCTCCCCTCTTCGTATCATATGGTCAAAACATGTTAGTACGCGTTTACAACGTACAGTGGACAACCGAGGTCTGGTAGTTGAGAGAGAATAGAGGCATTTATGCGTCAGGTTCATGTATTAGTGTAGATATAGTCGTCTTCATCGATTTCGACGACAGCGACCCAAAACATCAGATTTTATTTTCTTTTATGATCCTTAGCATGACTCCCAAAGCCAAATTTGTTCTTGAAAACCCTACAACAAGAATGGCAGTAGAGTTCGCCCGATGAATTATATATAGGAGAGCTTAGGTCTGTCTTTCTGTAGTTAGCGTTTTGCGTCTAAAGTTCCTTACTTTTTTCTCGAACGTTTTAATCTTATTATAAGTGGTAGAGCACCAAGATGACCTTCTGATAGCAAATTGCTACCAACATTCAGGGTTGATAATACAAATGTTAAGGTGTCTTTTGAGTTCATCCTTATAGCGCAGATGACCACTGTGATTCCACCTTCTGCTTTAATGTTATAAACTAGCGGACCCGGCAGACGCTGTTCTGCCCGAACGTCGGGTTATTTACTATTTACTGCATTCTGTTATTCTTTAATATTGTCCCCGTTCCCGTCCTCGTTTCTTTTCCCGTTCCCGTTCCCGTTCCCGTTCCCGTTCCCGTTCCCGTTCCCGTTCCCGTTCCGTAAGGGTTCACTATTTTGGCGTTAATGTCTTATATGTGAAAGATGGATGTATGCTGTCGCGGGCTTTTTTGTAAAACTACACTCCCAGACACATCTATCCGCCCACCTAGTGTTTTAAGTTTTGACGGTGCCCAGCTAAAAATAAGTTTTAGATGGTGCAATAGGTTTTTATGCAGTTTTGAAGCTGATTTATTGGTAGACTCTTTAGTATGTTTTTTTTTTAATAGATTTCGACACCATCAAGAAGGCGTCAGGCGGCAGCATACACCGTGCACTCCACCTTTGACCGCAACCGATGGAAGCTTATCATGCGTCACGTTCACTATATTACGTTCAGCAGTGAGGGAACGAGAAAGAAAGAAATTAATAGGTATATAAGTACAAACCATTTCAATAAGTCTCGTTTACCGATCGATGTATACAACTCTGAAATGACCTAAAAACATTTCAAATCATGGATCATACAAATGAATTTTGAAATGTCGAAAAATTTGAAATTACAACCATCAATTTTCCGTGTTCAATGCTCTTTTCATGGCCGAATGAATAATCCAATCATGTGATATTAGGGTTTTTATTTATCGACTGCGATTAGTCTTTTACGATCTTACAAATAACAGAGATCTGTTCAGTATTCCTTAGACTAGTCTGAATAAAAGTTTTTTTCTTTTTACATAGTAAATAGTAATCTATATAAAATAAATGAAATTAAAGCGTCTGTTCGTAACGTCAAATGAAAAAATAAAATTAAATATTAAGAAAACGGCCTTTAAAAATTACTAAGGAAGTAAAATAATAAAATAAAAAAAATGCAAGTGACATACGATTTGCACCTACTAATAAGTGCGTACAGTCTAAAAATGCACGCCCCTCCACCAAATTCCATTATTTTATTGTTCGTTTAAAGGCGCTAATCTCAGGTAATACAGACCCGATTTGAAAAATTCTTTCAGTGTTAGATTGTTCATTTATCTAGGAAGGCTATATAACATCACACTAAGAACGATAGGAGCGGAGCATCAATGAAGATGAATGAGGGTTCTTTTTCCCATTTGAGAGCTTCCGCTGCTTGCGCTGCGTAAATGATTAAAGTTTCGCAAAAGTCATGTTCTCCTTTAAACTGACAAAATTGTTCTCCTTTAACAGTTCTTGAGGAGGTCGTGGCCTAATCAGTGGTCGGCATTTGAGTCGATCGCTAAGTTAAGTTGCTCTGGTTGCGACCGGGTGCAGCTATCTACCAGTGAATGTTTCGTCGAAATCGATCCATCCATTTCGTAGATTACCCGAAATAAACAGACAGACAATAATTGTTAACTTGCGTTTATGGTGTAGTTATCGTACAGAATACATAAATAGTGATATGCTATCAGTAAAAATAAAAAAAAATTCGACGTTACAAACAGAAACCTCCAATTTTATCTATATTAATAAATTAAAATAATTAAAAGAAAACAGTAGTTTTAATTTTCTTCTCTTTATTAATAAAATCCTCACATAGCATCAAAGAAGCATTCAAATAAATGTTCAAATATTTGAAACTATACTGGCGCCGGCTTTAAAACATTCGGTCGCAGCAAGAGCTACTTAACCTAGCGATCGACTCAAATGCCGACCACTCATTAGGCCACGACCTCCTCATTATCCTATATAAATTGAGTTCAGGCGTTATTTTTTTTAAACATATGCAAATTGATTTTTCTATATTAAAAATATAATTGTTTCCTGCGACTTTGTTCACCTAAACATAATCTTGCGAGAGCCCTTTGATCATGTATACTAGCTATATACTATCTTATTGTCAAATATCTCTGTACGTCTCGCAGTTTTCGAAATTTCTTGATGTGACCTTCGCTTTAATAAATACAGATTGCCATGATTTAAAAAAAGGTCATTTTTCTTAACTTCCCTCACAGCCAAATCCTCTGCAATCTAAGCGGACCCTGGTACTACTAGACCTAGGCTAATGCTAGGAGGAAGAAAAATAATAATAACAAGGTTGTATCTTTTACAGTACGCACAAGTAATGTCTGGAGTACATTACTCGCCATATACCGAATTAATACATAAATATATTTAAAGACGCAAGCATGTTATCAAATCTGTATGCTCTAAAACGCTTCATTAATTATTTGTATATTTGTTTGGACGGCTCATTAGCTTCTAAAGTTAAAACCTTACTAAATATAAACGTAGAAGGTATATTTGGTTATTGAATTATACAAACAGAGAATTATACAAAAATAACACACACATTTATAAATATCATAGATCGATAGAAAACCATAGGACACTATTGTGAAAAAAAAATGCCACTGTGCAATAGACAACACGTCCGAAGTAAAACTTGTTTAGCTTCGACTATATGTGTGTATATATACATGTATGTTTATATATCTATAATTGAACTATAAAAACAATTTACGTAAATATATAAAACGTAAATATTTATTATATTGAACCAAATATTAACTTATAAAGTTGTTCCAGAACGAAATGATATTATGAAATAACCAAGAAATCACCGTTCGCGTTACGCATTCACGAGATTACTCCCCATGTCATGTTGAAAAAAAAAGTTCGTAGATATACGAGTATTGGAGTAAATAGTAGTAATTTTTTTATGGCATACTCTTTCCAGTTTCAAGGTAAAACCTATTTGCTGGCTAAATGATTAGTCCAATTCCATATCTGAATTTACTTATTCAAATTCCGAGTCCTAGCTTCGGAATAAAAGAGAATTGAATTAAATAAAGATTAATAATGACCATTTTTGAATGTAGCCCTACACTTACCCTACCTTACCCTTTGAGTAGTTCTAAGAACACTGTTTTATTTTAGTAAGAATTCTATTAATATCATTTCAATTATTCCATTTATTATCAAAGATAATCTAATACAGATTAAGTATATTGCATCTATAAATATAACGTAAAATATATTGGTATATATAATTATAATACGGTTAGTTAAATCCTTAACTAAAATTGATAACACTGCAATAATATCAATCTAAGCTTTCACGCCATAAGTTCGTACCTCCTAACGGTCGAAAACTACGGATGAAAAAATAAATGTCACAGATTAAGAAACCATTTTAATCGAATTTTTAGTTTTATTTTTAATTTTTTAATTCACATTTTAATAACGAGGTACACGCTTATGTCGTGGCAGTTAAGAGAAAGTGAAATTAAACCTGAACAATTTATTTCTTTCGAACCTGTACCATGCCCGAAAGTTCTACAAACCTTTGTGCAGCTACACAAAGTCGTCGGCTACACTACATGATCATTCAAATGAAGTTATGTCTGGCTCCGGCCTAAGACACATTTGAGAAAGCACTTTGAAGGGACCCTTGCACTTTAAAAGTAAAAGAAAAAAAAAACAAATTTAGTTTAAAAGCTTACGGCAACATTAAATTATAAATTAAATGGATGTGTTAATCGATATTTGCATTAAATTTCTTAATATCCAAGGCTTTCGAGTTATTCATAAGTTCTATACTATGAAACAATATTAATAAAAATACTTATTTAATCAAAACAGATTAAGTAAGCATTCATGTCACCTGTTGACCTAAAGTTTGACACACCGCTAATACTCGATATGTGGCGAGGGATTCCTGAAACCACCCGTTAGAATACGTTCACGAATCTACTTACTACTCCTGTTACTAATAGTATTAATAGCTAATATCTAGTTACTACTAGAAGTAATAGCTAATAATAAATATTAATTAATAATAATATGCTTTTATGCGATAAGTGCACTTCGTGTATTATGATAGTCTATTACGTTTGATGCACCGCTAATACTCAACATGTAGTGAGGGATTCTAGAATACGTACGCGCCCGGTAGAATACGTTCACGAATCCACTTCTTATATGTTGCTGCTAGTTGCTACTTATGTATATAGATTATATATTATAGACTATAAAAATAATATTTTTTTAAATAGCTTCCTTCCCCCCTCCTAGATCACTCTCCTCTTTCCAGAGCCATCCTAATCCACTCCTTTCCCTCAAAGGCGTCCAAGTCGTCGCGCCACCTCTTCCACGGCCTACCTGGTCTTCGGCAGCTATTGCTGGGAGTACATATAGTCGCAACATTGGTCCACCTTTGCGGATCCATTCGTGCTGCTAGCTTGGCCTTTTCCCACTTGAGCTTTTCAGATTTTTTCCCACATCCTTTCTCCCAGTGATGGAACGCAAGATGGTGTTCCGAACTCTATCAATCCTTTTTACTCCTGTTACGCTACGTTCCATGGCTTTTTGGCAAACTTGAGTTTGACTTCTGCTTTCCGATTAATGATTAATAAAAAATTAATAGCTTTTATTGTTTAGGCAGAACATAGTCCATTAAAATGTAAACATATCTTGTGGCCTGTACATTGTCTTCATTACAAAATAGTCATATAATCATTGTACGAAAATTGTATATAGTACCATAATCTCCTAAAAAAGAAGAATTTTATTAGAAGTATTTAAAATGTGTGATAAAACAGCATTTTATTTTCAGTATCAATTAATTATACACTCCTCTTTTAGGAAGGCAGTTTAATGTGATTTTTTTTTGTTAATTCATCGTTTCTGTTCGGCCATGGCAATACATTTTTATAAATATCGCATTCCCGCGGGTTGGTTGCGTGCGCCGGTGTTTTTAATAACAATTCCCAAGTTAATAAAACAGTAAACAGAGATCCTGTTTAAACAATGTTCGACCGGTGGAACCGTGCAAATTTTACCATAGTCCTTACAAAGAATAGATACGGCGAAAATTTTCAAAAATAATTATGTTAATTTTGATTAGCTTCGGTAAGTAATAATAGTTAATTTGTCTTTAAATTTTATATTTTATCAATATTTTATATTCGTATTTCAAATATTTGTCAAGTAATTAATTACACTTTCTTTGTTTTGCATATTATATTTATTTTGACACTTATTTGTCATTTGTTAATGTAAAAATACTTTTAGAAATTATAGATTTATTATTTTAATAATAATAATAGAATAGTTAAAAAGAAACAATAATATGTTAACAATAAAAATTTTAAATATGTATATGAAGAAAATCGATAAAAATCACTTTATGTGGGTATTTATTAATGATAGAAAACAATATTTACGAAATATTTTTCTTATTCAGACAATATTTTAAACTCTGCTTTTAGCGTTATCCCGGTCTAGAATAACAGAGAACGTGGCTGCAGGGTGAGTTAAGACAGGCTGTCACCTGACGTCTTCGACATTAAACGACATTAACCGGAATCCACTGTTTTACGTGCCATCTGAAACACGGTGAAGATAGAATATTTGATTTCCCCTGATAGAATGGATTCATTCTTAGTTGTCGCAGTAAAAACTGCTTAACCTAGCCATAGACTCAAATCACAAATGGCGGCCACTGATTACGACCTCCTCTGTATTCTTAACTCTACAATATTACTAAAATGTATTCACAACAACTAGCTAACAGTTTAACCCCTTTAAGCGGTGAAGAATCTCTTGCTTAGCAACAGTTATGTATTCTGCGGTAGAAAGTTTGCTTTGGCGTGTTTATAGTTTATCCTTAACTCTATCTTCAAGTTTCATACAAAAAAATGTATATTTAATCGATTGAATAATTACATTAAGCAAGTCACGATGGGTAATTCATTATCGACTGGACATTTTAGACACGGACTGGACATTTTAGTCACGAAGTCATCGCTAGGTTAAGCAGTTTTTAGCGGGGCCGGGTGAAGGATGGGTGACCCGTTCTAACACTGCTTTTAGGGGTTCCGTAGTACGACAAGGAACCCTTATAATTTCGCTCTGCCGTGCGTCTGTCTATCTGTCAGTCCATAGGGTGGTCCCTCCCCTAGCATTTCGAAACTATTAGACGTAGAGACTTGAAACTTTCCTTATTGATAGAACAAGCTTATAGGTCATTAGGAAAATTATTTTGAACAAAATCGGACAACAACTTTTGAAGTTATTTAACAAATACGTTTCTAGCGTATCAGATACGGAACCCTTCTATATAAGCGTGTCTTGACACGCTAGATATATAGATATAGACGATAAATATATAGATATATACGATGACACGCTAGACATAGACCAAAAGCGGTAGGATTTGAACCGGGTACCTCATATATTTCAGTCCATTTGTATTTCAGTTAACCTTTATAGACTATAATGATTGCTATAATAATTAAACAGACTGTATGCTAGTTTGCCTTCATCTGTATCTCTATTAATATATAAAGCTGAAGAGTTTGTTCTTTTGTTAAAACGGGACTAATCTCAGGACGTGCTGATCCGATTTGAGAAATTCTTACAGTGTTAGATAGCCCATTTACCAGCGAAGGCTATAGGCTATATATCATCTCGCTAAATTTGAATCTAAGTTTATTTACGTAATTTTAGGCAGACGAAGTCGCGGGCACAGCTAATTAATACATAAAACTGAAGAGCTTGTTTGTTAGTTTGCTTGAACACGCTTATCTCAGGAACTACTTCTCCGATTTGAGAAACTCTTACAGTGTTAGATAACTATTTATCGAGGAAAGCTATAGCTTATACATATATCATCACGCTAAAATGGAATCTATTTTCTTACCTAATTTTATGCAGACGAAATCGCGAGCGCAGCTAGTGATAACATAAAAATACTCATTATTAATTCTAAACATGTAAAACTATATCACCATTTTCAACGAACTCTAAAACTTCGAATCCGACGCTCACAACTCAAAATCGAGTTAGACGCGTCAAATAAAAAAACTTTTTCAAACTCTACGGAAAACCAGTTTGTATCGGCGCAGTGGGCAAAAAAAAGGAAGCGGATGGGGCAAGTCTATTTTAATCGAGAATTAAACCTCACTTCCGTACACCCAATTCCATTTGTTCACCAGCATCCAATTCCATTTATAACCGGGATATATGTACTATACAGTGTAGCACTCAAATTATGTACCTGCTATAGTAATTGGTTCCTGTCATCACATATACAATGATTGCCCAATAAATGGATTAATCGTGTATACGTATGTACTTCTGTCAACACTGAATCCATACCGTTGATTAGTTTGTAACCATACCATTGATCGGTTCAATAGATATAATATTAGCTGTTTTCCGCGGCTTCGTTCGAATAAAAATAAATATTTGTAAACCCGATGTATCGAGACAATAATTGTTTACCTGCGAATTTTTATTGCACTTTTATGTATTTGGATTCATTATCATTGCATGACAAAACCTCTACTTCTTCTTGCAAATTCTTATTCACTAAATAGTGCGGAAACATTTATATATTTATACGTGAGGCAAAAATTTCAAGTACCGTTTTACGAAAATTGCGCAAAGAGAGGAGTATCAAATTTGGCACAACTGTAGTTCATATAGGGAAAGGTGTGCGAATGCTAATATTTTTTTATAATATGCAATATTAATATATTAAATTTATAAAATAAAAACCACTCGCACACCGATGCAGTAAGTCAGGTAATTCCGATATTTCAGCTTAAAAAACTACATCGGACGAGTTCGAACACAGTCAGGCAAACACGATGTACATGAGCAAAGTATTATATATTCATCAAACGAAAATATGTTCCCGTCGCATAGCTTCGTAGCGAGCTCACGAGGAAGGGTTCGAAGCTAGTCAAGCAATCCAGATTTTCACCTTAAAAACTGCATCGGACGAGTTCGAAAATAGCCAGGCAAACTCGATATACCAGAGCAAAAATATTTTTTAGAACTATCTTATGTATTTACCAAACGGAATTATGTTTTCGTCGCGTAGCTTCGTAACGAGCTCTCGAGGAACTGCCGGACTGATTTGTGAACTTATCGTTATGTAAAAGACATCGTACCGCAAACTTTCTGATAAGGCTATATTTAATAAAATCACAAAAATCATTCATCTTCGAATTGAGAGGTTACAGATATTGTCATCCTCATCTCATTCTTGAGCGCGCAATGTATCGTGAACATTGAGAAGCAATCGTCAACAAATATTGAAGCGCAACACAAGTCAACGAACCGCGCAGCGGTACCGCTGTTACGGTTTTTAAGTTTTATTCACATTGCGGTTTGATGTAAAAATATTGAAGAAATTTATTTCTGATTTAAAATCGAATTGGGACAGATAGTAATAATGACTGAGTTTACAAAATTGTTAAAAGTTAAAAATCCGGTACAAATAGTGAACTCTAGACATATTTCGAGCTATAAATAATAAGTTAATAGATATTATTATCGCTTCACGATAGATATTCTCACCAGTACCTGAATATCTAAATGTCCAATGATGATTTGTTAAAAAATTTCTGTCTCACCAAACACCTGTATTTAATCAGTTGCCATCTTCGGTTCTTCACTTAAGGATCTTCAAGAAAAACATTAGCAGAAACACAACACATCATTAATAATATAGTGGTTTCCTGAATAGGCGCTTTCCCAGTCGGTTAGCTCTTAATTACCAATGATAAATCTCTCTTTATTAAAAAACGTTACTCGGTATTAATATCATAATAAAAATGTACTAGGATATGTTGTTCTTTTATTGTTTTATATTGTATAATACACATTCTTACAAAAAGCACTATGTAACTCAGTGTAACCTGAGCTTAGATAATCGTAGTATCGGTTTGTTTTCATGAAATGCAAATTCTAATGTTAATTGCACTAAGAAGCAATTACAAGCTTATAAGAATTCCATTGAGGAGGGTTTACTTCTCTCAGTGGCTTCTTCGGACGAAAAAAAATAAGAAAAAGTAATTTATAGATTTAAAAAAAATTGTCAAACTCATTGTTTAAAAATGTACAGTTTCTGAAAGCACAGTCAATCACAACATCGTGAAAATGAAACACGGTGATGGCACAAATTCACCTAATTTACCGATTCAATATAATAATACTGATTGTGGTCTTTACAAAAACGCAGTACCATTTGGGAATAGATATCAAGACTCGCAATCCCATCAATACTCGAGACCACTAAAAGACTCACAAATTTTTCTAGTAGATAGCCAAGAACCACAATACAAATGTGTGGACACCGAGACGGATTTTATAACTAAAGTCCCTAGTACACGAAACGTAGAAACAAATGGAGAATCATTTATTCGTGATGTAATTAAGAAGTCACAATTATTTTCTTTACATAATAGGTAACTTGTAATGGCAGTAATATTTATTCTTATGAGAATTTAAAAAGAATTGAGGGTTTGAAATTTCATGAACAATAAGTGTCGTGGTCTTGTTGCATCGAATTTGCAGTACAAAAAATTTTGAAAATTTAACTTTGGATTTTTTGTAATTTGTTTTTTAAAATTTCATATAATCTTTATTTGCAATAGATTTGGTTTTTTTTTTTCAACTCTGAATTACGTTTTTTTCTTCAATTACTTTAGCGCTTATAATATATAAGCTAACTACAAGCTATCTTCTTTCGCGCTAATCTCAGTAACTACTGGTTCGATTTGAAAAATTCTATGATATTTTATTCAAGTAGACTCTTAAAAGCAACCACTGATTCGGAAGAGTCGAGCCTCGAGAAGAATCAGCAAGAAACTCGTTAGCCACTCTTTTAAAAATAGTTTTTACAGAAATGGGTTTTTCACATTTTTGTACATTCACTATCAAGTACAAAGCTGGAGCGACTCAACTCCAAGCATTTTTTTTTATTGTTATTTATTATATGAGGCACGTGTCCGATGGATTCTTGTAATGTAAAAACAATACAGTATTACATTGTACGATTTCATTACAAAATAGCAGTTACAAACATTGTAATCGTGCAATGTTTTTACATACAAAGAAAAGGAGTCCACCTGGGACACCGAAAACTATTAAATTTAAAAGATTTGCAAAGGTAATTATTTATAACTAACTGTATCCAACAAGTTTGTTAATGTAGATTCAGTGATTGCGTACAATTTTGAGGGTTTGAGTTTTTTTGTACAGAACAATAGTTATTTTTCTAAAACTGCAGTAGCCTATTTTCCTTGTAATATCAGCCATCTACCAGTGAAAGTCAGAGCGATCAGATAGACAGACAAAAGTTTTTAAGTTGCATATTTATAATAGGTATTGTATATACAGGATGTAAAAGACATTGTACTGCAAAGTTTGTGATAAGGCTACATTTGATGCCCTAAATACTATAGCATTAAGAATTATAATAATTATTAATAAATTAATATTAAAATAATATGACAATAAAATTATGGGGGGAATCTTTTAAGATTTCTTTACATAATAAATAAATCATTGAAATGGTTTATTAGAATGAAAAAGGTTATAGCAATATAATATAAAATGCGACTGTTTTAAAATTTGACAGCATAGTATCGACATATTTTTTGCCTACCTTGTGTCTCAAGACGAATTGAATAGGGTATAGTCGAAATCAAATAAATGTAAACACACTCAAACTGTCAGCTGCATAGTTAACCTCCCTTTATTGAAGTCGGTTAAAAACGAGTGCGCGTCAGTCGTAAACACAACAGCCCGTATTAAACAGTTCAGTGCTCGGTCAATTGGACCACGGTCGAATTGATTTTCAATACAGTATATTATATTCATTTTTAGGGTTCCGTAGTCATACAAGGAACCTATAAAGTTACGCTCTGTCCGTCCGTCTATCCCCCCCGCCCTCTCTCCTACGATTTCCAAACTATTAGACGTTAAAACTTGAAATTTTCCATGATAATACATGGACATGGTAAAAATTCACTAACAAGATTATTTTGAGCGCAATCGGATTACAACTTGAATAACTTCAAAAGTAACTTAAATAAGTTTAACAAATACGTTTAACGCGTATCAGATACGGAATCCTTCTATACGAGCATCTCTTCTCTCTTGGCCACTCATTAAAATAATAATACTAGCAATACTAAAATATTTTCTTGTATATAAATATACTGTAATATTATAAAAATTAAAAATGTATTTTTAATTTTAACTAACTTTTTTATCGAAAAGTCTTAAATGACGAAGTCGTGTGTACAGATTTGAATCTTCAATCTACGCTACACATCTCATCTCATCTCTCTCTTATGTAGATCTCCACGGTGATGATGACCATTTGCCATAAGATAGACGACTCATTTGGATATATAGTACAAGAACTATTGTATAACTGAATAATATTAAACAATTAATAAATTTTGCCAAACCATGTATTCGACTAAGATGTAGAGTCAGTGAAGTTACGACGTGTTAGAGCGTGTAGAGTAAGAGGAGTAAGTGTCGAAATTGTAGAGCTTGGGCGTGTAGGATGACAGGAGTAATTTACGACGTGCAGAGTTAGAATGTGTGAAGTGAAGGGACTTAAGACGTGTAGAGTAAGAGGAGTAATTTACGAGTTGGGGCTCGTAGAGTGAGAGGAGTAAGTTACAACGTGTAGAGTAAGGGCATGTAGAGTATGAGAAGTAAGTTACGACCTATAGAGTTAAGGCGTGTAGAGTGAGAGGGCTAATGATTTATAAATAATTAATACGTGTAGAGTAAGAGGAGTAATTTATGAAGTGTAGATTTGGAGCTTGTAGAGTGAGAGGAATAAGATACGACGTTTAGAGTAAGAGGCGGGCATCTAAATAATATCTGATAACATTTTGATTCTCCTAGCCATATGGTCTTTTCGTGGCAATATTCTACATTTAAATATTTCTAGCAAGATAATTTTTTGAAATTGAAAGAAACTAAGAAAAGACTTATTATTTCGTTACGTTAGGTTTAATTAATAACCTTTGTAAAGTTTCTCTTCTATAAAGAAGCAGATTTTTCCACATTTTATTCGCGTGTTTATGCAGAGTACTTTAATTTTTCCTGCTTCCTTTTATCCGACCTATTTTTGCAAAGTAACGTTGGATGTCTACATCTCATCAAATTATAGGTTTAATCCACATAGGACCTTGGATTCTCGAGTTCTGGCTTGAGTTGGGCTGGATAAAGGAAAGGCTAGCCATTCCCCCCCCTCCACATACACACAATAGTCTCCCTACTGCAACTAAGAGCGAAAAAAGCAGCCCACGGAGAAGAAGACTAGGATCTTGTTTTGAAAAGGATTTTTTATTTTTTTCTGTTTTTTAATTTTTAATTTGTTTATTTTTCAAATGCAAATTTCACTTCATTTTTCAGTGACGTCACCGGGCATACTCTGAAAATCAGGGCCGAGTTTCCAGGTGACTTCACAGGAACTCGGTATGAAATAAACCGTGTATGCCCATTCTTTCTAGGAATACATTTTAAATGTTATTTTAGGTATTAAGTTGGGTAATTTTAATTTTAAATTAGGTTTGTTTATAAACCGTATTCTTAGATTTAATAAATGTCTATGAGTATTTCATATTTTAAGTACCTTTTATAAGAAACAAAACGTTATATTTGCATGGTTATTAGATGAAACATCACTGTATGGCGTTTCATCTAATAACCATGTTTTTGGTTGGATACTTGTTTATTCAAAAGCCGTAATAGTACGGCAAAGGTCACAGTAATCTCGCCTATTGGTCGATATCCGTTCACTGACGAACGCCCAAATTGACAATCATCCGTGCATTTCCAGGCAGTACCTATGTCCATTTGATGTAGATTGGAATTAAATCGCTCCCCTTGCCTTCGATTATTGACTAACCGTTTAGAGATAGCTGGGTAGATTGAAATACATGAGATCAAGGACACCTGAACATAAAACACATTAATTTTTTTTTAATATGTACGACTATTTAACACTGATGTCTGAATCTATGTTAATAGAGCAACGTAACTCTACGTACGTACGTACTCTATGTTAATAGAGCAACGTAAAGCCAAATACTTAAGTTAGGTCGCAACTTAAGGTGCAAGTAAAAAGGCTATTTCATTTGAAATGTAATATATTTTAAATAAAATCGATTACAACTATGATGCTTAATCGAGGTCAATATTTAGAAAAACTCTTATCCGATAATTATTTTCTCAAAAATCGTGTTATCGTCGTCAATCGACAAAAAGGTTTTTCAGACTATTTTGATAAACTTTTTTCGTGTCTGCTACAATAAATACATTTTTTAAGGGAAGAGAGACTATCCTGATAAAATTATGTTATCTTTAACATAGTAAGCAAATTTTGTCTATGATGTAAACTAACGAAGGGATATCTGTATAAATATGAACTAGAGATCACCTGGTCATACTATATACAAAAATTAAATTTTTTGTATATGAACATTGTAATATTTAACAATTAATATTGTTATCGTCGTCTTTGACACAACCTTATAGTAAAATGTATACATGTGTATGTAAATCATTTGTCATTGGTGTGCATCTGGTTTTTTTTTAAGTATGTCTAATATTCCCTTTTCCCCTCCTACTAAGCTTAAATTAAAAGCTTGTATTAGGAGTGGGTGCAACAATACCAAATCCCATTCATCCATTAAACTATCCTATTGCATGCCTCAAAGCGCAAAGCGAGTGTGCTCAACTCTCACTTAATCAAAATCAAGCGATTTCGTTAACAAAATGTATCATTCTACTCCTCTGGTGTGGCACTTATTTACAAATGTAAGTACACACAGATTAAGACGAAAGTCGCGTTTTAACTATTTTGATACTTCGGAAGGATACCTTTTTTATTTAATGTAAAAAAAAAACGCAATTAAAAAAGTATTTCCTTAGACGTCCGGATGTGTGTGAGTATGGATCTGGCACGATCACGTTCGAAGCAGTCGAATTATCCCGTTAATGTTTTTTTGTTTATAGATGTAAAACAACGGATGAACGTTTTAAATAAAACTTTGCCGTTTTACACCCCAAATAAACCGTTTTAAAAGTTGAAAAGTCGGCTATAAAAATAAAAGAGTATGTGTTTTACAGTTCTTTAAGGCTAAATTTTGGTCATCTGACATCATATTTAGTTTTAATTTGGTAGTTAAAAAGTCAACAGAAAGTACCTATCCCACATTTGCCAATAGACGGAAACTTAAGTACCTATACCAAACTATACTTATCAATTATATAGCACACATTACAATTAGAAGAAATCATTACCACAATCTGTCGATTTTTACTTGCCCATGGAAGAAACACAGACAACATTTTTAGCACATGGACACGATGCTACGATTAGTAGGACTAATCGTAAGCAAAGTAAGATTTATGGTCATACTCTTAACATTTTGTTCAATAAATGAAAATAATCAAATTCCTAAGCGTTGTAATATTAAAAACAAAATATACATTATTAAATATTTATACATTTTTTAAACCTTATAGACGACTATCACGGGGGTGTAACTGCTTAAATTTAAAATGAGCAATCAGTATTAGAAAGTCGGTTAAAAAGTCGCGGTATGTACCAAAACCTTCACCGGCTTGTACTTTGACAACGCTCACGGACAAAAAATATATTAACAAACAATGTCTATCCATTGTTTGTTGATCGTAGCAAGCTGTTTACAGTTATCATTTATATCCCTTAAGTTTTTCTGGGCTGTTTGTAGGCATTCTAAATACGCCTGCAGACTACTGTTCAGAGCTCTTATTGATTCAATCTCTTGCTTTAATTCTGTTGTTACTCTCTGTAAAAATTTAAGTAATATTTCAGAATAAATATATAGATTAAAAAAAGACAAACTTGTTTGTCTACTCAATATAATTATTGAAATACAACAGGTTGAAATAAATACAAATGAATTCATAATAATATTGCTAAAGTAGAAAAGAAGTCAACAAAGCCGAATGGGCAGGGCATGTTACCAGTGGTCCCTCAAATTTTTGTGATACATATGTCTGCGCTCTCAAATGTAGGGAATGTAAAAAAAAGCGCATATAGGTAAAAGCACTCAAAATTCTTGCAACAAATATAAACTCTACACTATTGTTGGCAGTTTAATTAGGTTTAAAACTACTTTTTTTTTCATTCTTTTATTTGGATTTCGCAAACTGATAATATATCATCATTAATCTAAATTAAAACAATGATTCAGTCCAACGCCTTAGAAATAAAAAAAACATAGGTATAGATAAACATTCTTTGTAGCAATATACTACATCCATCAAAAAGTTCCAGGCCAGTAGAGCATCTGATATTATTCCCGATACCTAACAGTAAGAACAAAGAAGGATGCGCAAAGCTTTATGAAATCATCATTTCCATCCATCTTGATGCCTATATATTGTCAACATACTATTATTTCACAATAAATAAGAAATTTAGTATATAAATATTGAATAAATAAATACTCTTCTTTATTGCAAAAAAAAAAACAAATAAAACAGATGATGTAGTTCTAGCTCCTGAACTACTTACCTGTATTTCAGGAGCTTCTTTACCTTCCCATCAGTCATAACAAAGTTTTTTGGTGCAATACAATAATACAAAAGTAAACTTAAATCCATCGTTAATTATAGACCTTAGAACTAATAAGAATAACAAAGGTATTATTTCTAGTAAGACTTTTAATATTAACTTTAATTTGGAGAATTGACAGCTTAAGTATGCCCCTCATATAAGCAGACCGTCCGTTTCTCATTTCATATCCACGGAAATAATGTTTGTAAATCATTATTCCATAGGCAATAATAAACTTCTCATATTTTTTTAAAATTAAAACCCTTGTTTCGAAAGTTTTATAATATTTTAATTGTTTTTTGTTACGTCTTGTATCTGTGGTCCAATTATTTCGAATCATTTGACGTTTAGCGATTCAGAAAGCCTTTAAGAAGTTATTTAAGTAAAGTGAAAAATATAGTTAGCATCGGACCAGTAGTTCCTGAGATTATAGCGTTCAAACAAACTCTTCAGCTGTACATATTAAAAGTATACATATGTACCATAGTACATGAACGAGTATATGAACGCGTAATCCTAGTAACCAAAAAGAAATAATTAATTAACTGTTTCTGGTTTCAAAAATTTGTTTCCAGTTTTAGTTGTATATGCTTAAAATAGTCCCATCATACTCATCGCATGGATTTATCAAAAACCTTCCGGGAGCGCTTCTTAAACACTACTCATTCATCAATCATTCGTCTCTGAAGTGTTTTTTCATTTTCTTTCATTCAAATATATTAAACATATGAACCGAAAACATCTGACGTCATCCTCGGAACCCCCACGATCTCTACAACCTTACGATTAATATCACAAAGTGACATTAATTGGGTCATACCGTTTTACGTGCCTTCTAAAACACGGAGGAGGTCGAATATCAAATATAAACCAGTGTTAGAATGAGTCACCCACCCATCAGTCAGTCGCAGCAAAAGCTACTTAACCTAGCGATTGACTCCAATGCCGACCACTGATTAGGCCACGACCTTCTCACTTATCGCCGAATAAGTAATATAACAAAATGACCAAAAGTGTGTTAAGACACGCTTATATAGAAGGGTTCCGTATCTGATGCGCGATAAAGGTATTTGCACATGGGCTATCTAACACTATAAGAATTATCCAAATCGGACCAGTAATTCCTGAGACGCGTTCGAGCAAACAAACACACTCTTCAGCTTTATATATTAGTGTAGCTTACAAAGAGATATAGTTTTTTAGACTCTACCAGGCTTTCACGAAACAGGTTCCTTCCTAGTGTGAACGTGAGCAGCAATAAAGTAGACTAGCAAGACTATCATAAAGATATATCAACATATATATGTGTACAATTTCAAGATAACTAAGTTAAGAATGAAACTAAGCATAACTTTTGTAAATTAAATGTAAGAATGAAACCAAGCATAACTTTTGTAAATTAAATGTCCCCCCCCCCCCCCCCCCCCGCGCGGTGGGGGGGGGGGGGGGGGGGGGGGGGGGGGGGGGGGGGGGGGGGGGGGGGGGGGGGGGCATCGAGTTGTCATGGGCAGCATTTGTATATCCTTCGTCTAGTTCTTTTTATCGGAGCTACAGGATTTGCAATAAAATATTGACAAATTAAAATTAATTATCGTGGTACGTACTCGTTACAAATATATCATACTGTTTCTTCATCGTATATATGTTAACTTATCGTTCGTCGTTTTGCGAGAAAACTTTGTGAAATTATCGCTGGAAATTGCGCGATGGTTGTAGGCATTAATTATCTTGCATGTACCGGCAAATGTATTTGAACCGGTTTCGAAATTATTCTAGATTGTATTTCTTTTCAATGCAATGACAGTTATGTGATCAGATAATCAGAAGACATGTGCAGAAGGATCCCTAGTGCACCGGCCTTTGTAATATTATAAGGAATTGTTGTGTTCGCTGTTGAAAAATTTCCCGAGAATCCAATTAAATGGGACAAAGGCCACACAGAAACCAATAACGTGTATTGTTTTCTATGCCGTTTTTGTCCCAGTTAATTGGATTAAATGGGAATTTTTCAATAGCTTTGTGTGCTTTTTTTGGAGGTTCCTAAATCGTATCATTTTGGACATAACTGGTTGTCTTAATCTAGCGCGGAAGCAAATTTTTTTTCGACGAGTAATTGAAAGGCGCGAATAAAGGCCACAGTGAAATAAAAATTAGACAGATCTAATTTCGTCGCAAACATCAGCTAGATAACAGGTCTTTTGTTAAAATTCGGACAGTTAATTAAACGTTCGGTAAAACTGTTCCAGGCACAATAAGTCATTATGAACAGTGACCTCCGTCCTCGGAGCGCGTCGCGAATTTTTTGCTGTTTTTCTCGATTTTGGGACTAATTGCTAACAACTCTCTTTGTTGTGGATATATTTTTTGAGCCGTTTGTGTTTTTCTATTGTTACGCGAGGTAATGAAGCTCGGAGGTGAAGAAGAATTATAAAATTACCATTTCTTTATAAGCTGAGTTTTATTAATGGAGACTATGACTTTCAAAATTTGAAAAGGATTATGTATACAAAACTTAGGGCTGCGTCAAATATTATTTACTATAGGTATTAATTAATACCTAGAGATTGTAGGCTGGTCGAAATTCGGTCAGAAATCTTTAGATTTACGTATGTGCTTATTTAAAGCTATTTACATTTTAATTTATTCTTGGTATAAAGACATTTGGCAACTTAATTACATTAAATGTCATAATTAATAAAATACATTGTTATTTTGGTAATAGTTATATGGTATGGTGGGACAACGCTATGACGCCATCTTAAAGTAAAATTTATACATGTGTGTATAAACGTTTTGGCATTGGTGTGCGTGTGGTTTTATTTAATATATTTATAAAGCATATTTTATAGCATTAGCATTCGCACACCCTCCTCTAGATAAATTATAATGGTGTCAAATGTCATATTCCTCCATCCGCCCAATATATAAATAGATTTAAAATTCGAATGTACGCTTATCTCTTTGTAAAACTTTCACACGTAACTATGATACGTTAACACTCAACCAATTATCTTAACATTTTGTATTCACTTCATGAGAACTAAAAAGGACGTAGAGCACCTTTCCTCCAAAAACATGTAGAAAATACAGTAACAAGTGCAAAGCAGTTAATCAAAACTAGAATATGTACTAATGTCTTCTAATAAATATTAGTTACTAAACAATTATGTGTGAAAAATATTTAGAAGTGTCTCTTTTATTAAATTTATATTACGGGATGTATCGACCTTCGTATATGTACCTTCACAGTTTAATGAAATGTAGCTGTATAAGCAGAAATATTTGAAAAATACAAAAATATATACACAAATCACAATAAAAACTTTAATTACAGAAGCAAAAAGGAGTTCGTTTTCAAGGACACTTTTGTAATTTATTTCAACAAAAATAAGAATTATCTTAAGAAAACTACCCCGTCTAGACAATTTGTGGGATTACTAAAGTCCCCCCCACAAAAGGTTTACAGTCTGAGGGACAGTCATTAAAATTTTGAACGATTTCAGCAACAAAAAAAAATAGAAAACTTCTTAATTAAAACAAATTTCCGCTACGCTAAGGGCTAGTTTAGACTGCATGTCTCGAGGCAGCGAGGCGGACGGAGGGTAGGGGAAGGGAGAGGGGACAGAAAAGGAGGTTTTAATTAATGTCGTTATGCTTTAATTGCGATCCGTCTCTTTGCGGTCAATGCGGAATAGCGCCTCGCGTTTTGTTGACTTCGCTTAAGAAATACACCCGGGCGAAATAAGCTTATCAACTATGGCAGTATAATATCAAGACAATTTTTGCACGGACAAGGGGATTTCGTTTTTCGTCAAGTTACATTATTTTAATCAATACAATGTATAACTCTCAGGATATGAAGTGTTTTTAGCTAAGGCTGATTTGTGAAATATGCTTAGCAGATTAAATTTTTTGTTTAGTAAGAAAAGTCACCAATATTGAAATCAGTAAAATAATATTGACAGCAAGGTAGGTGCGGATTTTTATATAAAAATAAATATTTTTGTTTTAGATTATGTATATTAGATTAAACAAAATTAATTAATAGTTAGATTACAGTTTCCTGATTACAAAAAATAATTATTCTACCAAACTTTATAACTATAAATATCATTTTTTTTATAAAACGTGTTGAAAAAACCTAGGTTGCATATTAGCTACATGCAAACCAATCTTCGCTGTTATAACGAAAATAATTCCATATCAACGTGTTTACTCGTAGACTTACTAATTAACATTCAAAAAACGGTTTAGCGTTCTAAAATGGAAGGGGCATGAATGATTAAAAAAATAAAAAACTAACAAGTTTAGCGTACGAAAAAAACGTAAATTTCACCCTTGACATGGTAAAGGTTTTTGTAGTGCGTCTCACTTCAGACTCGCTGCCGAGGCGGCGAGGCAAATAAGCTCGTGTGTAATTAGGCTTACAAGAAATTAAACCGCCACACTTAGTCGCGAATGTACGCCATTTTTATATAAAATGTAACACGCAAAGCGACGAAACGCCGCGCCGGTATTTTTTAATTTATTTTTTTTCTAAGATAAGGTATGTTCGCGTAATTAAGTGGGAAAATTTTTCGTTTGTGTGAATATATTTTCACGAAGGAACGTAACTTGGGTAGTTTTTTAATTAATTTTTTTTTCACATGCCAGATAGAGGTGCCGAGACGAATTGGACACCTTTACGGGAAAGACGTGGATTCACGTAGTCCGAGATAGGAAGGAATGCCTTATGATGAGGAAGTCCTTTGCCCAGCAGAGGGACCCTATAGGCTAACCAAAAAAAATAAGGCGTTTCTTTATTTTTACTAAGTAGTTTGAAGTTCGAGTGAACATTTATTACATTAATTACGGCGAGCGAAACGAGCCCTAACATTATCACATAAATTGAGGAGTTTTGTGATACACTTTACTGAAAAACATTTGTAGTTTAACGCAGCAATTGAACCTCATATCTAGATGTTTCATCAGTCAATAAAATAATATAATAACGATAAGAGTTGAAATATTACGTTCAGACTTATCATCACATTAAAATAATCTATTTAAAGTACGTGGTGGGAATTGTAGCTTCAACACTCTACTTAAGGGTACAGTATATTCATCATTTGGAAGTATGAAGATCAATTTGTCGCGGCTTATGACAAGACTAGCTATGCTTTTCCGTCTCCAATCGAACGTCTTTTATAATTTAATTATAAACTTTATAACGCACCACCTTTAAGAGCAAGGAAATAGTAGACTAATGCACCGAGTACTGTGAAAAACAGTGCATTAATGAATAGCAGTGCAGTAATAAAATTTCATACAACACGACTGCACTCCCGGCAGTTGGCGCTGCAGTCGGTATTTAGGTCATTTTACGATTTTTACATTCGGGCAGGACAACGTCTGCCGGATCCCCTAGTAGCCATTATGATATTATTATAGAGAGATAGGTTTATTATTTAATATCTTTTCCTTTAGCATATATAAAGTGTATGAATTAAAATAAAGAAGTATAAAAAAATAAAAATACATGTATACATATATCGTTAGTATCTTAAATATCTTCGCTAAATTGTATCGTCAGTGTTGGCTACAAACGCTACTTTTATCTGCAATTCTGCTCATATTAGCTTCGGCAGTTTACCGAAAGCTCAATAAAAGCTTCGGTTGTGCTATGAAAATATCTTTTTCTTTCAACTACGCGGTAATCTCATCATTATTCACTACCAAACCGATCACAAAGGACTTATTTTCTGCTTAGAAGCCAAAACAGTGCGGAAATGAAAATAAAATAAATATATAAATTTCTTTATTGCAAAAAAAAACGAAACAAAATGCAGAGTAAATGTAGCCTTAGCTCCTGAAATAATTACCTGTGTTTAGTAGTGCTAGTACCTTCCCTTAAGTTATAAAAAAAAAAAAAAATTAACAACAATTTTTTTTTTGCTGAGATACAATAAACTAAAATTTTAAACTTAATTAAACTCTAGTCCTTAGAACTAGTAGCTATTATTTGACTGGCCCGTTGACACAGTTGGCAATAACCCTGCCATCAACCTTGGGGGTTGTGGATTCGATTCCCGCCGAGTCTGGGTATTATAGTCGATATTTGCTTACTATATGCTTATTTAAAGCTATATACAAAATTTTAATTTGTTTTACAAGAACAATGTAATATTTGACTATTAATATTTTAACCAACACAACGCTTTGACACAATCTTATAGTAAAAATACATTTGTGTGTGCAAGTCACGTAAAACGTTTTGACATTGGTGTGCGTGTGGCTTTATTTTATTAATAATAATAATATAAAAACATTTATTCACCTTACAAACATTAAAGCAAAGTAGTTTAGTTTCTCATGCATGTCATAGATTTCCGCAAAGTAACGCCTGATTCTATCAATTATTTGGTGTCAAAGTGTTGTCACGACTATGTAAGAGTCTACTGATTCGACTGTACGAAATACGGATATATGTTTGACGCTCTTTTACGGAAAAACTACTGGTGGGATTTTAATAAAAGTTTACAATAGTATAGTTTAAAGGCTGTAAATTATAAAGATATTGTGTGAATTGTCCTTAATATAACGATAAATGTCAAATACTGTGTGTGAAGGAAATATTTATCTTAAATAGTTCTTCACAAAAGCCCGTGACCGCATATATCACTACGTTTTATTGTCGGCGGTATTGTTGTGTCAGAAACTACCCACTCGGCTAATGTCACAGCCATAGATAATATGCGGACTGTTTTTTATATTACATATTTATAGTCGCTGATTATATACGAACGTTTTAATGTATTGCTTGATTTTTTTTTAATCAACTAGGCAAAGGTTTTTCTCAAATTCATCAGAGGCTCATACTAGTACCATTCAGTCGTCTTTAACTACTTAAGTTCGTCAATACTCAAACAACTAACTGAAAAAAAAAAACTTCAGACATTCTCAAACACAATCTCCTGCTTAATTTCCACTCCTATTAGAGTGGTAAGGACCACACATCTTGGCTTTGGTTCATTCATCTATTCAAAAAGAATTCGTATTCTTGTGAAATGGAATACGTTTGTTCCTAAATCCGCTGGGGAAATTTGCTAAGAACACAGTTCTCGTCAAGACAAACTACTTCGAACTCGATGGGGTTATATCAATTTAGAACAAAGTTCCTATGGCCATTTTCCAGCTCCATCATCAGACCCTGGATATTATCTAAAGACAAAGTACTCGTCAAGAAATATCTTACGAAACCAATTCGATGGTGAGAAAACCACTATGTAAGCCTCGCCAGGAACAACAATTGCCTAACTCTTATTTTTGGACTTCCAACTCTACTAGTAGGAAAAAATATTTGAAGTTCATTTATAACTAATATTTTAACTACACCCCTTTAAGTGGTATAAATAAAAGTATCAATAATATTATAAGGTTTAAGTAGAACTAAGTGCATTAAAAAAATTAAGGCAGAAAGTATATGAAAAAAAAACAAAAGAATAAAGAAAAATAAGCATGCATAACTTACTAACCCGTCACCACTGTAACTATCATCAATATCACCCATTTCTAAGCAAATTAAAGTTGGGAAGCGGGAAAATGTATTACCATTTAATTAAAGATATTTAAGCAAAAATAAACAGCAATCATTGCTAAAGTGTAAAGAATAAAAGCCGCTTTCAACTATTACACCATAATCGTATTCACTCATAATCAATAAACACTCAATCTCACTGCTATATTTTATAAATTCGTAAATATACTTTTACACGCGCACTGGTGCCTTCATTACTGTCCAGAGCAATGATTTTAAGTTCGAAGAAACACGGAACAGAACTACATGTTTTGTTATTTATGTTATACTATCACTCTTACATATATGTATACATTACTAGCTTTTTCCTGCGACTTTGTCGACGGAAATTTGCAAGAGTGCAGCCACCTAATCTGGCCTTATCTAAAAAAAATTTTAACGGATGTTTACTAACTCTAAACGACCTGCCAAATATCATCCCTTACAAGATACGTAACGTAAATACGTAATACGCAAACTTTACAATTTCATTGTTTTCTAATCGAAACCTTTGTTAGACGTGGATTAAATTAATATGGGACCAATCGGGAAGCACCCGCTTTCAAATGACACAAGAATCATCAAGATCGGTGCACGAAGTCGAAAGTTCTGCCGTAACAAACATGAAAAAAAATTTAAAAAAAACATACGACCCGTATTGATAACTTCCTCCTTTTTTTGAAGTCAGTTAAAAACAAACAGAATTTGTATCTGTATAGCCGTTTTGGAGCTTTAGCGAGACTAACGAACAGCGATTGATTTATAGATATGTATAATATTTTAGATTGTTGTTCCTTTAGACCTATTTTATTTAAAAACGAATAAAGTAAAATACTCTTGAATATAATATACATATAATAGTTCCATAACTGATAATGATGAAATAGTAATATGTTCTATTTATAACTTGTATTTGATATCACCACATGCAATTTTAGTCTATATTCCGTAATCTGTGCATTTTGTCTAATCTGTTATATTCACGTGGTATAGTACAGCATTATTCTATCAATAACGTAGCCGAATTGGGCCGGCGTGAAGTGGCAGCAATACTGTCACGTCTAGTGATGGTGTTGTTGTCGCGTTTCGTTCGGTTTGTGAGACTTCCGAAACAGAATTGGAATGACACATGTCGGCTTGAAGGTCGCCGAATCGAAGTAGTTGTTTGTCACAGATTAAAAAAAATGATAATAGTTAAGTGGTTATTTCAAAAGGAGGTTTAGTATTGAAGTTTATACTACAAAAAGGTTCGTAGGTGTATTTGACAGGCAATAACAAGAAACTATAACACAAATACAGAGAAATATATCCTATATCTATGAATAAATTATTCCTTCCTGGTTTTGGTTGATATTTTTTACAAGCGCTATTTATAATATTCTTAAATTATTAACATCAAGTGCCCTAATCTATTCAAAAAAAAATAATTAAATTGTCAGATACATTTCGAACCGCTCGAATTCAAAGTTCGACTGCATTTAGGATGAAAATATAAGTGCTAGGCCCACAGGAGGCAAGTCTTTATCGTGTCACGCTTTTAATCATTGCTATTGCAACCCGCGTTGACTAAGGAGGATCCGATGTGAGCCCAGCACGAATATTTTCGAAGTCGAATTATTGACTCGTAATATTCGAAATGTTCTTGCTAGGACTTTTGAGACTGCATTGCCGCCAGTTCACGGAATTGAATCTTTGTTTTCTTCTTCCCAGGAGCTATAATCTTCGGTTCAGACCAAGAAGTGGCTGGTGTCATGCGAGCCGTTGAACGATTGAATGTTTATTTTTGTACGTCACGCGGTTTTCGTGTTAGATGACTTTTCACTTTTATATATCTTATATATAAAATTCTCGTGTCACAATGTTAGTTACCTTTTCTCCGAAACGGCTCGACCGATTTTTATAAAATTTTATATGCATATTCAGATCTATCTATTTTTTTGCTCCTAAGTGATAAAGGTTCCCGCGCAGACAAAATCGCGGGGTACAGGTAGTGTAGAATAAAAATATCGTAACTTCACCGTGTTTTATTTTTAATGCCGATTGTACACGGATTAGAGGCAGATAATACACAAAGTCAGCACCTACCGTTTCGAGTTGCATTGTGCTCTAGGCGTAGATATCACAGAAAATATGAATGATATCTGATCTATATACGACACTAATTCTAAATAATTTAAGTGAAATCAACATAACGATCCTTCAAAATAAAACCCACAAAATATTCAAATCCTCAAGCGTCATTGTTACAAAATGAACTAATTTATATTCTTTATAGTGTCGTAAAATTATTTAAATTTTTCCTTTGACCGATGGCTTTCCATAAATGGAATAAATATAGATGCCAGTGAAATATTTGCAAAATATAAAGAGTGACAAGGAGTTTATTATATTTTATACAGTTTTTCTTCAATCTGTGCAATGAAGGCATATATAGTCAGTATACATAATCTCTATTATGTCTTTTTCATATAATGTGATACTGGTTGAATCTATACTAATATATATAGCTGAAGAGTTTGTTCGTTTGGTTGAACGCGCTAATCTCAGGAACTGCTGGTCCAATTTTAAAAAAACATTTCAGTTTTAGATAGCCCATATATCAAGGAAGGCTATAGACTATATATCGCAAACGAAGTCGCGGGCACAGCTAGTGTTTTATAAAAAATATGCTAGCTATTATTTTATAATATTTTGGCTGGGTAAATATTTCTCAGGGACACGTCACCGAGAGTCAAAATTTGTGTCTCATATTGAGACACTCCTATCTCAAGTCTCGATGACCAAAAAGCTAGCAGATTCGTTGCCGGCCTTCAATGACGAGTTTAGGCCACCGGTAAAAAATGTTGTGATATAACGATCTATATAAACAGACGTTCCTTTTTACCCGACTTCGAAAAAGAAGAGGTTCTACGCATATGTATGTTATGCGATTACTTCGCCATTTAATAACCGATTTTGATGATTCTTTTTTTATTTGGTAGTTAGGTTACTTTTTTGTTTGTTTGGTAGAACTTCGAAAGTGGTCCCATATAAATTTTATCAAAATCAGTCAAGCTATTTTTGAAATGTCAACTAAATTAAAAATTTGTATACTTATATATCGATGTTTTTGTATGTATAATTCTATTATAATTAGTTTTAAACGGTTGAAGGCAAGTAACAGCTATTTTATACATAAATAGATAAAGACAAAACATGCAGCCGTTTTCTTCGCTCCTTGTTAAGTAACCGTTTTTTTAATTTTTATTCGCTAATGAAAATTTTAAATAGTTATGTTTATATAAGTACCTACATAAATCAAAATAGTGTTTTTTATTAGCCTATTATGTCCCACTACTGGGCAAAGGCCTCCCCCTCCTTGGCCCACTTTTATCTTTCGTTGGCCAATCTCACCCACAACTTCCCCGCAAAGGCATTCAAAGCATCACCCCACGTCTGCAAAGAAACGGTTTATCTAACTGCTGTTCCAAATATTAAAACGTTTATATAACGTCGTTAAATTAAGGCATAGCATTAACTAACTGTGTACAACAGGAAAATACTGAATAAACGTGAAAATGCTCATAGGATGAATGCGTTAAAAGGCAATTTGTATTCTAAACAAACTCGAAAGAAGATGCTCGTCTCGTTTTGTTTGCTCTTTGTTTTTTACAAAGAACATAGGAAGCTTGAATTAAAAGACAGTTAACTTGAATTCCAAAAATAAAATACGTCGCGACCAGACTAAAATGACCAAATGAACTGAAATTTAAACTAAACCGGTTTCCTATTGCAGATAGTCTTTTAAAGTGATTACATGGGATGCTAAGAAATTCACTTCGTAATTTATTATAATATAATATAATTAATCTAGCATTACAAGAAGCCTATGAGGTACTATTTGCGAAATATAAATTTGGCAAGATTGTGGATTGTACTTCCAATCCAATAGATCCACCTTTCCCAGTCGCAACACATTTCTTAAAAGTGGAGTATCAATTTTAGGTGTCACGTATAGATACTAGCTGCGCCACATCGACGAGACACATACAGTATATATTATGATAGTTTATATAATTTTTAATATACGATTTTAATAATTAAGACGTTGAGTTTTTTGTATAGTGTTGCATTTAATCAACTTTATCTCTCGTCTGTTTTGCTTTGCCAAATTATTTTACCTGTATTAGATGAAATGTTACATTGTTTTGTTATACGAGTAGCACTTTTTATAGCTATACACCTACTATGTAATGAACACGTGAATTAACATGTGATTATAAAAAAATATAGAAGATAAAAATGTAAATCTAATAACTAAATTGTAATACAACAGCCACATTTTTAAAATATTATTGTATACAATAATGTAATCGCCAGTATTGAATATATAATTGTATACACAAATGTGTTTTATAATGAGGTTTTTATTTCAATTTACATGTTTGTTATTCTCTACTGTGAAGTTGGAATGGAATTTGGAATTAAATCAATTTTCGTGGGAGGTTTCGATACATGTGTATAATATTTAATTATGCCAATCGCAAAATGTTCGTCGTATAGAGATGCTCTATTCTTCCTTTGTTGTACAAACTGTCCAACGGTTTTAGTGTAGCACAGGTTTTTTTTATATTTATGGAATTTACTGTTTTACGTAATTCTAATATTGTGTTAAAATTATTCTTAGATATCAATTAACGAATGTTAAAAAGGTAAAAAAATGTGTATCTGACAGAGCAGATACTAGTAAAACATTATTATTTAATATAATGCGCGTTTAATATAATGTGTGTATGAATTTCATTCATATACAGTAGAGTGAACAGTTTAATGAGGGATCACGATTGACGTCACTAACGTTCAAAACATTACCTATCCTATCAATCTAAAACATTTGATATAAGTGTCGGAATATAAAAAAAGCTTAATTAAAATGCAAACATATATTCGAAATATGACTTAAATTACTTAAGATAAATAAGAAACGCTCCAAACGCGCTATGATAACTATACAAAATTGATAGTAAAGATCTATGAGGATTTTTTGACCAGTTCACGTTACAGGCTAAAAAAAATAAATAGAAGAACTGGTATAATCTATTAACCTTAATAGGATAGGATATTTTTATGACTATTATCAAGATTATTATTATAGATAGATTATTACAGATCCATTGTTGTTGAATTAGTGATGAAATATCTTACGTTTTATCGTCACTCAAGAAAAACTGACATATTAAATAGGTTCTGGTTATTTTTTGCCGTGTACTTATAATTAGTCACGTATGTAACGAATAATGATGAATAATACTAACTTAGTTAATTAGCTATATATAAAAGTAAAATTAAATAATTAAAATTTATAATTCTGTTATTTTAATTTCGTTTGACAATCTATTTCTTGTTTGTCCGGGAAAACCTTGGACATTGGTGAGCGGAATTGAAAAGGATTTTTATTAAAAGTAAAAAAAATCACTTTAAGTAATTTAAGGGTTTAAAAATACTCTTTATTCTTAAATTACTTAAAGTTTCTGCATGAAAGCTTTTTTTTCCTAATTATTTTTGTTTAGAGGCTGTTATAGATATTATGCACATGCCAGCCTCGTATTTAAAATTAGAAATTTGGACATACAATTAAAATTACAAATATTGTATTTTAAATATAAATGGATCGTATGAGCTAGAATAACGCCAGAGCATCTTTAAAAGTTTGCATGAAAGTTAAATCTGTAAATTGTAAGGGCAGACAAATTGAAACGGTACTGTTTAAGTACAAATAGTGTATAAAAGAGGGAGTAATTTAAAAATGGGCAGTAATTAAAAATTATAAACAAACACTAATATTATTTCTAAAAGTCCGAAGTCGTAGTGATTATTCATCAAACGTTAATTGCATTGTATCCGTCCATCGGGCTCTGGATTTGGCAAATCGCCAGCTGACTAACCCCGTGGTTATAAATATCCGTTATTTTGCTTTACGTTATAAGTATTAAGTGATAAGTTATTTATGTTCGCTCTAATTATGATTGCTGATCCCTATAAAAACAAAATACCTTTCCCCCGGAAATTATTTACGTTTTCCGCACGAAAATTAAGAAGCTGTTCAGATCCAAAAGAATTTTAAACTTACAATTAGAGATCTTAAAAACTAGAATTGTATTAAATCACACAAACAAATAAATATTACGCAAAAGAGAATCACTGTCGTCATTTTTTCAGCTATGTTGTCTTAATGTTTCCAGCTTGACCAAGCAAGTTCTCTGCATATAAAAAAAATAATCTTTTAGCAAAATACCTAAAATTCCAGAAAGCCTTAAGTATTTATAGTTTATCAGTTATTCATTTATTTCAATTATTATTCGTTTGCATCATGCGAGCAATACTTCTGGGCGTAGCAAAATAATTTAAAAAAATACTGACATAAGTATTGTAGCCAAAAATTCATCAAACAATACATTACAATGTTGAGTTTAAGAAATTGCTGCTATATATATGTCAGGATATTAAAATAAAAATAAAATAAAATAAATAATGTTAATTTAGCTAGAAAATGACAATTTGAATCAATTTAGTAGTTTAATATAATCCATCTGATGTCCTTATTCCTGCTGCAGTTATTGCTTCAAAATATCAATCCTCAAGTAGTTTCGTGAATGCAGTTCACGCTTCACCGAATTCGTTTGATGAACAAACCAAGAATGAGTCGCGTGTGGTCAAACCGGTCACATTATTCATTTGGTAAGTAGGTTAATAGATTTCTTTTTACCTTCCGAAGGCTATTTATTGTTTATGTTTAAATTTTGAAGCGGTAAGGTATTATATAATCATAAATTCAAAAGTCATTCAGTTCTTGGCTGGCCCGTTGGCGCAGTGGGCAGTGACCCTGTCTTCTGCTCCGGGGGTAGTGGGTTCGATTCCCACCTCGAGTCTGGGTGTATTATCCATATGTATGTATTAATATATTTCAAAAAAATATATATATTTGTGTATAACAGGCGGCTGTTACCTATAACACAGGCATTAAGTTGTCTACCTTAGGAAAAGACGTCGAATTTGAAAAATAGTCACAAAGAATATGGCGGTTTCAGGTTCTCCGTGGCAGTTTGCGTTAAATATTAATAAAAAAATAGTAAATTAAAACAAGGTAAAGAAAGACCACCAAAAAGTCTTTAAAATCTGTAATATCGTGGCGTTAATCCATACTTACAATTGTTGATTTTTAACACAAATCCTTCGCTTATTTGATAATCTATCTATGACTATTCTGACAGTTATAGAAATTTATGTTGCACAGGTTATTCTATAAATTTATTAACCGACTGACAGTCACATAGAAAATTATTAAAACGTTAATTTAGTAGCGTAAAAATACAATCTAGCTTACGCTGAAATATAAATGCTAAATACTTAACAATTGAAATAAGCAAATTTTGTCCATTTCGCAACTACGGCACATTCAGTTGATAGTGAGATACTAGTTTTAAAAGATTTATATAAGATAAAGAGTAAAGATCCATTCATCAAAGGCAGGTAATTGAGATGCGAGCCTTCTGATAATGCTGCCTAATTTCAGGTCAAACGACATTGATGTTTATAATTGCGGAACGAGTGGATGTAATCCCATAACAATGGAAGCCGTTATCAAATCATTTATAGATGACTGCGTTCAACATAAATTTAGTGAGTTAAAATTATATATCCTAAAATTATACTAGCACTTCTGCGTGGTTCGATTTGACACACCTTGTCTGATCTACGTTTATTTTTAACAAAATTTGGATCGTATGTAATGTGAGCGTGTTTACGAAGAGTCACTGTTAGGATGAAAAGCTGCCGCACCGTGAGCACTTTAGACAACTGGTATAAGTCATACGTAGGGAAACGAAGTGGCTTTGACATCATGACCTTTAGTATTAGCTTTTGCGCTCGTTCTATACGTAGCATCACAGTTTTTCTTGCACAGCCCCAGGCAGTGTTTGTCATATTCATGCAAATTAAAACATAAACTCATGCATGAAATCAGATGGCCGTACATTGTTGGACAATAAATATAAAAAAAAAAAAACAGTCTGGTACCCACGGGATGGCACACGAAGTCGAGGCCGACAAGCAATTAGATGGGAAGATGATATAAAAATGACATTGGGACCCTTTTGGTCAAGAGTTGCAGACCAAAGAGATCAATGAAAGAAGCTGGAGGAGGCTTTTGTCAATAGGCAGTTTGAGAAAAGAGATATATTATAGTAAATAAAATAGCACTGTAAAAACTAATGTATTCTCAGAAATAAAGGCTTATTATTATCATCACGCGGAAATTGAAACCATTTTTTTTGCCTAATTTTATGTGGACGAAGTCGCCGGCACCTTAGTACCTTATATCTTTGTAATTATTAGTAAACTGACAATAATCTTAAACGGACTTAAAATGTTTAGAACTGGACTATATTTGAAATGAAACCACATCCATGTGGTTTCATTTCAAATATAGGAAGCAAGAGATTTCAAGTAAAAAAAGAACCATTAAAATCGATTCACCCAGTCGAAACTTGTGAGGTAACAAGCATAAAAAAATAAATACGAGCAAATTAAGTCATTATATAATATATGGTTATAACTTTTGAAAAATTGTTTGCCTTGAGACGGATCGATTTCTAGAAGACGACTCTAACATGTGACTTTAGGAAGAGCTGAAAATAGCTAGAGTGATAAAGAAGTTCGAGTAATGTATCTGCACTGGTAATAATGAGTTATTTAGACCAAATATTTTAACAATGTCGTAACATTTGAATTATCCTATAACACAATGATAAAGTTGTATAGATTGTGATTTTAGTTTAATTGTTTAATTATCTGAGCATTTAAAAAATTTCGTTAGTGGCGGCGCGTGCAGTACCTATGTGGATTTAATTTTTTTTTGTAAAGGTTGGTTCAGACTTAGCGTGAAAATAACCATACAAACAATAATTTAAATATTTATTATTCGTGCTTACGAATGACAACGACTGACTACAGTTTGTCCCTAGGTTAACTGCCTATAAAAGCTCATGAACTTCTTGAAAACTAAATTCAAATATTTCTTTCTTGACTTTCTATTCTTAAATAGATCGCTAGATACAAGAAATCTTACTAGTGATCGCCGGCTGGCCGAAATGCTTCTTAAACAAATCTTTATATTTTCGTACTAAGTACATAATATGTGCTTATTCAATGTTATGCACAAAATTTTAATTCTTTTTAAATAAATGGTTATATTTGACAATATGGACGTCAGGACCATCTTATAGTAAATTGTATACATGTATGCGTAAACCGTTTCACATTTGTGTGCGTGAGGTTTTATTTTTATAATTTAGTGAATTAATAAGGCAAATTTTATAAAAATATTAGTTATTATTTCAAAGCTTATATGAGATAGCAACTATTTGGCGTTAAAAGTACTTCAGTCATTGACATTTGCTAGTAATGTCTGACAATGCCGATACCTTTATAAAAACTGCATTTATTGATCTACAGGAGTCCCAAGAATGGAACTAGGTAATTAATATATATAATAACAAAAATTGAATGAAAGTTAAAAACCGTCGATGTCCTTACTTCTAAAATATTCGATCCAAAGATATTTTATAGGACCGTGTAAAGATTGACTATGAAACAATAATAGTCGCTGACTCACAGCATTGCTTATGGCTGTGGTATTTGTTTATTCAATCTAAATTTTGGCTGATATAGGTATCGTATATAAAGTCATATGCAATAAGAAAACAAATAATTTCGTCGTTACGAACAGATACTTAAGTTTTATTGAACTCTTTAATCTTTACGTCTCCGAAACGGTGGCTCTTAGAAAAAATAAATTTCCCATTATGTATAGATAATCATGTGACCTACAATTTTTAGTTGAACGACTTAATGATAAGACTTACAGTTTCGCTGAAAATCGCAAAAAAGAACTAATTTCGTGACCTTGAAATATCTAATCCCGCTAAAATGTTGACCATTGTGACTTTTGAGACAACAATCTATGCAAAAATTCAGCTGGTTCCGTTTTATTCTACCTAGGAGATTACAAGTAATCTCATTTGCATAAAACTCAAAATAAGATTATGATGCTATCAGATTTGAAAAATTGTTGGATACTCTTTCAGCAGGACATGCCACATTTGGGTTTGTCTTCTTTACATAGTACAAAATAAAGTTATTTCTCGTTCTTATACCGTTGAGCTATTGAGACTCTAAAATATAATAAGTATAAGGTATGGACTGAAATCCGTAAGGTACCCGGTTCAAACCCCACCGCCGCTGGGGTATTTTTGCACCCACTCCTAATACAAGCTTTTAATTTAAGGTTAGTAGGAGGGGAAAAGGGAATATTAGACATACCTAAAAAGTTTCCAGGATCGCCTGCAATCTGAAGGAACCGTAATCTTCCTACCATGGATAGGCCACGCCGAAGAGATTCAGACCCATTCTAACTAGCCCATCGTACTCGCACAACAAGTGATACTTTATTATAATATATTGAAACGAGTACGTACCACGATAATATATTACGGTGCGTCGATATTCCGATCTAGTCTTATGTTTTGTGGCCGCGACGGGACGGACGGGTACAAACTTAGATCTTACTTATTTCTTCTGTCAAGAGGAAATTGTAAAGTCGATTTCAAATAGGAGGGCTTTGGCATTCGTTTATGACTAAGTGGATCCGTTATGAACAAATCGTTTATCAAGCGTGGAATCTACGGGTATACCTAAACCTCCCCAAAAAACAACAACAGCATAATTTATGAACTTTAGGTTTAGTTCATCAACGTAAATTGGTTGCAAAAATGTGCCTAGAACGTCATAGTCAATGTTATAGCAATTATATAAGAGCGGGATTAAATAAGTAAGTGCTAAGTTACATGAGGAAGAAAGCAGAAGTTTTATAGGCGGTAAAGAAGAGGAAACTTGAAAGGAATACGGAAGATAAAGAAGATTCAAGGCAAGCGCAATGTCGGTTGTAGAAAAACATATTAAGACTAAAAAACAACGCCAATGTTTTGGGAAAAACACTATTTAGAGCCGTGGTATCTAGATTACAAGTTGCCGAAATGGTCACAGAACTTCGCGAGAAGATGAAGCACTTTAAGAAGAAGAAGGTCTTCAGTACTATGTAATCTCAGTCGCAGTGTAAATCAACAACTTTGAAACAATCTTTTTAACCAACAAATTTTATCAAAACTTTGTAGATTGAGCAGTTAATTCCGGCTGTTTTAAGTTAATTAATTGGCCTGTTCAGTGCCGTAGGTTATTTTAATCTTAATTTATTTGATACATATTTCTTTTCGCCATTAAAATATAATAAATGTCTATTACGCGTCACATTATTTAGTTAACATTTTTATATGATATTTGAAGATCAATCAAGCAATGGCATATATTTTATTTGGAATATATTCGTTATTTCTTATATTATCTGCCTCACTTTATTCCTCTAAAAAAAATATGTCATCACGTCATAAATATTTAGAAGTTTTATGGGGAGTGAACTATTTTCTACCATTATTTTAAGAGAATCGGCATAATTTTCCATCATATTTCTAATTTTAAATTATTTATAAAAACACCTAATATTTATACCTAATATTAAAACGTTAATATCGACGTCGAAAACGCCCTCAAATTGAAATAAAAAATAAGGCTCTGTTGTCGTTTGTACATAAAATTATCAAAGCAAATTGGAAATTTTTCACGAGAACGCGAAAAGTTAAGGAAATTTGTTCTGTAAGTAAATAGTATAGAATGTTTGAAAAATCGTAGATTTATCATTAAAGTTGTTTTAAACAATTTTCAAAAAGCAGAATGACTTTGAAAATTTGGCAATATTAAAAACGTTTAATATTTTTACTCTTTTTGTGTCGGATGGGATAGATCTTTCTTTCCAGTATACATCTACAATTTCTATTTGTATCAATTATATTTTTTTCACATATTTATTACAATATTCCCTTTTATCAACGACCGCTCTTATAGTTAACGTCTTTTCTCTTTTATTATTATTATGTACATAGAATTCGGTAAATATATATTTCCGCGCTTATTCCCGAATTAAAAGAATTTATAAAAGAAAACCTTATGTAAAGTATATTCAAACGTTTTCTGTGTATACTAAATATTAAATTAAATTAAGGGATATAATAAATTAACAAAAAATATCTACCAAAGCATTTCCTAAACATAACTCATGAATTAAAAAATTGCAACTGATTTTAAGTCATTAGCTAGGCTGGCTAGGTAAATTAAGATTAAAATTAAAACAGTAATTAAAAAAAATGCCCCGCCGCGACAGCTATTCGCTGCCGTGACCAGGATTCGAACCTGGGTTACTACGGCCACAACGTAGGGTCCTAACCACTAGACGATCACGGCTGTCGGAGCTGATGATGTCAATAACGAATACAGCAGATACAAAGCCTTTCTCTCATAATTCGATACGCTTGCAAATGAACCAAGAATGACCCAATTTTTTTACATTAAGTCGACTGTTATAATTTCAAGTTAGTTTCATACCTATCTTAAATAGATGGCGTGAAATAATCGTACAAGATACATCTCGATAGAGAAGTTTTATCCAGTGATGAAATGTTATACAGCACATTAAGGAAAGAATAATGTATTTATTAAAGGAAAATCATCAACATATAGACCCAAAAATGTCAAAGATATAGATTGACAAACAATCCATAGAAAAGATAACCTCCTGTTTTTGATAGTCAGTTAAGAATTATTCAAATACCGAAATGGACAATCGCTACCTTCTCAACATGAAATATATGTACATAGTAAATGTGAAATATCAACGTTGTCGGGACGGGTCGTAAAGTAAAAAATTCGTGACATTATTCACCCTTTATGTGCCTTCCACACATCCATCAAAATGTTCCATTTTCTAAGTATTGCTTTTCTTGCGTATGGCCCTTTTATAACCGGTTTCCCGCCCAGGTTTAACACGGATAGCTGTAACAACAAAAGACATGTTTGTAGAGGAGTATGGCACAGATTCGTAAAAATGTAAAACAAATATCTTTGCTGATCCTAGAAGCCTTTTCATAGTTGATACAAAATATCTAGCCATCTTGTAACAATATCCGTTTCTTTCATCAATGTGGTGTAGACAAAACAATATTATATAGATATTGTTTTGTCTATACCTCATTCTCACATAAGATCGGCGTGAAGTAGCGGCAATGCTGTCACGTATTATTGTCACGTTTCGTTCGGTTTGTGAGATTTCCCGATGGCCTAAGCTCGTCAATAAAGACCGGCAACGCATCTGCTAGCCTCCTGATCGTGCAGGTGTCCATGGGCGTCAGCAGTTACTTAGGTGAACGGCCAGCTCGTTTTTCCTCTTATATCTTAAAACAAAAAAAATGTTTTTCGAAATTCGCTTTTCCAACTTGAATTCTTGCTGCCTATCAAATTTTGATTTAATTCCTTGTTGACAATAAAAGTCTGTGAGACGGCAATAAATTTCCATTCGGGTCATCAAATACGTAACTCTTAAAATGAAATCCGAAGACGTATTGCTTAGGCACGTGTAAAATTGAACTGTACGCTTAAGTGCACTTGTAATTTATCCTCTCTAAAGAATTTACCTTAGGATCTTAGTTCAATGCGGGATGACAGCCGCTGGGCTTTTTGGCACTTACTGAGACCTCCTTATAATGAAATTCAACGTTTGGTGGGTATCACATGTATAATAAAAATTATACAGTCCAACCTCGATATAAAGAACACTTACAGGAGTGTTATAATAAATGTAGGCAGAACTATATGACACACGGATGTCTTTTCTTAACGTAGATAACTTAATGCTTGTGTTATAGGTAACAGACGCCTGTTATATGCAAATATATTTTTTTTTGTAGAAATATTTAAATACAAAATACAGATAAATTACCCAGAATCGAGGCGGGAATCGAACCCACGTTATCCGCTGTAAATAAAAGTGCTTGCGAAATATACAGTCTGCGAGAAGTTAATGACAAGTTGGTGTATTATTGATCTCTATCAATAAGAACCCGGAGAAAACACCAACGTGTCCGTTACAGGTATGTTATTACGATATGTCTTTGCAACTCCCGGAAGGAGTTTGAAAAGATTGTGTGGAATGATAATAAATGATTTTTAAAAAATGCTAAAGCTAGGGTATTCCGCTATCTCTCATTCGTAATGTAAGGTCATGTTGCCCGACTGGGGAAGTATCTTTACCTTTCAGAAAACCGCTAATAAAATCGATCTGTAATTTTACGTTAAGCCAGTCGCTTATGGTACTCCTTGCATTATCACCTATCTGCGACTGAAAGTCCCATCAAAACCGATCCAGCCGTCTTAGAGATTGCCCGGAACAAACAGACAAAATCTTTTAGCTTGCGTTTTTGTTATAGGTATAGTGTATATAGTTATATGGGATTATTAAAAACAATAATTTCATCGCTACAAACAGACACTTCAATTTCATTTATATATATTTACATCTTTTATTTATTATCATTCATACACCTATATATAACAATTAAATCAACCCGTATAATATTCATTTAATCCATAAAGCTTATGGAAAGCAATCAAAACAACGATTCGTATTAATTCACATAGATACTGGCAGGATGGGGACGAATTGCTGTAAGTTATAGCCTATACATATTATATACCATTCCATTCTAATACACTTATAAATCTAATCCTACATAAAAGACGAAGAGGCTTATATTAGCAGTGAAGATCTTTTAAGCAGGCAAGCAAGCAGCAGACAGCTTTTTGTCATATTCCTTTAATGTATTAATTTTTTTTTACCATTAATTCATTTCCCTTAAATACTCATTCAAGAAGCGTTTTTCGAATGTATGAATTTTTTTTTTTTCATATTTACAGCCTGATGGCCAACACTCTGATGTTCTGCGTCACGTGATGGTATACACTGTCAACAACCGAGCAAATCCTCTTTGCGTATTATCTCAATTGATTACGTTGCGGCGGCGGGACTGATAGAAGATTTTAATTTTAAACAGATCCCACGGGACCTAATTAAAGTAGGGACGCTTCTTGCAGTCGAAGCAATATAATAGTATATACTAGCTTAGTATATAGAGACTCAATAGAAAATCATACTTTTTACGATAAAATTAAAAAAAAAATGTGTGTGTCAGCTCCCACGCACGACTGGAGTTTACGCTTTAAGAATGTACGTATATGTTTTTCTTTGCATTTACTCTATACGTTTGGTATAAGAGGAGTGGGGGAGTGTAACACAGGAACGCGTAACTTGTACACCTCCCTACAATAGTTTTTAACATAATTTTAATAATTTAATATTAAAAATTTTAGATATTTAATATTTATGATTTTATTAATATTTTTCTTTAAATGTAAGGCAGAGCCGTCACACTAGGCCCACAGGAGGCAAGCCTTTATCATGTTACGCTTCTAATCAATGCTAATGCAACCCGCGTTGACACTAAGAATGGTTAGTTGTGGGCCTAGTAGGAACATTTTCATCCTAAATACAGTCGAATCGTCGACTTGGAACGGTTTGAAATGTTTGTGCTAGGGCCTCAGGCCTTATAAGTTACGAAGACGCTATTAACCAAAAAATATATGAAGCATGAAGGAGGTAGGTTATGAAATATAAAACAGTGCTAGAATGGGTCAGCCATCCATCAACCGGACGCTGCAAGAGCAACTTAACCTACCGATCAACTCAAATGCTGACCACTGATTAGCCCACAACCTCCTCGATATTAAATGTTTCTTTAATATTTGTTTGATTTTTATTGTTTATAAAACATATACTAGATATGATTAGGATAAATGTAAAAAAATTATTGTTATAAGCTCATTAGTGGTATTGGTAAGCCTTTGTCTAGCATTTATAAAAAAAAAGTGGTATTGTTTATGAAAAATTTTCACTTCTAATGATTTTAGCCTGCCCAATGATTCGGAAAAGTAGAGCCACGAGAAGCGCCAGCAAGGAACTCGTTAGCCACACTTTTAAACTTGTAAGTATTGAATGTACTTGAATCGGATCAAGTCACGACCTCAACTGGTTCAAAAGTGAAACCAATTGTTGCATCAGCGAGGCAAGAATTTGATTTATGTACGACTCGATGGCGGGTAGAAGGGTATAGTAAAATCAGACAAGTACCGGACTTAACAACTTAATGCCTGTGTTATATGTAATAACCGACTGACGCTTAAATATCTAATATATAAAATTCTTGTGCCACGGGTTGCGTTGCCAAACTTCTCCGAAACGGCTCGACCGATTGTCATTCCCCTTTTACCGTCCGTGGCAGTAGTATTCGCATCCTTCCTCTCCTCCCCATCTGCCTATATATCAAAAAAAACAAAATCTTGAGGTGAGAATACATCAATGTATCTATTTGTGAGAATATATTTAACTATATAAATGGTAATAAGATTTCTAAGGCTTAATTATTATTTACATATAATTAAACAGAAGGAAACTAGACTTCATAGATATTAAACAAAAAACTATACACGGTTATGTTAATCTAATTTTTTCCATAGTTCTTATACTCATTAGCCGCTTCCTGACTGAATGAATAGCCTCACGAGTCAGTCCCGGGAGGCAAATTCAGATATGGAAAAATTGAATAGGAATGTTATATTTATGGAGGATGTCAAATGATGTATACTGGATCTCGCTTCGTTTTAAGCGGTGCAACCAGTGTAGCAAACTAAAAAAGAACACTTTTACAGTATAATATGATCTAGAATACGTAATAATAGTTTATGACGAAACTTACAGTTTAGCTGAAAATCGCGAATAATAGATTTTTGTGACTTTTTTACAGGTCTCGAATCGAAGAGAAATTTTTAGATTTCGTTTATGATTTCAACAATCCTATCAATTTTGATCCGTTTGCGAATTTTTTGAAACTCTAATAATTATCTTATTTGACTGGGCTACATGGTTAAACACAATTGATCAATTAGCAACTGTCCATGGCTGGAAGGACACTGAGAAATGTTTCCATATGCAAGCAAGCTTGGTAGGCTTAGCAAAGATGTGGCGTAATTCCCTACGCAGATACGACTATAGTTGGAAAGAATGGAAACAAAAGATATTGGAAGCTTTCCCTCAAGATATTCATTATGCAAAGAGACTCAGAGAAATGCTTGGAAGAAGGAAAGTACCTAATGAAACGATTACACGGTATTTTAATGCAAAAAGTGAACTATTAATTAAATGTGCAATAGCAGAAGAAAAGGCTGTGTCCTGTATTAGAGATGGACTACCTTATCATATGAGGAGTTCAGCTAGAGCTGGTAAATATAAAACTCCAAGGGAACTATATTGTAATTTTATTTGTGCTACTGAAGACGATGGAACGTATTCACATCTTTCTAGTATAAAGTCGTATGTAATAAACTTTAGAAAGAGAACGGTTAGTAAAAACGATAGACGAGAATTTTGCACCAAAAAACCTATTAATTGTTTCTTGTGTAATGAGCCAGGTCATATTGTCCGTTTTTGTCCTATGAATCAAACCTTAACAAGGTGTGACGTTTGTGGAAAAGCAGGACAAAGAACTGAAAATTGCTGCGATAATTCTAATAAAACAGGAAAATTTTAATTATTGTAAATATATGCAAATTCGTCACTGTATAATTCTTATTTCATTGAAATATATATATTCAGTCTCTATGATATTGCAGTTTCTGTGTAATATTAACTTCCACAGAGAAGATTGAAGTGAAATAAAGTTTACGTGAATTAATTTAGGTGGAGATAATTTGTGTTAAAATTAGGATTCACATTTTATTACAGTATTATATCAAATTTTCGATCAGATTTAAAATGAAATGAATCATAAAATACAATTAAATAGAAGCTATTAATAAGATGAATACCGACGTGTCAACAAGTTACTGTTAGCGTGGCTTTTAATAAGTTATAGATACAGGCTTATAAAATATTTCCTAAAATTCTGAATAATAGTAACAGAAAAATTTAAACTTTTTGTGCTAAAGAATTGGTAACCAAAATGGAGCAATAATGAAGCTTGGAAGCAGAGTGGAAACTGAAGGTAATCAAGTATCGCGTACCAAAGAATATTGAGGACGTGACGCTATGAAAGCTTTTATGAGCTGAGATCATGTGATTAGACAGGTTTTCAATTAAAAATTTAAAATTTTAAGATCTTAATAAGATTTCAAAGAAAAACAAGTTGTTGTAAAATTTATAAAATTTAAGGATTAGATCAATGGATTCAAAACATGAAATTTTTATCATCTTAATGAGACCAGTCTGAAGAATAAAGCCATTATTTTATACTAAAATAAAGAAAACTATTTATTTTGAGCAATGAAAATTGAAATAAACCAAGATAAATTTGTATGTAACATCATGTCTTTTTCTGTATAATGAATCAAAATATGTTATGTAAATAATATTTAACCAAGGAACGAATTTTTTTCGAAATCTTGTAGATCAAAAAAAGTTCAAAAACGTAAATTTGGTGTTTAGTAATTAATAAAATGCAAACGAAAGACGAAAATGAATAAAGTATTCCAGCTCTTCCTCGGAAAACAATAACTTTCATACAAATAGCACTATAAGGAGATGAAAAAAGGATGGTTTATTAAGTATTTATGAAAAAGAGCTACTGGACGAAATGGGTTCTATCTAGACGTCTGCTAGATATAAATGCTCAAAAATATTAGAGACAAGGGTTGGACTCGTCTTTGTATAGGATGCCGGCCTCTAGCTACGATCGTTCTTTCAGATGAATGTGTGGTATATAAGTAACGTAATTTCACTGAAAGTAATAAAACAAAGAAATAAATTAATGCACAATTCTTAAAATATAGAAACTGTGAAGATTTGAAAATATAGACTGGGATGGAGAAATATTTGCACTGGTTAATATGTAGATTGGTTACGAGAATAAATATCTCTCTACTT
>JANCMC010033613.1:20554795-20744985 GCA_024363005.1 Charaxes varanes | reverse complement strand
AAATATAGACTGGGATGGAGAAATATTTGCACTGGTTAATATGTAGATTGGTTACGAGAATAAATATCTCTCTACTTGTTAACTGGAAATTATGGTTACATCTAACCCGTGATATAAAAAATTCGTGCAAGAATAGTTTCATTGGTTGAAGCTACAACGCGATTAGTTATCTTGGGTTTAATTTGACCTATTTCGAAAACTAGTTGCATTGGTACTTTTTAGGGGTTTTATTCCCATATCGGTCGCAAAGTTACTTTAGATAAAACTATTATATGATTAATTTGGAAAATAATGCAACTATTATATGGTTGCATTAAAAATTTCTACATTGTCTACCGGGTTCAATTCCTTAATTAGGTTGGCAATATTGTTAATACACTGTTGTTTGGACTTTATTCTCTGGGTACTCAAACGTTAAAACTAAGGTAATCTTTATATAAAATTTAATTTATTACTCTATTTACTCTTTAACTCAAAGTAAGTTCCTTTAGTTTCAGATTTTTTGACCAATTTATTCACATTTTTTTCCGTGTATTCTCTATATTTACTCTATATGTATTCTCTATAATTATTCATATACTCCAAATTCATTGTTATTCTTTAAATTAAAATTTACTTTACAATTATTTCTCTCACTACTAATATTGTGGCTCACGGTAAAAAAATTGGGTGTGAATACGCAATATTTACCCTGAGTCACTATGATCACACTATACCACAGTCTCATTTCACAATTTTTCACTAAATATACTTTTAAATTTTGCAGGTTTGCAAAGACGCCAAGAAAACTAGTCATTAAACAAATGCACAGGAGCTAAGAAAGTATACTACTTATGCTTTATTTATTTTCGTATAAAATTTTACAAATATCTTTCCTACTTAGTTTATATACGCGTTTCCGAGCGTGTTTTGTTTGACGTCGAATTTCGAAATTGGATCTTCTTGGACTAGTGTTTGTCACTCGCTCTTTTTTAAGGGCGGGAAAGAGAGAGAGAACAGCGTAGTTGAAAATCTTTATTAAAAAAAAAAAAAACTTACTTTGTCTAACGCCAACTGTTTTTACGCAGCAAGACTTATATGTTTGAGCTGCTGAAGTGAAGAGTATATTTGCATTTTTGTATCTGTGGGATAGAATATGAACAATTTTATCTTCGCAATATTTTGTAATACTTTGTAGTCTTCAAGGACAAAAATGTACAAACACTTTGGCCACGTTTGTCTGGCTCCGGCATAAGAAGCAGGCAGGCGATTCACCAGAGTATCTACTCCATCATTCGACTCCATACCAAAAAACCACAGCACTACAAAGACGAAGTCATTGGCTTTAGCTAGTTGATAATAAAAATGATTTAAAACTCGCCATTATAGCCCATTAATGTTGTTTTCCTTGAATAATCAACTATACGATATATAAAAATCTTATTACATTGTAATTAGTGTCGCAATAAAGTATATACATAATAATTGGGAACAATGAAATACGCAGCTAAATAAACTATAATTGTGTTTAATTTTATACTCTTCCGTTCGCACAATTTAAGTTGGTACAGACAGTTTTTGCTTTGCATATTAGTAATATATACTAAGAAATAAAGCTGAAGAGTTTGTTTGTTTGCTTGAACGCGCTAATCTCCGGAACTACTGGTCCGATTTGAAAAATTCTCTCAAGTGCCTAGATAGGTCATTTACCGAGTAAGTCTATAGGCTACATATCATCACGGTAAAAGTTTTCACCTAATTTTTCACGGATGAAGTTGCGGGTAACAACTAGTATATACAGAATAGATAAAGTATTAGTTTCACAATCTAATCGTTAATTTGGGAATAATTCTTCCAATAATTCAATAACCCTCAATGTCTATGTTTCCTTCCTTGCTTAAGCAAATTTGCTATGATCCTAATAGAGCCGTTAAGACATCATTTGCAATAGAGAATATATTTGATCTATAGTAGTATTCTTAAAATAAAGTGGCCAAGAGCGTGTCAAGACACGCCTATATTTAAGGGTTCCGTATCTGATACGTGATAAAGGTATTTGTTAAGGAACTTCAAACGTTGATAGCCCATTTATTTCGCCCTAAATATAATTGAGGTACCACATTTTATGTTTAATTTAATGAACGTTTATTTTTTGATTGTATATTTGCATATTTTTAATTTACGTTTTAGTGTTTATACGCTGTCATTAAATATGTCAATGTTAAATTTGGCACATATATGGTTGCAAGCCCCTACACGCACGAATGAAATAAGAATTTCTTTGAGACCGAATGTATACCAAACAACGAATGGAACCGCTTCTATCTGGACAGTACAGAAAACTTAATTTTTTCGAGTAATTCAGACATCGTTCGTTTAGAACATTTAATATTTTGTGAAGATAAAAAAGGTGGCCGAGAGCGTGCGAAGAAACGTTTATACAGAAGGGTTCCGTACGTTTTACGCGATAAAGTTATTTCTTAAACAATTTCAAAAATTGTGCGATTTCGCTCGTTATGCCCTGCGGAGGCGCTTGCGTCACGTCCCTTGAGAACTTTCGAATGTTTGGAAAAACCGATTTAAAAAAGTAACTTCAGTAAAAACTTTATCCACTTTTTTTGAAAAAGTAACTTTATGTACGTTTTGATTAGTGAACCAAACCAGAAACACACAATCTTATACCCACTGTCGGAAAAGGCTAGACTTTCACAGCTCTAATATCTAATCGTAGTTTTGCATTTAAACTTCTCAAAAATTTAAGTCACTTTTCGTCATTAAAAAATAAAAATAGAACTCTAAATTCAATAGAAACCGGCGAATTATCTATTACAATGAAGCGTTTTTCGTTTTATTTCAAACATTTCGTCTAGTTTAGAGAAAGTATTGTATGCAACGTTATAACTAGGTCAAAAAACGCTCGGGGCATCACTCACGCCGCTCGCCTTTTTTGAGCCCTCTCATACAATTGTTGCATAAAATATTATAAAAAGTAACCCATTACACATTATATTATAATGAATTTACTACTTACTATTTTTAACTTTACTTTATAAACATAAATAACTTTTGTAGACTTTTTCAACTATTCAACGACCTCTTAATTAAATCTCCTCTCCTGCATTAAACATCTACAACCACAAGCTTCTTTAGTGTTCAGAAAATCGGGATAAAACTTAAATTTTATTTATCTATCTGGCGAATCCGTGCCATTCATTGTGCGTTAAGTGTTAAGAGTTTATTTATTTTTATTTATATGCTTTATTGTACACCATAAAAGAAATTAACACATAAGAAAGTGAGAAACAGCAAGAAAAGAAGTACAAACGGCTGTGTTATAGCTGAAGAGCGATTTCTTCCACACAAACTATAGGACAACGAAATATACGAAATGATAAAGCAGTTGGTGGTGCGTAAGAATACACGAAATAACATATAAATAAAAGTCTCTTTCATTAAGGTTTAGACTAGGTTATTTCTTTGCTTTCATCGTGAAAACTGCACTAAGTTAATCTTATCGAGTCCATTGTTGATATTCTTGTTGACTTTGTTGTAATATTTGTACTATAATGTATATTATAGATAATGATACTAATTCGACTGGACCGTTGGGGCAGTGGGCAGGGCACTCTGCCTTCCGCTCCGTGGATTGTGTTTGTGCACAGTTGGTTAGAATAAATACTGATCATATTCTGTTAAATACTACACGAGGAGGTTATGGCCTAATCAGTGGTCAACATTTGAGTCGATCGCTAGGTTAAGTAGCTCTTACTGCGGCCGGGTGATAGATGGGTGACCCATTCTAGCACTGGTTTATATTTGATATCCGACCTCCTCCGTGTTTCGGACTTATCCCTAAAAGAGATCTCTTCCAGTTATCATAGAGTGTAGGAAAAATAGTTAAAGATTGAAAAGGAGCAGGTAATAAACAAGTGAAAAAGAAAAACGAAAAAAAAAATGATATTAATAACATTATAGCCTAATTATATCAAATAATAAAGGGTAGCATACTAAATGGAGAAGAAATAGAATTGTTTTACTTTAAATTTAAATATATAAACAGATAGTTTATCTTTAATAATGGAGTTCAACAAAAGAGACGCATTATATAGCCTTCCTCGATAAATGGTCTATCCAACACTGAAATATTTTTTCAAATTGGACCAGTAGTTCCTGAGATTAGGGTCGCGACCCGGTATCAGGTCACGGTAAGCATACTGCTGGGTCGCGAAAAAATCGCGAAGATCTAATATTCTTAACATAAATTCCAGTTTCTTTGGAAAAAATCTTATTTATAAAGTTATTAATGGAAATAAACAAAATCTGTCCCAGAACTTACAGACTTTACAGTACTTATAATAAAAAAATGATAAATAATTCATGATTTTCAAAGAGTTTTTCAAAGACTAATATATGTAAAAAAAAATTGTGGGTCACGCAAAAAAAACTGGGCCTTGGAAAAAAGCTTGGGAAACGCTGGTCTAAACAATTCCTCAGAATAACCTTTTTTTCATTTCCCTTCTAAAGAAAGCATTGAACTTAAAGAAAAAATGGAACTAGAAAAACGCTTAGGGTCTTCAAAAGATCTATATTGTTTAGAGAAAACCATGGCAGCATTGAAGTTTGTAGTAAAAAGCAAATCAAACTTAGGCCATAAGGAAGTGTTCAAGTTTATTAAGGATGTAATAAAGAATGAGGTAAAGCCAGAGGACAGTGTCTTTATGCTTTGTATACTATCCCATGGAGTAAGGGGTCATGTGTACGCATCAGACTCAATTAAAATAAAAGTTGAAGATATTCAGAAAATATTGGATTCTAATGACGCTAAGTACCTTCACGAAATCCCCAAAGTCTTGATAATTCAAGCTTGTCAAGTTAACGCAGAGCCAGTAATTCATAAAAGAATCATGTCAGATACACCAAAACCAAGTTATTATTTAAAAAAGACTCATTTTCTAATTTATTGGGCCACTGCTCCCGAGTATGAAGCTTACAGACTTTCTGACAAAGGAAGTTTTTTCATTCAATGCCTCTGTGGTATTTTAAGTAAAAGAGCTAAGAATGAACATTTATTTGATATATTTACTAAAGTAACAGACTATGTAACTACTCTCTGCACACATATCCAAAAAGCTCAAGTGCCAATATTTGAATCCACTTTGCGGAAAAAATTATATCTTAATATTCCTGAATAATAGAAGAAAGATGAAATCATTTCTATGTGTTTTTTTACATTATAATTATGTGATAAAGTGAGAGAGAGGATAAAAGAATTTAGTATAAAGAACAATAATCACTAGTCAAGTTGGAGAATTTATTTTACTAAATTAAAAAAAACAATGCTGTGTTTGGTAAGCACATAAATGAGAGGTTTTACAATCAAGTATTTGATTATTCAAAGCAAAATTGTTTATTTTTTTAAATATACTCAGATACATTTATTGAAAAAAAAATATTTTGAAGAATAAAAAACTTATTAAACTGTAAACATAATATGTTGTCTAAATCAGCATAAAAATAAAATACTGATATCATTAGTTGCAATAATAATAACAAGTTTTAAATATATAATATATATATATATATAATTGTTTTTTTTTTCAGTTTAATTTAGAATTAGTTTTTTTTATTATTATGTATATAGTTTTGTTCTTATTATTTAAATTACATTGTAAATATCTGAGAACAAGTGTTATCACAAACAGAATATATTGGGATTATAATCTAAATGTACCTTTTCATTTATTACTAACTTATTATGTTAATTTAATTTTACTTTAAAGTATTATCCAATTTTATCTATATTAATATAAACATCAGTCTTTGTAAAGTCCATTACTGCTACTTCCAATGCCTTCCTTTCATCATCATTTTTTAATTTAGACCACATTGAGTCTAGGTATGACCTTTGATGCTTTTGTATAAATATAAAGCTATGTTTTAATGTTGCACCAACATGAAGTGTTCTTAAGCTAATATCCATTTTGCCTATTTTGGTGATAAATGGCAGGGTACTTGTTACAAATCTGTGTGGACCATGCCTTGATCTGATTATTGCTATTCTCGTATTTTCATTACAATATTTCGTCAAGAGTCCTGTTCTAACAGCTGCGACTCCAAAGTCACCATGCATCTGTTGAATTTTCTGTAATATTGTATCTTGAAAGATTCCAGACTTTAGTGTAAGTGGCTTATTCTCTGGAACTGTTGAAGACAATATTTCAACAGTAATATACCTAGAAAGAGGGTTAAAGTGTTGAAATTATGTAGCAAAATTTGTAACGGTTTCAAAATTTTACTAATGATGTAAGATTAACGTCTAGCTTATTTAATCAAATTCACCAAATATGTATTTCTATGTCTTCATTTTTTTTGTTATAAAACTAAATATTTAAAATACAGAACGTATTTTTTTAAATTAAATTAGCTTTAAATATTAGTACCTGTTTTTAAAACGGACCATAGTATCGTATAACCTTTTAAGTAAATAGCTTTGTATTAATAAAAAAATTGACGTGAACGTTAAAACTTCCAAATTATTGATCAACAAATCTAAGGTGCTAAACTGCTTAGCTAAATTCTAGGGCTTATCTATATTTTCTTCTTTCTTTGATAGATGGCTTGCTTTTGTGCGTATGCACAAATTATTTCGCCAATATCGCGTTCAATGGAGAAGCCAATGTTTTCTATGTATTGCTCTGAGCATTAGCCTCAGTGAGATGACAGCCGAGTTGTGACACTAATTTCTTTTAAACATACAAGCATTCTTTCGTTATTCTCTTTGCTTCCACAAAGAGTATTCTTCTTTATTCTAGTTTTTGCTCATTGATATTAGGTGTAAACACTTACAAGTACCAGTTTTCAGGTCAGTTTTTGTGCCGGAGCCAAATATAGCTTCATTTGAATGATCATGTAATTTGTGCAGCTGCGCAAAGTTTTGTAGTACTTTATAGTCCTCAAGGACAAAAATGTACAAATACTTTTAGCTATGTCTATGGCTCCGGCAATAGACGTTATTAATCCTAGTTCTTGATACACGTTGACTTTATTTTAACATGGTAATACTAAAAGGCGCCAATATTGAAAAAATATTTAATGATGACGGAAAGAAGTGATATTGGGGAAACGTAAAATTAAATTTCTTTTGACTTTATTATACTCAAATGAATGTAAAAAATTACAACGTTCGTTTATGCCATAAAGGAAAATGTAAAGTTGTCTTATTTCATTTAGAAACTTGAAGTCTTGGGATACTAAGGTTATCTAACAAGATGCAATGTTATCTCAGAAAATAAATAGCAAGGTCATAACTTTATTACTTGCTTGTTTTTATCTAATGTTTAATATTAATATGTTAATGGAGTGAGTGTGGTGAGTTAAGATTATTTTTTACGTTTTATTAATAAAATTTATGTAGCAGTAGGCAGTGTCAGATTCTACCGCATAATATGAGAGTTTGTTTGTTTTTTAATTATATATATTTTATCGTTCGAACACAAATGTGTTGCAAATAACAGGTTGCACTAGTAATGTTGAACTTTCAAATGTTGATAGAGTATGAAGTTCATACCAATAACTAAAGGATTTAGGTTATTGATGAAAAAGGTCTGAAACTGGGCTATTCCTGTTATAGATGAGAAACTCTGGTTTGAATTCTCGAACCATGAGTGTACCTTGGAAAATTTTGTGGCAGTTACAATGAGTTAGTCTTATGTGATATCTTGTACAAACACTTTAATTTGGAACATATTTTAATTAAATACTGGTTCCTTCCTCTGCAACGCGATGGACCCGGCACCCGCACGGTGAATCCATGGAATGCTAAGAAATTCGTCTCTACACTTAATCAAAGCAATATTAGCCCCCAAACTAGGATTCCCTGTATCTTGAGGGCCTTTTCATAAATAAAATATTTATGGAAAAAAAACCCTGCTCAAAAATGCATGTCTGTCTGTCGTAGGTAATATGGAACAACCTATTTAGTTGTAAACTCATATCAAAATTTATTTATTCACTTAGGTCCTTTTACAAACTTTTGTGAAAGTCATTTTTAGCATTTCTTTTTTCAAGTAATGTTTACTATTCTGGTGATAATATATTACAAAATGAGTTGAATACATTTCTGCATGTTAACTATAAATTACAAAGCTGAAGCGCCTCAACTTCAAGCAGTTTTGTCCTTAACATGGTCTTCGACTGTATAAATACGTCTTACGAATAAGCGTGTTATAACATGTTGTTAAATTCAACTATAGACAAATTTAATATCCTTTTTTCTTCCTAGCATTATCCGGTTAAATACCAGGTTCCGCTTAGATTGTAGATGATGTGGCTGTGTGGGTAATTAAGGTGACGGAATGCCATCTGACGTCATCCTCGGAACCCCCACGATCTCTACCACCTTAGGATATCACTCAGTCACATTAATCGGGACTTGAGGAGGGTTATGTCAGTAGACAACCTGACCTGGTAGCCGATAAAGATAAGTTTAACTTTATTTTGAATGATGAATTGTGTATGGGTTAAAGCAAATAAAGGCAATTTTATTTTTTTCTTGTATTATATATTTAGGCTAATCAAAAGCTTTAGATTTCTGAGACTTGAAAGGTGGGAATAGGAAGATATATTACGAAATAAATTATTAATAATTAATTATAACTAAGAACATATCTTCTTCCCAGCATTATCCCAGTTAATTACCCGGGTCCGCTTAGATTGTAGAGGATGTAACTGTGGGGCGAGTTAAGATAACCAACTACCATCTGATTAAATCACTCTTATTGTTCATGAGATAGAAGTGTGTGTGTTTGTTTCTTTAAAGTCTTTCTTATCATGTCAATTAAAAGTTGACATTGGATAAACCATATCTCCGAATTTGAATTTTTTGTGTTGAGATTAGAATATAAGGAGGACCATTTCAATGTATTAAAGTATCCAACGAAATTCGCAATTAAGGAGAGCGCCACATGAGGAAGAATTTTAAAGGTTATTATTGATAAACTCAATTCTACATTCCACACCGCGCCGTTCTGGAAGGCTATTGGTCAATTCATTCTACACCAGCGCCATTTCTTTGAATCTTCGAACGATAATATGATGTTTATTTATATTTTCTGACAAACTAAAACCTATGATTTTCACAGCGTTGAATTGAAAATTTTGGAATTAAATGTTTTACAAATCCGTTATGTTACTAGGAACCCTTAGCCTTCATTCGCACGAGCGTTAAAAAGCGTTGCGTTAAATCTCGGCGTTGGTACTTTTTCAGCATCGTCGATACGAAAATATACCGTATACGTATATACATAAAGCGTTGAAAATAGAAAATTGCTCGATAAAAAGCGTACTAGGAGGAGGAACGGGAATATATTTCTATACTTATATATAAAACTGAAGAGTTTGTTTGTTTGCTTGAACGTGCTAATCTGAGGAATAATAGTCGAAACCAATGGAAAATAGTCGAAACTAGACGAAATTAGTCGAAATTCGGTCAATACTAGTCGAAAATAGTAGAAACTAGTCGAAAATAGTTAAAACTAAACGAAAATAGTCGAAACTAAACTTTGGATTGCGAGAGTAGTTTAATTCTTTAATAATATCATAACTTTTTAAGCACCGCCTAATAAATTCTTACAAATTCAAGGACGAAATCATTGTGAAAGTGACAGCTGAGCATTAAGTGCCTCCAGCAAATTGCTCAGATTAAGTTATAACTCAAATCTCAGCCCTTTAGCGGCCTATTAAGTTGCAAGTACAGAAACTGGTAAAACAAGCGTTACAAGAATTCTGAAGTCATGGCTCGGACTGGCTCGTCCTGCAGATCCATCAGCCCTGTACAGAGACATAAATAACTTTGGGATGAAACTAAAGAAACCATCCCAACTCTACAAACACCTTAGAGTCACTAAGAGTCGCATCTTAGGAAATCCAAATGACACTCCCAGACCAGAGTAATCTAGTTAGATGGGGGAAAGCAACTGAAAAAAACATGTCATCTCTGTAGTGAGGCAATAGATACAGCCAGACACTTGCTGGTGGGATGCAGGATTCTCCTTGATAGAGGTCATTACTGACGACGCCATGATAGAGTTTTGGAACGCGACAGGTAAGATGTAAATAATATTAGATAAGTGTATATAATTCACGTGCGATTCATATTTCACAAAAATAAATAAATACCTTCGAAATATCGACATTAAATGCGGAAAAGTACACTGTTATGAAAGAGTAGTGTACAGTTTTATTTTGTTAATGATCCTGTCTTAAAACACTCGTATAAACAAAGGTTTTAAAGCACTATATTATTTACGTCTGTTATTTCACCCCTCTATCTCGACGATTTAGTATTTAAGTTGATTTTAACCGGACTGAATATAAACGTAGGTTTTACTACTAAACTCCTACGTTTCAATTTATTTACAAAATATTTTAAACTGGTTGCCGACTTGTTACTGATTGCGACCAGGAAGTTCGGAGACACTAAAATAACCTCCAGCTATTTTATCTTGCTAACCATCTTTAGATTAAACACTAGCAACCTGCCCCGTCTTTATACGTGTATTTCAGAAGCAATAATGCAGGCTAGAGATCGCCTAGTAGTCAATATTCGTTCACAGATCTTCAGATATGCGTACTTATTGCTTATTTAAAGCTGTATAAACAAAATTTTTATATTACGACATTTGACACTTTATACCGATTTATAAAAGAAAACGCTTATTTTCTTTAATATATATAACGAGGGGAAAACGAGCAGGCGATTCTCCTAAGTTATTAGTTTTTATGTAGGTATGTGATACTTGTTGCTGATTTAATTATTTAAAAATAAAATAAATATATTTTGAATAGAAAATACTAAAAAATATTATATAATACTACGTAGTAAGCTATCCTACAATAAATAATTACGACTAATCTCATCTAATCTAAAGGTGCAACAAATTGTGTCTTTAGATTAGATGACTTTAGATTACAGATTAGACGAGATTATAATATTTTTAGGTTTGTTACTGACAAAAGCGTGTTTTCAGTTTTATGTAAAGCAGGTAATTACATTTCATACGATGTCGCTTAGCGAAATTTGGCGGGCAATGGAGATTTATTATATTATATCCAATACCTTATTTACAAAAGTAATGTATCATAGTTATATATCTTATAAACATATCCTTTGTAGGAATGTACTATATGTATACCTCTACCTCATATATAAAGCTGAAGAGTATGTTTGTATTTTATATGTTTACTTAAAGCCGCTATATTGGTCCGATTTTAAAAATTCTTTCAGTGTTAGACAGCCCATTTATCGAGGAAGAATATAGGCTATATGACCACGCTATATGTCTTCAACAAATTTTACGCGGATGAAGTCGCGGGCACAACTAGACGATCATAAGCAAGCTCGTGCGCCGACTCGCATATGGGCAAAGATCGGCCAAAAATTGAGTGGCTGTGCCCACTAACTTTTTTGAGACCTTTGCACTTGCTTGCAGTCTATCATATCCTATTTAATATATTTAGTTCTGGTCATAACCAAAAGGTAGTTAGTTAATTTATTAATAATAATAGTTAACATATGACATTTCCGACTGGCCCGTTGGCGCAGTGGGCAATGACCCTGCCTACCGTTGCGAGGGTCGCGGGTTCGATTTCCGCCTCGAGTCTGGGTGTATATATATATGTATATATATATTTCTACAAAAAAAATGTGTATAACAGGCGTCTGTTACCTACAAGACAGGCATTAAGTTGGCTACCTTAGAAGCAGAGGTCCATGTGTCATATACTCCTGAACATATTTATTTAATGTTTTGAGTGCAGCCTGCAGTTGAAAGGACGAAATAAAAATATGAACTTACGATCTGAGATCTTTTATTGCGGTAAAAAAAAAATTAAATATACACAATTCCATTCATTTTCAAACATAAATATGTCTTCTATGTTATTAATAAAACAGCCAGTTATATCGCAAAATATACTTAGTTAACAAGCTGACCTAGGCAAATATAAATTTATCCTGTCCCGTATGGTCGTCTGGTCCGTGGTTTCGGTGGTTTTTCTGAAAAATGGGGGAATAATAAATAAATTTTCAGTATCCGATTTACAAATTTGCAGCCAGTAGACTATTCAATTACATTTCGGTACCCAAATCAGTACCCATTTCAGAGCTTCAATAGCTCAACGGCATAAGATATGGACTGGACTCCGCAAGGTACGCGGTTAAAACCCCACCGCGTTGGGCTATTGTCGCTTTGTATTCTATTCCACATATATTTTTCAATTGTACCCGCGCAAAGTCGAAGATAGTGCCTAGTATAAAAAGTAGAAACCAAAGCTTACGTGTCGTCGTGATAGGCCGTCGAATGGGATCTGGGTTACCATAGAAGTCAACATTTATAGTGGCTTCAAAGTTAAATTCAAATTTGAAAAGCAAATTCGCGGTATTAATATGTTCGTAGCGGTCGTACGTGTCCTGGAGGAACAAAATCTTCGGGGGTGTCCCTGACCCCTCCTTTTTCGGGCGCGGCACGACTTTCACGAATCGTCCCAGATCGTCCTTCCTAAATCCCATTTCGTACCAAAATTTTGTTATACTCCGCTGCACGCATACAACGGTCACCATGACGCAGGATATTCGGGAAAAGCGCATATCGTAGAGTGATAGCTGAAAAAAAAAATTGCATCCAAAATACAAGTAATAAATAGTATAATTTTTTTTATCTCCCAAGGAGCAAACGAGCAGGCAGCTAAGTGCGTACTGACGCCTATGGACATCTGCACGACCAGGTATTAAGCAGATGCGTTGCTAGCTCTTAACGACGAGTTTAGGCCACCTGGAAATCTTACAAACAGCACGAAACGCGACAGCAATACCATCACTTGACGTGACAGCATTACCGCCACTTCACTCCGATCTCATGCAAGAAAGAGGTACTGGTACTCGGACACACAATCAAAAAATATTAATGCCATAAATATCGCTTGAGACGGCAGGTTTTGTGAGGATCTTTAGTATACTAGAGGTAGAACAGCCGAATTGTAGCACGAACATTTCGAACCGGTTGGAGTCGAAACGCCGACTTTATTTGGAATGAAAATGTTCGTGCTATGCTCACAGGAGACAAATCTTTATCGTGTCACGCTTTTAATAAATGCTAATGCAAAGTTGACACTAAGATGGGTCAGCTGTGGGTTTATCACGAATACATTCAGCGTAAATAAAGTCTACTTTCGGTTCGAAATGTTCGTGCTGGGGCTTCAGTACCTCTCACATAAGATCGGCGTGAAGTGGCAAGAATGCTGTGATGGTACTGTTGTCGCGATTCGTTATGTTTGCGAGTGTTCGCGGTGGCCCAAACCCCTTGAAGCAAGCCTATTGGTGATGCAGATATCCATGGGCCTCGGTAATCATTTAGGTGAACCTCCTGCCCGTTGTCCCCTTGTCATATAAAAAAAAAACTCTGGAGGACTGACCACCAGTGACTTGAATCTTTGTTCCGTTGCCGGCGGATAACTATCTTTTATATATTTCTATTTTATCTAGTAAATCCCAAACGCAGCTAACAAAAAGTTCTAATTATCTTGCAACGCCTAAAAGAATCTTTATAAATTATGGCTTAGAAGAATCTGGATCCCGTCAGGCTTTAAATTAAAAAAAAAAACAGCATGAAAATGGTTTTATCCGTTAAGAAACAATGACGCCTTAAAGAGACACACATACACAAAGGCACGCGGAACTTATAATACCCTCGTCGTCACAGGTTTTCGTCGTGAGTTATGTATAATATAGAAATAAGATTTATAAGCATTTCATAAAGAAAATATAAGAAATGGAGGGTATAAAGAAAAAGTTGAATAATTCTTACCGCAAAAACGCCCCTTCCGTATCCGCTAGAAGATCTGATTATTCCAGCATCTCTGTACATTACTGTGCCCATATCTTTTACACAATCACCGTGTACAGCTTCCTTTATATTAGCATTACCTGAAAATTATTATAACAATTTTGAGTCCATTACAAATCAATATGTATACAAAAGCGGACCCGGCAGACGTTGTCCTGCCCGCACGTTAGGTTACTTACATTTACTATATTTTATTATCTTATAATATTATCTCGTTCGCTTCCCGTAAGACTACATTTAAAAAGTTTGTAGGTAACATTAGAAATAATTAACCGACTTCAAAAAAAGAAGGAGGTTATTAATTCGACCCGTATGATTTTTTTTTTAATGTTTGTTACCACAGAACTTTCGACTGGGTGCATCTCCATCTGCATCAATTTAGCGGAGAACCTATTTGGCTTGGTACCGACTTTAGTACATCAGTAAGTGTCTAACAAATCGTATGAAAGGAAGTATTTTTCAAAGGAAATTTTATGCGATGCTATATAACTGATCGCACAATAATCGAAACACTTAGGTGTTGAATATTAAAAGGATTCTGAATAACGTTAATAGCACTGTTTATTACAGCAAAAATGTTATAATAGTAATGCATAACAATTTATTTTCACATTTGGGAAGTCTATTGTGTTATAAACTTAAATCAGTCTTAATGCGAACTCCAATACCGTCGTCATAAAAAAAAAAACTACAAGTTATTTAAAAAGTTCGTCTTCGACATTAGTATGTATTCCTTTTTTAAACAAAAGTTTATATAAACATAAGCCGATATCATTGCATTTCAATCATTTGCCATTGGTGTGTATGAGGTTTTATTTATTAATTTAATGCATTGATAATGTAAATTTTATAAAAATATTAAGACGCGCTCAGTTTCCTCTATATAAACTATAATCGTATCAAATTTCATGCTCTCCAGTCTGCGCAATTTTCGTTAAATGGTACCGAAATACTTCGCTTCACGTATCAACTAAAAAAAGTAATAAGTAGACAAACCAGCTTCTTTAATGTTTCATCCAATTGATAATTATTTGTTTACCAAAATTTTAACTTTGAAATACGTTTTACTTATTCTTTATAGCTTATCTTAGGTTGTCTATAATGAATATTTTTGTGGGTGGCCGGCATTCGTTCGTCAGTCGTAGAGCGATAAACGTCAGGGGAGTTTGGGAATGACGAATGTTTGCTAATGACCTGCTCAGAATAATGATATTGTTGTATTCACAATTTATTTGAGCCATCTGTTACATGATTTCTTTAAAGCGGTATATAATAAAGGAAAATTTATTTTAATACTATAAGCAGTACATATATAACCGTTGGGTTATGTGACTAGAGGTCATCATTCCACCTAACCGGTGTACCACCGAAGTGCCTACCGACGCCCATGGACATCTCCACGACCAGAAGGCCAGCAGATGCGCTGCCGGCCCTTAATGACGAGTTTAGGCAGAATGCACCATCCGTCTATCGCCCGGTCGCAGCGAGAGCTACTTAACCTATCGACTCAAATGCCGACCACTGATTAGGCCACGACCTCCTCCTTTTTTGTATAGATGTTACGAGATTAATTAAACTCTTTCACGAAATTTCAGATGCTATATACGCAGCATTTCGGGGAAGTTTTAGGTACGCCTATCGAAATGCTGGAACAATCTGCCACCACCTTTGCGGTACCTAAAATCCATCAATACATTCCGGATTAAACATAAAACATATTTATTCAACATCCAAAAAGAAAATGGACAATAATTGGAAATCTATTTTAAATTATACTCACCGTTTCGTCGTTTCCCACGATTTGTAGTCCTATAGCCGCTACACACGTATCGATAAACCGTTGCGATTTAACGGTGCAATTTTAACTGCGCAGTTTTGTCGTTACTTGTGTATGAAAAATATTTTTTGATTAAACAGCACAGTTTAATCGTTGCGTTTGGATGGCGATCGCCTATTTCAATAGTTCGTCACGGAACCAGCTTATTGCCATTTAACTGCACAGTTGTATCGCAACGATTTAACTGCACAGTTATATATCTACACGTGTTTCGTATCCGAATAAACATAAATCTTCAACATCATATTTAAAATAAATAACAACTGTTCAAGTAAAAATCTTTTCGGCTTCCATGATGGGAGTCCATATAGTCCCAACATTGGGCCTCCTTTGCGGGTCCATTCGTGCCACATGCCCAATCCATTCCCACTTGAGCTTTGCCGCTTTGCTTGCTTTTTTCCCACATCCATCAACCATTTATATGATTAAAATATTACAACGTATATATGTTTCTGGAGAAGTTGGACTTCGTTTTTGGGCAATATATCCAGTATACGACTAAATGTTTCACTAAAACCCATTAACTTCTATTTTTAAATAGAATATTAGGAATACTTTTTAGGTATGTCTAATATTCCATTTTCCCCTCCTACTAAGCTTAAATTAAAAGCTTGTACGGAATACGTCAAGTCATAATTCGTCTTTCTACTAGAAAAAAGGCAATGTTTTTGCACGCTGAATTGATAGCAGCACTAGTTATTAATAGTTGGTTCCGTTAGTGCCGGTGCTCCATTGCTGAAAGATGGTTACATCACACGCGATAGGCGCTCGCCGTGACCACAACGGGATCCGTGATATGATGCTGCACCGACTTTGTGCTTACATTGTTTTTAACTGCAGCGACATGGGTGTGAGACTAGCTTTAATTTTTAAAGACGAAATTAATCAAAACGTAACCTGGCGCAAATAGACAACAACCTAAAAGACATCCTAATAGGAGTCACCCACAAAAAATAATGGGAAAGTCACTAAGCTCTTACTGACAAAAAGATAAAACGTCAATCTATTTATATATTTATTATATTGCCCGATATTTCCAAGGTTACTCAATATACCTAATCCTACATCTGAAAGCCAAATATAGCCAATAATATAACTATCAAACTTAAACCTGTGCCTTCTACAAAAGCAGCCAACATGCTACTATGAACGAATCTTCAAAACCTTGTACGGAAAGCAATAGACCTGGAAGGCTTCAAGGTCATTTAAATGAAATGAAATGAAATGAAATGAAATGAAATGAAATGAAATGAAATGAAATGAAATGAAATGAAATGAAATGAAATTAAAATACATAATTTCTTACTATAATGTCGTTTTTATCGAAGTATAAGCGGAATAAGCCGTAAACGACGAAACGTCTTGGGCGATTTCCCAAAAATCAATATTTTTGAGTTAGGTCAGTTTACTATTAAGCATACGATATAGCGTATCGCTGAATTTTTAAACAGATAAAAATATCGATATAAAATTCAAATTTATTTATTAGATATCATGATGAAACACCAAATTTAATACCCATCATTTCTATATTCATAAAAATCAATAACTCTGCGACTTTTTTTAAATATTATTTTTGTCATTAGCTAGTCTAACATATCTTGGCATAGCTTTATCCGTAAGTCACATAATAAAATTAATAGGAACAATAAGTTCTACATTAAATTTGCAAGAAATCGTGAAAGTAATTTTGAATGCGAAGATAATGTTTGCGAGCATAAACTGGGTTTTAAATCAAACATTAAAGATGTTAAGAAGTATCGCTCTAATGCTCATATTTTCCATGCAGAAATCAATTCATATAAGACCTTACATATGGAAGATCTTACAAAAATATTAGATGATTGGCTTGATTTTATTCCACTTAGAGAAGAATATTTGAATGATAATGCACAGATGCAGTGTGTTTTTTACGATTTACAGAATTGCTTAATACATTTTCTTAACAACCCAGAAAACATGTTTTAAAGATAAGAATATTACTTGATAATTAACAGTAACAGATCCAAAACTTTAAAAACTAATATTAATCAATACTTATACAGTACATATTCCTTTTTTTTTCTCTTATTAAAAACCTTTCAAAAAAATCAATGTAGTAACAATTGAACATTATCAAGGACTTATATGATATTAACTAGCAGTTTTCCCGCGAGTTTGTTCGCGTAAACTTGGGAGACGTCCTTAAACAGGTCCTATTCAAAAATCCGGTCTTGGTAGATGTCTACAAAATATAATCTACCTTCCTGCCAGACTTCATCTTTGCACGTCACGCAGTTTTCGAGATTATGCCGGCGCCAGACATAGCTTCATTTGAATGATCATTTCGATGATCATGTAGCGTGGCCGGGGACTTTGCGTAGCTTCCCAAAGTTTTGTAGTACTTTGTAGTCTTTAAGGAAAAAAATGTACAAACTCAGCTACGTATGTCTGGCTCCGGCATTAGACATTGCACAGGTAATAACTAAAATTCTGAATATCTTGGGAATAATAACTGGATTAAAAATATACGATTCTTTCACATTAGTACTAACTTAGAAATCTTTACAACACCAAAATTTGTCTTATAGATTCCTAATTAAACAAAATATTATTTTATTAATTCCGAAAAACCATTCAGGAGGATGTGCTTGGCCGTTTCCAAGTCCTCGTGATAAAACCTGTAGACTGGTGATTGACATAGGTGCTCACTGTATAATGCAAGTGCTTGGTGGTACCAACTAGCGACTGTAGTCTAGCAGTTAATTAATTATAAACGAGTTAAATCGTCTTGCCCAAACCTAGTCATGAACATACTAGTTTAAAACTATTAATAGATTTTTGTCTGTGGTAATAGCTTAAAATCTGTGCTATCTTACATTTAAACTATTTAAAAATCCTCTGCTTTGAACCGAAAACAATTATAAAGCAGACAATGTCCTTAAATTTCATTGTAAGTTTTAAACAGAAACACGTTATTGTGTAGGCAGCAACATCGAATTGGAATTAATTCTGTAATGATGTTTGTGAAATAAATAAATAAATAAATAAAAAAAATATATATATAATCTTGGACTGGCAAATAGAGGTCGTTGAAACAAAGCAGCCTCTATCGCTAACTAACTTTACACTTATAACGAAATCGGTCAGTTTATGATTAAGCGTATGTTGTATAAAATAAGCGTCCACTATCGATTCACCATTAAAATTACTTATTATTCAATAGTCTGTCTGCCTGATTTCAACAATTATAATTACAACTAAAGATTGATTACGGAATCAATAAATTCATTAATACTTTTGGGAACTTACTTTCTACAAATGCAATATACAAAGCCATAGACTAATGCCGGGGCCAGACACAGTCCTTGACGAAAACAAAGTAGTATTAGATCATAATTTGAATAATCATTGAAATGATTATTCAAATGCAGCTATGTCTGGCTCCGGCATAAGGGTTTGTTTTGTCTCTGACAGTAAACTTGCCTAGTTCTGTCTTATATCTTCTTGTCCCTTCTTCGAATATTGCCTGTCATATACTACGTCATGATAGTGGATTGTTTATATGATAAAGAATGAATAAATAAGTTAAAAAATGAAAATTAAATGAAATTAATAAACGCTTCTCATTTTGAATTCGAAATTTCGTAGGGGTCTACGAAAATGCCGTAGCATTGCTACGTTTCATTTTGTTTAGAACTAATTTCATTTCGTAGTACAATGTAGCACACAAAGGTATTATCTTAAAAAAAAAAATAGGAATTAAAAAAGCTTTCGAAGACTTTAATCACAAGCGAAGCCGCGGAAAAAACTAGACTTATTTATTACACTTGCGACTTATGTGTTGTTACTCCGAAAGTGAAACAAAATAATGTCATACGAGGAACACTTGTATTAGCTATTTCACGAAGTACTAATGACAAAATAATTGCTTATATTTCCGAAAAGCATGTGATTTCATTTGTAGATAAAACTAAGGTCCTAATACGACTTTATAATTAGTATGTTTTATTATAGGTAATTTTATTGTCATATATATGAAAAAGTGAAACGTCCTGTTTAGGACAAATTATAATATGTAACATTTTATAATTTGTTGAATTGATTGTGTCAAGATAAATAAATTTGGAGTATTTTAGAACTTTCAATGAACTCTACATAAGGATATTGCATCTGTAATAGCTATGTTGGTCAAAATTTATAAGTGCTCAGTATTTGTAATGTAATTACGTCGTGCAATAAACACTACAAAATCATCAGGTTTGTAAGCAGGATGTTTTTAACTAAACAGATATTACAAATGTTAAATAGAAAGTGCATTTAGTTACACACAATATTCAATCATCAATAAAAAATCAATAAGCAAACTTAACAATAGTTTAAAGGTTATTTGTTGATTTTTATAATTATTGCCGCTACACACGTTTCGATAAATCGTTGCGAAAAAGCGGTGCAGTTTAAACTGTACAGTTTTTTTTCTTCAGATTAAACTGCAGTTTCTTTAGCAATGATTTAACTAAACATTTTTTCGCAACGTTTTATCAAAACGTGTGTAGCGGCTATTAGTCGTTTAGGTTATTGAAAAGGTTTACTATGTTTTTACGGAAGACTGGTGTAGTGCCTCCATGGCTGATTTGATCTTAGGAACGGGAACGAGAACGGGTATAATAAATAATATTATAGGATAATAGAGTGCAATAAATATTAAGTAACCCAACCTTCAGGCAGGACAACGTCTGCCGAGTTCACTATTAGAAAATATAAAATAATAAGGTTTGGTCAAACTTTTCTTTTCAATTAACTTTAACTCTCAAGGAATAAGAATCTCATTAAGATACTTCTAGTCGTATACAAATGTTGTGAACAAAAATGTTACCTCTAAGAATGAAAAAAATTATAAAGGTCCGTCTATTTTTCGAGAAAATGTGTATTATTTTAATAATTCGAGGAAACCTCAGGGTGAGAGCAGGACCAGGCCTGTAGTTAGTAGAAATTGGTTAAGAACGAATTTTTCGATTGAGCCAGATTAAGGAAGTTTAATTTTACGCGAACGTAGTCGCGAGATGCAGCTAGTGTTTCAATAATAAAAGTCAACTTTAGTTAGACTAATTCAAATGTCTTACCAATATTGTATTAAACATCACTCCGTCAGAGCACGTGTCTGTATGTAAACGTACTTTATTGAATGTTTGTAGCCGTGAGAGCGTGCGCATGACTGTGTTTTTTTTTATAATGAGCGTCCCTGTAAAGTGTATATTTATTTTTGTTTAATCGCACAAAAATGACCATTTTTGCCGTAAAGTGGCGGCAATGCTTATAGTAATCTGCGCGTAAAGTCAATTAAACAATGTCGACACTACCCACCAGGTGACCTTAAAGATTTAAACCTTCCCACAGTTTCCGTCATTCGGACAGTTAACGCGGTCCTACACTCACCGACTTGGTTTTGCGTTAAATTAATACCTATTTCTAGTAAACACGTATCTTCTAGAAACTGCAAATATAGGAAAGGATTCCGGTTATCCGGGTCTAGTACCAGAGCATGTTCCAATTGCAGACGATGCGGCAGTGGGGCGAGTTAAGATGACTGATTGCCATCTGACGTTATCCACAGAACCCATATAACCAGAGTCTCTTCTTTGTCCTCGCCTTATCCCGTTACGCGGGGTCGGCTTTACTTATCATGAGGCGCCATTACTTATCATGAGGCGCCATTTTTTCTTGGAAGGCGAAAAAAATGGCGCCTATCTATATCTAATAAGCCCAAATTTTAAATGTGTCTGCGTACATTCGTCAACCATGTATTCTTTGGCCTACCTCTTCCCCATTTTGGTGTAGCTGTGAAGAGGTATGTAACATGACCGTACCATCTTAGCCTAGATTCTAAAAGTTTATCATGAATAGGAGCCACCTTAAAGCTACCACGTACATAATTGTTTCGGATCTGATCTTTAATAGTGACTCCTCCTGCCCACCGTAGCAAGGGCATCTCAGTGTTATGTAGTTTCAGTTCATCCGATGGATCTTGGTGGGCCATATTTCACTAACACATAATAACACTGTTCTAATTTCCTTTTTTTTTCCCATGGATGGCCTTTTCATTTCATAGGCATTCTTGGATCGCATAAGACTCCCGTTAGTGAGCGCTCCTTGTTCCCTTCAGATGACGTTCTAACCCCTTCAATCAGCGTTAAATAAGAAATGTACAAATAATAAGAAATCACACAATAATAAGAAACATATGGAGTGATAATTTTTTTCTCACGAGTCAGTATTACGTTGTTCTACAGCAAAAACCTAAGATGACAATTCAAGTACTAAAAATAAATAAAAGAACTAGTTTTTGCCAACGTTATATAAGGGAATCGTTATTTCAATAACTAAAAAAGGTTTTATCATGTGCTGCCGGCTTAAGAATGACAGGGGATTGAGAAAATTGCGCAAACTTACACGATTATTTTCAGTGACTCACAATCGTGAAAGGAAACACGCAATATTCTAGAGCCAAAGTTGTTAGACGTAAACACAAAAACATGAAAAATGTCGTGTACGACCAGCTCTAAAATGACAGGGCATTTAGAAATTGAAAAAAAATCCACTGTTATTTGCAATTACCGAACGGAAAAAACAATATTATGTCCACAAAGATGGAACATGTAAACAAGCGTTAAAAACCTTACATAGTCTGCGGCCGGCTTAAGAATGACAGGGGATTGAGAAAATTGCACAAACATCCACGGTTATGTGCAGTGACTCACGATTGTGAACGGAACAAACAATATTTTATCGTCAAAGTTTGAAGGCGTAAATACAAAAAAGGCTAAAAAATAAAAGGTTGACAAAAATAACAAAGTAATAAAATACGGTTATAATAAAAGTCCTCGACAGCTCAATGGTAGAAAAGTAGACTTCAATCCTCAAAGTATTCGATTCGAAGTCCGATCATTTCAGAGAGCTGTGCTTTGGTAGAGTACCATTACAACGTGGCAAAATATATTCCTTCTATTTATTATTGAATTTATGCAAGGTAATTTACTTTTCTTATGCCGGCGGCAGACAAGGCTTCCGTGGAATGATCATGTAGTGTGGCCGGGGACTTTTCGTAGCTGCGCAAATTTTTGTAATACTTTGTAGTCTTTGAGGACAAAAATGTACAAACACTTTGACCTACGTCTGGCGCCGGCATTACGAAAGAGTGTAAGAATGTCTTAAACATTCTTACAAGACTCTTTCCACTCTCTGGTGAAGTAAGTTGAATTGAACAATCTGAACTTTAAATCCCAAAAGATCAATTTACACTCCAGATTCACAAAAAGAGAATCACGGAACATATTTCCCAAAAGAAAACCTGCCCATTTTCAACAGAATATTATGTTCACTTAACTTTGAATTATGTTCTCCACCAACAAAGTTCATAATTGATTGATATTGTAGGATTCGACAGTTGTGTGTGTGTGCGTGTGTGTGTGCGATATTATACATACATATACAAGGATGTCTGTATTGAAACAAAAAAATAACCGTCAGACTCCTCCGATGGAATACCATTCATACCGCGCGAAACGTAAAGCTGTTGCGGATAGGGAGGCAGCGCCATCTACCGGGCTGGTTTGTAAATCTAAACCATCCAGGTCGCCACCCAAACGCATACAAAAAAAAAACATTCAAATCGGTCCAGCCGTTTGGGAGAAGTTCAGTGACATAAAAACGTACAGTAGAATTATATACATAAAGACTAGTAAAAACAAAAAAATGATTTCTCGCTATCTTTAGGAATAGAGATCAAAATATTGAGGTTAATTAAAATGATCCATATTCTACAAGTAAGTCTGTGCTTTTTGCAATAACATAGATTAGATACAGAATTAATATTCAACGTATAATTTATTCTGTTCCGATCGAGATGGCTTTCACTCCTAACGGTGTCCTCCGAATAGAGAAATACAAATGTCAACTGTGGAATCTGACACTTCATCTAAAGATAAGAAGTCTCCATAGAATATGTAGCAGACGTTGTCTTACTTGATCAAACATCAAAAATAATCATAAAAACCTATCGCACCTCCGCCTTTTTAAGCATTATTTTATTTTTTAATAATTAAATATGTAGGAGCATGGATGGAAGTTAGTAAAGCGCCATCTATTAGCAACTTTAGAGACGTTCGAAGAAATAAGATTGATCACCATCACCATGATGAGGACTAAGAAAAGGATATCATTATAGGATAAGATCGGAAGTGGTTGAGCAGAGAAGGTAACAGGAGCAGTGGAGGTGAGTGTTCGTGTGCAGGTTAAAGGTCTTCCTCAAACCAATACTTGGGTCACAATTCCCAGACACTGCCCTGGTTCCTTTCTCTGTCATACTGATGGACTCGATACCCGCATGGTCAATCCATGGAGCACTGCTAAGAAATCAGTCTCCTTTACATTTTGACTTGAAGGGGTGTTTGAATTAACCCAGTTACGGAAGCTTTTTTTTTTATGTTACAAGGGGGCAGACGAGCAGGTAGCAGGCACCGAAGTGCCTACCGGCGCCCATGGACATCTGCACGACCAGAAGGCTCCAAAATACAAGTATGATATATGCTACACAAATGGCCATAGCTTTTGATTGCCTATATTTAGTGGGTTCATTTTTAAACAGCTTCAGGATCACAGACTTCAGTATTTATTATTAATTTCAACCGTATACCTTTATGCGCTTTTGATAATAAGAGTCTTGACAAACAGACGGATAGATCAACAAAATTATGTTATTGTTATAGGTATATAATATAGTCATAATAAGTAAAAAAACAATATTTTCTTTATTGGTATATACCAACATATAACACTATTATTTTTATATTAAAAGGTAAATAAATCATATAAGGATAAGAAAAAATTATTCAACTTAAGTGCAGTCGTGTTGTATGAAATTTTATTACTGCACTGCTATTCATTAATGCACTGTTTTTCACAGTACTCGGTGCAGTAGTCTACTATTTCCTTGCTTTTAAAAGTGGTGCGTTATAAAGTTTATAAATAAATTATAAAAGACGATCGATTGGAGACGGAAAAGCATAGCTAGTCTTGTCATAAGCCGCGACAATTTGATCTTCATACTTCCAAATGATGTATGTACTGTACACTTAAGTAGAGTGTTGAAGCTAAAATTCCCACCACGTACTTTAAATAGATTATTTTAATGTGATGATAAGTCTGAACGTAATATTTCAACTCTTATCGTTCATCGTATCTAATTACAAGTACGCGCATCTTTTCAATTTGGACAGTTAAAATAGAGCCTCAATAGCTCAACGGTGAATGGTATGGACTGAAATCCGCAAGGTAACCGCCGTTGGCGTATTGTCGCGCCCACTCCTTATTCTTCTTCTCTAAAATTTTAGTTTAGTAGGAGGGAAAAGAAGAATATTAGACATACCTAAAAAGTATTCCTAATATTAACTTAAAAAAATAACAAAAAAAATCAAGAAGTATCTATAATGTAAAAGCGACAGGTCACCTTACACGAAATCTCGAAAACCGCGTGACGTACAATGATGACATTTGGCAAAGAGGTAATATAACGATAAATGTCAAGTAAGTAGGAGAAAATTCTGCCATCTGCGAGCTATTCTGGCGTGCGCTGCAAAAACCGTCAGAATATATATTTTATAGAGTATGAAGGCAATATTTACCTTTAATGGTTCTACAAAAAAGCCAGTGACAGCGTATTTAAGCCATTAACGCCAAAATAATGAACCATTCTGGAACGGGATTGGGAAAGGAAACGGGGACGGGAATGGGGGCAATAAAGGATAATAATAATACTTCTACTGCTTCCTAGCGTTATCCCGGTTAAGTACCAGGGTCCGCTTAGATTGCAGAGGATTTGGCTGTGGGGCGAGTTAAGATGCGATAACCAAAAAGTTTTAAACGTAACAGCACCTCTATTTTTATAAAGTTGGTAAAAGCTTTGCTCTATTTATTTTCTTTATTTAAACAAAGTGTGGTGTTCGAAGGAACAGCCACGGCTGTAATTAAACCACGACAAAGGGAAACCTTTATATTTTAGCCATAACAATCTAACTAACAATTGTTTTCATAGCACTTTCCTTCGACTTTGTCCGCGTAAAATTAAACTTGCCATGGGACCCCCTTATTTTGGGCCAAATTGAAAAATCTGTTTTTAGCAAATATCTATAAACTATTCCCGGCCATAACATATTTTTAAGACATAGGGTACTTGAAAGTGCGTTCCAATAAGCGATCGCAACGTTTTAAAGTGCTCATTCAGAAATTCGATATTTGAAGATTGCGATAGTCGGTCGCGGCAAAAACGTCGAGATGACGCTTAGTGGAACGCACTGTTAACATAACGTGACGTCATGACAACTTCGAGTGTTTTCTAATGATTTTTTGGTATAAAAACGTTAATTTCCAAAGAAATATTTTTTTTTGGCAATCGTAGATACTTTAGAACATTATCCTATTTTTAAAATTTGTTGTCATGCCTATTAGCTGAAACATAAGAAGGAGGTTGGTTTTTACTTATATCTCAAAAACTATTACAGATAATTTAAAATCACTCATTAAAAATATTCGTGCCTTCGGAAGGGACGGTGAAGGGACAAAAGGCTTTTGCGCTTGTGCTAATACACCAGCGCAAGCGTTTTTTTTTTTTTAATTTTTAGTTTACGCACGAGTTATTTGCCAAAAATTCTTCCGCGACGTATCTAATGTTGAGGTTAGCCCAGCAGTGGGGACATAATAGGCTAATTGGAAAAGTTTTCTTATGTTGTTTGTTTAAAATATTGGTGTTGTCGATAAATGAATTTTGGCTTGAAGTTTTTAATCTATGTTCGTAGGACTTTTATTGTTTAGGTAAAAATAAAGTAACATTTAGTACAAATTGAGCAATGTTTTATACAAAATGAAAAAAAAAACAAAAACAAAATGTGTTTCTGTCTATGGATATATAATGTTGATGAAATAATTTTCTTAGGTCAATCTACAATGATTCCAAAAAAAAGCATACTCATTTATTAAAGGCCAGTCTTTCCAAGACTTTGGTAGTTATATAAAAGAAAATTATGAATGTTTAAAAAATATGTCAGAACATCTAGCCTCTCCAAAACTTTTTTATTCCAAGACACTTCCAAAAAGAAGCATACTCATAACACTTTAAGGCCGGCCACGGATCACCTACTTTCTGGTGAGGCAGACATCCCAGGACTTTGGTAGTGATTTAGATATGTCCAGACCTAGGTTCATTGCCGGAGCCAGCTCGAGCATAAGAAATAAACTTGCCAAAATGCTTTATTAATTTTAATATAACCGACTGATTTCGAAGATTTTAGTTTAGGCAGTTTTTGATATTAATTTTCGAGAAGGAACATGTCTTTCTAAGTCATATAATCTCACAATTGTTGAATTTTTGTTTCGTAGTACTTTTAGTAACTTGTCAACGAAAAACAATGCAGCAACTTTGAAATCACAAACAACTAGGCAGTAATATTATATAAGCTAGACATAATATGTATGTAATGAATAAAGATTAAGGGAATATCACAAGTGTCCTATCTCTTTGAATGTGTAAATAAAGCAAATTCATTTAAGGAATTATGACTTTGATTTTGACTTTAGACGTTGCCTCTAACACCATTTGCAAAATTTGCGCATACAATGGACGCATAATGGTACATTTTTTCAAAGTTCACGGAAAAGCGTGTTTTTTTGACACTGGTTTTTTTCTCATATTTATTAGATAGATAGATAAATTAATTAGTGTATACTTTAATGTATCAAATAAATGTTTACTTTCGTTCTTTTTAGAAGTTCTCAACATGTTATGTTAGGACTGCGCGTTCTGTTGAAGGATAAAGCATTATAATTTTCACATTGATAGGTGGCCGCCATATGGCTCCGTTCTGGGCAGCAACAATATAATCCGAGAAATAAAAACATTCACAATGTAATTGCCATCGAATAGATAAGAAGAACGCACACACATGCGCACACACGCATGCGCACACACACATGCGCACACACACACGCATACACCCATGCTTATTGTAGGGTTTTATTTTCATTTCTTTCATCATTATGTTAAACCCAATTTTTTTTTCGAATAATTATACTTTAGTTAATAAAACGAAAGAGACTGGATCCCACAATACAGGGAATCCTAGTGTGGGGCACAATGTTATTGTATCGACTTAAAGCATTGAGAGTATGCTCTTTTATCTAAGATTCTTAAGTCCTATTGGTTCGGAAATAACGGTGGCACTGGTGGTAGTGGGACAACCTTCCTTGTTGGGATTGGGTTGGGGTTGTGGGGCTGAGTGTATTATGTATATAGGTATGTATTTAAACCTTTAATAAATGTTTGTCGGTCGGCTGTCACCCATAGCACAGGCCTTAAGAACAGACGACCTGGTGTTTAATAGTCCCACTAATTATATGCTTATATATATCTTACACGGAGCGATGACCGGTTTAACATGAGCACTTTCCATGTCGTTGAGCGTTTTCTTCGCAAACACAAAAATGTTTTCATATGTGTCATCACCATTTTGACATTTTATAAGAGGGTCGGCCCCGTACAGGAGAAGTTCTGTAAACTGTAAAAAAAATCGAACCAAGATTGTAAATAATATATATATAGACATGGCGTGTCACGATTTATGTTCGCGATAAAGATACTACGACGAACGCGTTTTCTGTTATGCGAAATATTCTTATTTCCTTTCCAAAAAAGATGAAAAATAAATTTGTGACAGCAAAAACCGATTTTTATTAAATTTCGTAGCTATCTGTCTATCGTCCGCGTGAAATTAATTAAAAAAAATAGATTCCATTTTAGTGTGATGATAGCCCTCCTCGATACGTGGGCTATCTAACACTGAAAGAATTTTTCAAATCGAACGAATAGTTCTTGAGATTAGCGTGTTCAAGCAAAGAAAGAAACATACTCTTCATCTTTATATACATATTAAAGCATAGAAAAATTTTTAGCTTTGTAGTTCCGAAATAAAATATAAATTAAAGTACAGAAACGTTAATTTGAGATAATATGCACATTTTACGTATACAACCTTTACTAGCGATTAAATTTTACAATGTTCAGTCAAAATCAATTTATGTTTAATAGTCGAGGCGCTGGACGAACTTCAGTATGAATAATATGAGAACTGTATTCTGTGAATGTGTGGTTTTCAACTCAGAAAGGCATGCAGATTATGATTCTGGATGTTGCCAGGCGCCAAGGTGCTCCAATTTTTTTTAACCCCCCCTCCCCCTTAGAAATCAAGTGAACACATGCTTTAAAATCGTTATAGTGATTGTTTTAGTGGCGATATCCAATTTTTAAACTTAAAAATATTTATAACCAACTCAAGAAAAAATTAAGCAACTTCGAGTCAGCTTTGCGCACTCAGGGGTTATGCATGCTCAAGTCCACTCAGCACATGCACTATATTATATGTATAAAATACCAGTTGTAAGCGATCCGAGCTCCCCATTTGCACGAAAAATGGCGTACTGAACAATTTAACAAGTATCGTCTGATTCAAGTCATTTATGCTATCGTTGAGGTACGGTCTTGCGTGCTGCATGAACACGTCGAGCTGATCCACGTTTTTGATCATCGCCATGTGTATAGCGGAACGGCCTTTGAACATCATTATCGGACTACAATTGTAGTCTAGGAGCAATTGTATTAAGTCACGACGTATCTGAAACACGAATAGACAGTGTGTTGAGAAAAAAATGCAGGCTCCTCTAAAATATTCACCTGTACCTGCAAAATAGCGTGTCGACGCAAACACGCAAGCTCGTTATATCATTGGTTTACAGTGCGTGGTTGAATTTGAGTTTATAATAAAAACGCTGCACACATACTAGCAAAAGTAGCAATTAATTCGTGGAAGAGCGTACATTTTTAGACTGAGAAATCTATAACGATGGAAACGATAGATATCATGTTGATAAAATATTATCGAAGTAAAACTCCTTACGCGCGCTGACTTGGAGAGTAAGGTGGTTCTCTCAGTTAATGGTTCGTTTGCGAGTTCGCTTTGATAATTTCGTTTAAATTACAAATTTAGTATTGGTTCTAAGCCGAAAAGGCGTCCTTTGTGATCGGCTATGTAGTGATTAATGATAACATTACTGCGTAGTTGGAATAAAAAGAATCTATGTAATTCAAAATAGAAAGTTTTCAACTTTCGGAATCAAAGATACGAAGATGGGATTTACTTACATCTTCCTCAGTATCGTTCTCAGTCTTCTTTAGCACTGCAGCGTGTAGAAGATTGGGACCCGGGATCAATTCATCAGCCATGGGGATTTGTACATCCGGCATGTACTCCAGCCTCCGGGTCGCGTCAGCACCGCACTCCAGCAAGGCCTTCACTACTTCCAAATTCTCGTAGGTCAGTGGCCGTGAGACAGCGACGTCCAAGGGTGAATAATTAAATATCTAATTAGTATAGTATATTGTTTTTGACAAGTGTCTTTAAAATGTACTTGTTTTGTCATATTCCCTATGGTTCTTCGAGAAAAGAGCATATCCATTTCCTAATAGCCAGCAACGTATATACGAGCCCTCTGGTAGTGCAGCTACCATGGGTACATACAAAATAGAAAAAAATCTTCTTTCGTAACGGTGTCGAGATTTAAAAGGATTTTTTGCCCATTTCAAAATGTACAACGCGCCTAAAGATATTCACTTCAAAAAAAATCTTGTTGTCTGAACAGTGGGTTTACGGGCGATAATTTTACGTGTAACGTTTAAGCCAATCGAGCTCTCGCTTGCACGTTCGGCACAGGTGGAACGTGACAATTAATCATGATTGTTCGTGCGGGTAGCCGGAGTGCTTCGATTTCGAAGACTATCACGCCAATAATACTCTACCTACATATAATGAAATAATAGTTACGTTTGAATAACGTTCGTTGACGTCCGCACCGCACCGCACCAAATGATGTATCAAATCTGGACTATTGCATAGTTCAGCGACGAACAGCGCCGGATGTGGGCAGCGGACACGGTTGGGATCAGCGCCGTCAGACAGGAGTTGTAGAATTGGGATAAAGCAACAATTTTTTTTAAATCAAATTCATAATTAGCACAAATACCAGCTATAAATATAGTCAAACCAGATAAATTGCTCGACCGGAGGCGGCCATCAAGTCCTCCAGCGTGCAGGTATTGGGACACGCAGGACACGATGTCACTCAAGGTCACTCTGACCAACAGCATTACACGATCAGAAAAAAAAATCGTAATTATTCTTGATCAATCATTCGTGATAAATCGTAAGGGGATAATTATTTTGTATTTGTGCTATTTTACTACACGCATAGTTTAATTAATTTCTTTTTGGTTAAATTATTGTGCAAACGTTATATTAAAAGTTATTCTGTAACTGGTTATTTATATTTTTAATTGAAATATATGAATTTACAGGTAATTATTTCGAGTTCTCAACAAAAGCAAGTCTCTATAGCTACACAATTTGGTTTTATCAAAGAACTACATTTTTTGATATTTTTATTATTTATTTATTTTACAATTAATGTATTACATATTTTATATTTGTTATGTAACCACATAACAAATATAAAATATGGAACAGAGAATTTTGTTAACAAAGGATAATTTATCTCTTAAAAGAGATTTCTTCCAGAAACCCTTAAAGAGTAGGAGATTAATGCGAAGAGAAAGGGTGTAGGTACAGTAAATATAATAAAGTTAAGGATATAATGAAGTATATATTTACTTTTTTACAGTCAAGTCAAAATAAAATTTCTAAACTTTGAATGCCATTTCACGACGTAGCTTCAAAGTGTTTGGACATTTTTGTCCTTAAAAACTACAAAGTGATACAAAACTTTGCGCAGCTACACAATGTCCCAGGCCACACTACATTATTATTGAAATGTTCATTCAAATGAAGCTATGTCTGGCACCGGCATAAGAAGAATATTTATACCTTTCTCTTATACCTTTTATCGTTCTTGAATAACCCTAAAAATCACAAAACTTTACGGGAAAACTACACGTCAGAATTTAGCATATTTTATTCAAATCAATTCAAGGGAATATTGCTTTACCTGCTCTAGTTAACACTCACTTCTATATAAATTCGTCATGCGGTAACTTGAGAACTAAACTACTTTGCTTTAATCCGCGAATGATCATTCGCGGATTAAAGCAAAGTAGTTTAGTTTCTCATGCATGTCTTCAGTCAGTTTAATGTGCAGACACTCACAAGGGAAGGATTTTTGAAAACTGTACAGCTAATAGTGAATTAAGGTTGAAAGTTTCTATGACAGCCTATCATTTTAAACGTTAGAAAAAAATGTTTCTATTGGCTTCTTACTAGCGCAGCGGCGTTGGAATTTGAACCAGGTACCTTGCGAATTTCAATCCATCTTTGCCATTGTTGAGTTTTAATTGTTTACTAGCGGTAGCCGCGAATTCGTCCGCGTAAAATTAGTGCAGTTGTCCATGGGCGTCGGTAGTCACTTGGGTGAACCGCCTGCTCGTTTGCCCCTTGTTATATATAAAAAAAAAGAAAGATAGTTGATTATGAACTTCTTATCGCCACTCAAAAAAAATATATATATACCCACTATTACATAATTAATACCACTTACGTAGTAATGAGTAAAAATCTTTCTATAAATCCTGTTAGTTAGTCTGCCATGATATACTGTGAGAATGTTAATAAGATGACATTAGCGAGACGGAGACCGTCTGACAAACAAGTAAATGTTCCTATTAAGTAAATAGCGGCCACTCAAGAACCGCTCACCCCATTTTCGCTCATCGACCAAAAAGCTAGCAGATTCGTTGCCGGCCTTCAATGACGAGTTTAGGCCACCGGTAAAAAATGTTGTGATATAACTATCTATATAAACAGATGTTCCTTTTTACCCGACTTCGAAAAAGAAGAGGTTCTACGCATGTGTATGTTACGCGATTACTTCGCCATTTAATAACCGATTTTGATGATTCTTTTTTTATTTGGTAGTTAGGTTAGTTTTTTGTTTGTTTGGTAGAACTTCGAAAGTGGTCCCATATAAACTTTATCAAAATCAGTCAAGCTATTTTTGAAATGTCAACTAAATTAAAAATTTGTATACTTATATATCGATGTTTTTGGACAACTTCCGACGTGTTACGTTAACTTGCTAAATTCATAGGTCGTACAGCTTCTTGCTGGACGAATTCAATGCTTTCTCAACCGAGTTCAAAAAAGGGAAGTTAATCATTATCGTAAAATCCATTATACATGCATTCAATCATTTCTGACGTACAACAAAACAGTAAAGTAGGAAGTATTACAATAAAAATTTTAATTTTTCCATTTAAACGTTTTGTTACCTCCGAATTTTCGACTGAGTGAACCGATTTCGATGATTCTTTTTTATTTGAAAGCTGGTGCTTGCCTTGCTTTGCGGGCCTATTAAAATGTGGTCCAGTTCTGAAAAAAATAAATATTTTCTTGTTCCTGTTGTTGTATTTTGTTGGTCGGTGCCATCTGCATCAATTTAGCGGAGAACCTATTTGGCTTGGTAGCGACTTCAGCACATCAGTAAGTGTCTAATAAATTGTATAAAAGTACTATTTATTTTTTGCTCTTTAGTTCCTCGCCTTTTTGTTTTTGAAGGCGGTTTTCTTTTTGTTTGAAAATAATTTATTACGTTAATAAGTTTAATATTAATTATATTTTAACAAAACGATAGTATTATAAATGTGAAAGGACGGTGGTGATCACGGGAGATATCAACCAACTTCCGTTTATCGAAAGAGACAATCTCTTCAGGACTGCATGTGAGGTTTCCAAACTATTAGATGTAGGCTTAAAATTTTCCATGTTGATAGGACATCCTAAAAACTCATTAGGAAGATTATTTACAGCCGAATCGGACAACTTTGAAAGATATTTAACAAAGTGTTGACACTCATTCTAGATTCAACTTAAAATCTAAGATTAAATGTAAAATGAAATAAAAAGTACTTAAGCACGTTTAACAAGAATTAATTAAACATGGAACACCTGTTAAATTAAATATTAGATAAAATAGAATAATTGTTAATAGCATCATTGATATTTTTCAGAGACGTCACCTCCAACTACGGTCACGGACCGGCCCTATACAGGCTTCGGCCCAGCTCTCGCACCGTTGAGCTATGGCTCTATTGAAAGCTTATACAATTTCAAATTAATTACAATATTTTGTCCAATAAATAATAGTCTGGTACCATTGAAAATATCGAGTGCGTGTAACAAAATTTCAATGACCAATTTTCTTTAAATCTTTGATATTAAAAAAACATAAGCAATTTTGTGTTCAAGTGTTGTGAATATTTTTTTTTCTTTTTAGATATCTTCTCGATATCATTACACAACATCTCTGTAACTAATCTTTTATTTAACTAGGTTTTACACGTGACATCTTGCGTGTTGGATTCAATAACTTTGTTAGATTTCAAGGTAGAAATATATAAATACATACATATAGATAATACACCCAGACTTGAGGCGGGAATCGAACCCACGACCCCCGGAGCGTAAGGCAGGGTCACTGCCAACTGCGCCAACGGGCCAGACACAAGAAAATTTTACAAGTAATTAAAGCGTGCATTTTTAGACTGAAACATCTATACTATTCTTGATATACATTGATGGAGTGGTTTACAAGCTGTCTCCGTACCACACGGTCTTCGGCAAGTTTCAAGGTCGTCGCAGGCGCGGATACAGCCTTCAAAAAGGTGGTAGGCCCGGCTACTCAATTATTGGCCCATTTTCGCCCTAATGTGAATCAGCGTATGAACTTGCCCAAGATCGATATAGCACATTCCTATAAAAATGTGTCTATAAAATATAGAATTTTGTTACTTTTTTAAGCAAGGTTGGAAATAATATAATCAGGCTTGGAATTTTAATACACTGTGAAAGTGTGACGTCACAAATCTATTAGGGTGGTGGGCATGCCAATCGTGCCTACATCGGTAGATCCGCGCCTTTGTCGTTGGAATATTTAATTCTAATATGACCAAACCAGTGACTTAATCAACGACGAATGAATGACGTAGTAAATGAACCAGCTGTTAAATGAATGAGAGTTACATCTAATAATTACATTTAAATAAGTAGATTTTCTTTTCTCTTGTGCGTGTGCGATTTCTACAAAGCAAAACCTAATTCTATCTAAAACTTTTTCATTGAGTATTAGTAACTGCATTATGAGTGTGTTTATTTTTCCTTATATAACTATATTCTTTAACTAATGTAGTATAGAATACGAAGGAAAGTGAATATGCATTTAACGAGGGGAATGTTTTTGTAAGGGGTTGGTTTGGGGCGATGATAAATGAGCCAAATTTTTTGAAGCAATCATAATAATGCAGTTGCGAGTATACCTTCCGAGTTCGATGTTTCTGTCAGAACATGTATAAATACAACTCCATAAATTTGCACATACCTCCATACACACACACACACACACCCACATACACACGCACGCACACACACACACACACACACTGCATTATATAGAACTACTCCATTAATCATAATATCTGTAACCTATGGCAGCTCTTAAATAATAATGAATATTATTAGTTACGGATAAAGAAAATCTATTTTAAGCTTAAGTTAAGCTAGACTTTATTAGTAAGTTTCTTTTTATAAAATAAGCTGTAGATTTTTGTTTAACAAATAGAATAAAAAAATAAATCTTAAACGATAGAGTTTACAATTCTTAATTTTGCTGCTTGTGATTGCAAACGACCACTGTCTCTATGGAAGTCTCTCTGTCCTATGAAAATTCATAGTCTGTTTAAATCTGTCATTAAGGAACAGATTTCAGTTATAAGAAAGTATGAGTAACCAATAAATGTAGGTGTTATTAATGGCATAGAGATCTTCGGATCTCTATGCCAGTGATTAACACTAAAAGCTTTGTTGTAAATGCATGAATTTGTGAATCAATACAGACTAAAATATTGATATTTACAGTTAGTTTACATTGGAACTTTATCTTTACGTGAAACACTAAGAAATAAATAATAATAAATTTCTTTATTAAAGGTAAGCACCCAATACAAAAGTCAAAGTTACATAGAGTAAACTATCAGTTGCCTGCTTCGGTATTTTCGAACGGATACGACTTCAAGAAAAGAGCATACTCATTTCTCAAAGGCCGGCAACGCATCTGCAGTCCCTCTGGTGTTGCAGTTGTCCATGGGCGTCGCTAGTCACTTGGATGAAAGCCGGCTGCTCGTTTGCCCCTTATTATATTTTAAAAAAATAGCTTTACCACTAAAAATAATGAGTCTGTATGTGTATAAGATAAAACAATTATTTTTTTGTTCATAGTATGGTGCACTGAGAGCCAGTGTTTGAAAATGGACAGTTCAGATTATCCGCCAACGTGGTCAGGATCTCGTTATTGGAGGCACGTACCCTACTCCAAAATAAATAAATAAATGAAAATTAAGTTCTCATAACAAAAGCGTAAAACGGATATCTGACGAGCATTTTTTAAGCTCACGTGGATAGTTTAAACATTATTAAAACCTATTCTCTATCAGATCATTTGATAAACAGACCATACTCTGAAATAGCTGAATCAATTGACAGAACTAGTAGACAAAATTCGGCTATTTTTAACCCGAAACTGTTTAGTATTTCTTTGTGAATATGAGTGGAGAAATGAGACCCTATACAGACAGATGCGTGATTCTTAATTTGACCATTTATAAAATGTTATACGGATTGAGGGATTTGATCAGTAACAATATTAAACAACCTTATTTTTCTTTAAAAGCATGCTACAGTGACATAACAAGTAGTCACTATTAATGTGTATATAAATAATTTTAGTATTATTGGCAGACAATTCAATTCACCCAAGAAACAACTTTAGAGAAAGCAAAATAATGCTGTCGAAAGATACTATCGCTGTAAGGAAAGGAAATAAATACAAAAAAATAACTTACGTTTTCTAAGTTCGCTCTACAAATTTGCCGCAAAGAAAACCATGAAAACAAAACAACTCCCCCTAGTGAGCTTTCGCTTTCATACGACAGAGACGGCAAACAATCCACACTGCCACACTGAAAGCACTGCTCTAGAAAACTTTACACTGAATATTATCATTCGGCAATAAAATGAATTACCTAGAAATTAACAAAATAAAATTACTCAAACAAACGTGACGTATTTGAAACACAGGAGATCTCTTACTAAACTAATCCTGCATTCTTTTTAATTAATAAAGCACCGTTCATTTGGTTTATACCGAGTTCGTGAGCAAAATATAAAAGTGTCCATGAGCAAAACGCCCGGCACGCGCTCGCCGCGACCACGCGCGAATGCTACTAAACTTCGAGTCACGGGTGAACGAAACAGGGCTGCCGCCTCACCCAAATATTGATAGAGCTCTACCAATATGCAATACTAGCGTTTACCCTTAATTTCGCTCGCGTTGTTTGCAACGATTTCGATCAAGTTCGAAGTTTGTATGGTTCCGTAGTGCCACAAGGAACCCGTATAGTGTCGCTCTGTCTGTCGGTCCATCCGTCTGTCTGCCCATAGGTTGCCCCCCCCCCCCTCTCATTTCCCACCCATTAGACGTAGGGGACGGAAAATTTTCCTTTTTGCAGAAAAGTAAAAAAGTCTTAGGAAAATTATTTTGAACGAAATTGGCAAAAAAATTTTGGATTTATTTTTAAATAGAAACACTAGTAATTAGCTAAGCGATAACATATCTAGGTATGTGGGCCAAAGCCGCCCTTGGTTCAATATGAATTTCAAATGAGCACAAATTACTAAACTTTTCCATCAAATAATATTACGGGGACGCTGATGTAGAAAAACATGAATATTGTAATTTATATATTAATATGTGAAGCGAAAACTTTAGATATTTTATGAAAATTGCGCGGAAAGGCGAGTATGAAATTAAGCATAGTTACAGTTCATATTTTTTAGAGCCTCAATAGCTCAACGGTATAAGGTATGAACTGAAATCCGCAAGGTACCCGCTTCAAATCCCACCGCCGTTGGGGTAAGTCATATATTTTCGGCATCAAACGAAATGCACACAAATAAAGCATGGCGAAGCAAAGCATTCAAAGCAACCGGTACCAACTGCGTTCGGGAAGTCCTTTTATTAAAAAAATCAATAAATATAAATCCCGATATTCACCGTATTGGAAATAGCAGGTAAAACAGATAACACTAGGAATGTTTGTTTGATTTGGTTTTCTTTTATCAGAAGGTTCATAGATGTTAAGTCTGCTTTTCAGAAACGAACATCCTTATTTATTTAGCTTTAATTTAAAGTGCAAGCCATTTCGAAATTAATTTAAATTTCGAAATGGCTTGCACATATAAAGCTGTTTCTAACTTTTGTCCATCTGTGAGTCAGGACAGCTTAATTAATTGTCTCCTTGTGGCGATCATTTTTTCAAACTTTCACAAGTTATCATCGTGGCTTACTACTTTTATCGATATTTAACTGTAATACGTATGCCAAGTACTTACGACAAAATTAAATTATATCTTTAATTTAACGTGTTCATAAATAAAGTTCCCGCATCAAAAGTTTATAGGAAATATTTTTATACTCTAGTTTTATTGTTTTATCTCTCCGTCATCTCTAAATGAGCCTCGAAGAACTCTTTAACACACTTAATAAATAACTTTGGCAAACCATTATAAATAACAAAATCCCTTCTAAATATTTTATATTAGTTAATCTCCTTGTCATTTCATTACTATGTTGGATTCGTCTATTTTCTTTTTTAAGTTTCCCCACTTCTTCCTCTAGATTTTTTTTATCCTTATCTATTATTTTGATTTGGTTACGCAGGCGAGCAATGGTGGCAGTTGCTTTAGCATCCTTTACTCTTATTTCTTCTTTAAGATCGAGAACCTCTTTCTTTAAATTAGCAACTTCATCCTTTTCTTTTTTATTTAAACGCCCTCTCATATCCCTGACATACCTTTCGTAAGTTTGTTTTTGTTTGTTCAGTTTTTCCTTTTCTTCAGCTAAATAGTATTCAGATAATATTGATGTTCGGAAATAGATACTGGTATGTGATAACGACCTGAAGCCATTTAGAGTGCCTCTATTTAAAGGTTTTTGTTAATAACCTGTGTTTTTCAGTGCTGAGGCTGCAAGTTTTCGTAAAATTAAGTTTTTTTTTAATTGGGATTGGCATAATTTTAAGTAGATTAAGCCCCTAAATAAATTAAATAAAAAAAATAGATTAAAGTTTAGCATGATGATACATAGCCTATAATAGCCATACTCGATAAATGAGCTATCTAACACTGAAAGACATTTTCAAATCGGACCAGTAGTTCCTTAGATTAGCGCATTCAAGTAAACAAACAAACTCTACACTAATACAGTCTGCTGTTGTCTGGATGGAAATAGACTTGGCGATCAGAATTTACGTCATCTATCGTCTACGTCCTTCGGTCTCGACTAAGTGACTTTGTCGTTACTTGCTAACTATTTCTAGCCAAGTCTACTTGCGTACGTAACTTGCCTTGAGTCGTTGCATCCATGATTCCAATTTTTTTTTTTAATTTTAAGATCATTGTACATTTTACGCTTCTAGTATCTGAGAAGTGTTTAAGTTATTTTTGACAATTTGTTTCGGTAAACGTCTAAGGTCATTTTTGGCTCAATTCTGATAGATTTTTACTTTCCATACGTATCTAATTTGAAAAGAAGAATATGCAATATAAGCTGGTTGAAACATTCTATTTGTCAACTTTTCCGCTATAATAATTTTGTAGTATGCAAAAGATTATAGCTCTACCAAACCCTATAAATAATATAAATAAAGTTAAAAAAAAATGAGTTCAATTCAAATAAATGAATCTAATCAAGATATTAGTAGATAATAAAATAAAGACGCTAATAGACAAAATGTTTTATTTAATTTCCAATACAAGGCTGTTTCCATTCTGTTGACGAATACCTTAATTAGAATAATGATTGCATTCATGAACGTATTATTCTTAATTCAATAATTTTGACATTGTAACACCTTTTGACGTCCATGGGTATTTTTACCCCAACCAAAAACGGCACCTGACCTGTGAACATGTATATATTACATTTTATAATATAATATTAACTGAAATTTATAAAAACACTAGCGGACCCAACAACAAGCCCATACAGTGTCATTTACTATATATATTATTTAATTTTATTTATATTTAAGTTTTGATATATAGTTCTGAAACTGATCCTGACGAGTTAATATTATATATGGATTTATCATATTGCATGCTTAATCATATACTAATCAGACGCGTTTTAGATCTAATGTGTGTTAATGATAAAAGCAGCTTCTATTCAACATCCTCTACCTACCAATCTAAGAAAATGGCTATACTAGATTTACATAGAGATGGTAGCTAATCACGCTCGAATGATATAAATAAAAATCCTAGAATTGAATTCAATTTTTTTTTAAATTTAGCAACTGTCAACTGGGATTCAAATCCCAGTAACTATACATTTTGTACTGCACTGTCTTCTTTTTAGATATTTTTCCACCATGTATCCTCCATGGCTATACATACCTTAAAAATTTCTTAGATTAAAGGATCTGGGATCCCAGATAATGACTCCCACAACGAGACAAGCAAAGCATAAGGAAACTACCTAACTACCTCAAGTCGAAACGCTTCATCGATTTTTCTTTCAAAATATATGTTATCAGCTAGACCTTCAATTGTATCAGTGGCTTCAGAAGAAGGATACTTTAACGTGCAAACTCAACCACTGCCTGTCGAGTTTGGATTTGTCCCGGCTTTGAAGGTAAATCAAAGAGTACATTAGATGCATCAAAGTCAAAAACGAAAATGTTTTTTTTTTCTTCTTTGCTTAATCATATTTCTGTCCTTATTTGTAATTTTGTTTAAATATATCTTTAAAAATAATATCTTCATAATTGTCTCGATATTAAAAAAAGATTGTGATGTCCAACCAGAGCCCCTTACTGTCTTCACGTACGTCATCAGTTACTGGACCACCAACGTCTAGAAGGAACAGGCTGGTGGTATGTTTTATCTTGATCTCTTTATCTGTAAGACATTTATTAAAATTATTACCTACTAGCAGACGTTGTGTCAGACGTTGTGTTGTTGAATTTTGGCTGGTTTCCGGTCTGCATTTTTAACTATTTTTAAATAACTTTTCGACTTTTGCATTGTCTTTAAATTTTTTTCTGAAATAAGAGCAATGAAAAAAATAAACAGAATTCATATCATGCATGAGAAGCTAAACTACTTTGCTTTAATCCGCGAATGAATCATTCGCGGATTAAAGCAAAGCAAAGTAGTTTAGCTTCTCATGCATGTCATGGATTTCCGCAAAGTAACGCCTGATTCTATCAATTATTTAGAATTCATATCGGTTAAGCCGTTTGCGAGTTTTAGCAAAACTAACGAACAATACCCGTTCCCGTTCGATACATAGATAAATAACCTAGATACTGACTGTAGCGCCATCTGCCGAGCTGATTTGTGAATAATGAATAACAAAAAAAAATCATTTAAATCAGTCCAGCCATTTAGGAGGAGTTCAGTGACATACACTCGTACAGCAGAATTGTATATCTAAAGGTATAACTTTTGAAAGAATTAAGATTTTTTAGTTTAAAATCAATGCAATATAAAATTAAATAGGTTGCAATCTGCTAATTTATGATTATACGTTAACAACCTTAGTTTGCTAATATACAAAGATATGCAAATAGTAGACAGGTATATCGAATAAAAAATGAACGCGTGTTACGTAGCATTTATATTTAATTTATGGACGGTCTATAATTCACTCTGCATTACATTGCTACTATGTAACATATATTTCCTATAGCCGCTACTCACGTTGCGATTAAACTGTGCTGCAAAAACTGTTGTTAAACTGCACAGTTATATCGTTGTGTTTGGATGGCGACCGCTCATTTCGACAGTTCTTCACGTAGATAGCTTGTTGAGATTTAATTGCACAGTTTTATCGCAACGATTTATCGATACCTGTGTAGCGGCTATTAGTAAGAATGCAACAGACGACGCAGTTGCCCGTAGTTTTATGTTTATTTCGTATATGTTATTTTACTCTGTGCTACAACTCTTAATAGCGTCTCTACTCAGTATATCTCTGTTAAATGTACCTACACTTGAAGAGTGGAATTCGAGATCAAATTTTGAAAAACACGCATATATTTTATATAGTTGTGTTTGTATATTATTTCAGAACACGGTGTCGCGAATGAAGCCTATAATCGTAGCGAATACTTCCAAATTAAAACATTCGATAATTATGCAGTTTGATTGCTTTTCCAAAAATGCATGTTTATTTTTTTGTTTCCTCCATGTTGTAGTTTGCACTCTAATGAGTTTCGTCTCTCTGCGTTCAGTGATCGCCCTGGCCGCTTCGCCGTTATTTATTTTGTTACAATACATAAATCCTTGAATATGTGTGTGTATAATGTTAACATAAACTTCGAAATGGTCCAAAATGCCCTATTATAGCATTCGTAACTCAAAAATTGAAATTTTGCAAAAAACAAAAAATAGCCTCTCCCAGTGGAATATCACTCAGTAGAGTGCAACCGACGACTTCCAGAATTTTTTTTTTTAATTTTTGGGAAAATAACCAAACACTGATTATTACTAGACTTTCTATTCTATGCTTTCATATTCTAACGTTGTTTAAAAGTTCTTTAGAAGGCTATCAATTGCTATCAACACGCACGTAATGCCTGTGAAAATGACGACGTTGATAAGGGAATTACGAAAATCGGCCGTAGTCGCGTCCAAATCGATTAGTTAACATCGCGCTTACGCAAACATGTACGGACACGTCGCGTAACACTCAAGTTTCCATCAGCTTAATACGTTCAAGCGTTACTACACATTACATACAATCCGCTCATGAGTGCAGCTACCACTTTAAAGCGAGAACAAATTAAATTATTGCAAGCAAACGGTCCTATTTCAATTCTGAACAAGAATAAAAAAAGAACATAATAAGTAGAAAATGCGACATATGTCTGAGAGTCTGAGGGCCTATCACGAACTGTTCGAACGGAAGTAAGTCGATGACTCGACTTTACTTGGGATGAAAATGTTCGTGCTAGGCCCCCAGCGGTCCCTTCTTAGTGTCAACGCGGCCATTAACATTGATTAAAAGCGTGACACGATTAAGACTTGTCTTCTGTGGGATTGGCACGAACATTCTCATCCTAGGTAAAGTGGACTCGTTGATTTACTTCGGTTCGAGAAGTTCCTGCTAGGCGCTCTGGTCTCTATTAAATAGTAAATAAAAAAAATATTAAAGTACGGTCAGAAAACGTAGTTGGTAAATTATGGACTATAGATTGAGTTTATATTAAATGATATGAGAGTGACGCGCGTTCTCCACCCACTCTCACGCCGACTTGTTATCTTTTTTAATAGTATAGTAGCTTCTATAGTCGTCAATACGTAGTCTTATATATTTTAAAAAAGGCTCTACCATATCGTATCAAACACAAATTAAATCAACAAAGCGGTTTTCATTCGCTTTATTTCAGGGAAGGTTTGAAAGTAAATAAAGGAAGCAATATTTAAGAGAATGACCAAAAAGTACAAAAAAAAAATTGCAGATTTGTTCGATAGTTCCAGAATACTTTAATCAGATAACGTTTGTATTGGATCTTTGAACTGACGTTCTATGTAAAATTATCATTTAAAAATCGGCCAGTGTCACGTTTTATGGAAAAGGAGTTTTGTTATGATTGGCTAATAGCAGGCCAGCGAAAAATCGGGCAAGCCAATGTCTGCCGGGTCAACTAGTATTGAATAAAATTCAAATTACAGACGACTTTTTTCGGTGTGTTCAATAAGATAATTAGAATAAGCTATATAATATACCTACAATATCTAGTTTAGAATGCATTAAGCACACTTAAAAATATAGGAAGAAGGTATTAATTAAGTAAAAATCAATAGCACGCGTCATATGATTGAGATAGGTTGCATAACGGTCGCAAATTATAAGCACCCGTTAAAAAGTACCGCCAGCAACGTATTCGGTGACGTATCGATCGAGGTTTACTTTGAATGATATAGGACGTGACGCTCGTCCAGTGCCCACGCTCACGCCGACGCGACGTGTTATCTTTTTATCAATAACTTACAAATCTGTGAGTAAAACGTTATGATTTTCATAGTACAGAGTGCTTAGTGCGAGTTTTTCTAACTTTTACGCGTTGGTAAAGTTTACTTCAATTTGTATGGAGATTGATCATAAATCCACTGTTTTACGTGCCTTTCCAAACACGGAGGAGGACGAACATTTATAAATCAGTATTAGAACGGGTCACCCATCTATGACCCGGCCAACGCTAAACACTGCTTCATCTAGCGATTGCCTTAAATGCCGATCATTAAGCTACGAACGCCATCAAACAAGTTATTTCCTCACTTTTCTTTTTTCTCCGCAATCACCACCTAAGCTGGCAAATTCCAATCTACTACTTCCGTATAGGTAGTGTTGCATACGTTTAACCAACACAAGTAAATGACTTAGCGTTTCTTTGTGAAATAAAATATAAGTGTGTTGAGAATGGTTAAATTACCGTCGCTCTCAGGTAAATAGAACTCGACCCTGGCCCTTCCAAGCCTCCGGCTGGCTCCATGGCCATAGTCCTCATCCCCAAGTTTAACAGTTTTTTATAAATCAGAAGAAAGAACATTTTTTAAAAAAATTAATAATTTATATAATTTAAATTTAGAATTTTAACTTATTTTTAATAAACCTGAAATAACGTGGTAACTCAAAAATGGTTCACTTTAGCATTTTATCGCAAATAGTAACCCCTATCATCTCCTAACGAGAATACTGTGAATTACCGATGACCCTACCACCAAAAACCCTACGACCAGAAGGCCAGCAGATGCGCTGCCGGCCCTTAAGGTTGTCTACCTTATGAAGAGATGTCCATGTGTCATATAGTCCTATATATTTATATCATTGTACGTCCAGCGGTTTTCGAGATTTTGTGATACCTTTATAGATCATGATTGAATTTTCTTCTTGCTAAATAATTGATTAATTGTACATTATAAGCAGACGATGATTTCACACATCTTAGAAATGTAATCATAACAATATGCATATGTATATGTATATACATATTGTTATAGGATTATATAGATAGATGTAGATTTGTTTCGCGTTATATGAAAACGCGTTGTAGGGGTACTAGAGTACAATGAGCTTGTGCAATCCCATGTAACGCATATCATTGTTCTCTTTGTCTTCATCTATATGAAAGAATAGATGAAGACAAAGAGAACTATATATCTTCATTCATATGAAAGTGTTATACAATTCTAACTACTATTTTATCCCTTTCAAATTTCATATTTGTGACAAAAAGTAATCCATGCCCTTCTCCAAGGTCCAGTCTATATCTATATCGAAATTTATCAGAATTGGTTCAGCGGCATTTTGATTGTTACAAATCTATTTGTTTATTGGTATGTAAAATCGTTTATCTAACAATAGTTTCATTGCATTTTAATAACCCCCATGGTTGTGAGCCTGTTGTTTCAAAATGTTAAGTTTTCGGCACCATTTTGGTCCACCCTGATCTATACTACTATTCTTGTCTATTCTTCCTATCAATCCACCTATTCTTGCTTGCCTAACTTTAATATGCATGTTTGTGAATGTCCGAAGTGCCGAGACAAACCTTATATGATTTAACGGCTCTTTTTTAAAAAATACATTGATAATTTTTAAATAAATAAATCAAAAATAACAAAAAAAAATTCTTCTATACTTCACCTAGCAGCTCAAATGCCGTCTACTGAATAAACTACTGTTTCGATAAGACCCCTGTATGTATTTTCGTAAAAAGAGCCTCAATAACTCAACGGAATAAGGTATGGACTGAAATCCTCAAGGTACCCCTTTGAAGTCTATAAGTTCTACAAAAGTTTATGCAGTTACACAAAGTCCATGATCACCATACTACATGATCGTTCAAACGAAACTATGTCTGGCTCCGGCATTACAATAGTTTTTGCCAATATCCGACCTACTTCTTATTTCGAAACGGAAGTAAAACAGAAAAGCTAGGAAGAAGAAGAATAGGTTTACCAAAAGAATTGGTATCCTTATAACAACCTGATTCATTAATTAGAAAAAGGTTTAAAGCCGTGCCAAGCTTGAAGAATAATATTAATTACAATAAATGTACATTTTTATCGAGGAGCATTTCTCTTATTACATTACAGATAAGGTCGAGGAAGGCTATAGGTTATATATCATAACGCTAAAACTGAATTTACGCGAACGAATTCACGGGCACAGCTAGTATTATTTATACAAAAGAATTTATAAATACCAAAAAACGTTATTAATTATATTTATTATTTACAGAATTATTATACTAGACAAAAATGCCAGTTAATACTAAAATTCGCAATTGTCAGAATAATATAAACAATACATTAAATTAACTGCTTTGATTATTTCCCTCAATAAGTAAACTTTTATCCCTTAATACATATTCTGTGAGTCAGTTTCCAAAAATCCAAGAAAGAACACACTCAATAAGTTAACCCTTCGTTAATCCCTCCGCCATTAAGAATACCAGAGCTAAGCGATACTAATATCGCAGTGTTGCGCTCTTACTGGTGAGCATGAATGCCACAGCTTTTGGGGCGAGGAGGATAGAGTCAGCAACACACAAGTCATGGTATTTGCAAGCGAATTATAGGCTAACTGAATTACGCTGGTTACAGCCGAAAGATGCAGAAGAAACACGAGTAACTTAAAACTAATTCGTTAATAAGGAGTTAATATTTTAGAATCTAATATGTAATTAATTCAGAGCAGGTTACAATACCTACAGAACAGGTTATAAAACCTAAAAAACCTGTAACGGACGAACTATATAAGAATTTTTGCTTGACGAAAATCAGTGTAGTGTTGTGCTTTATTTGATAGTGTACCGCTCTGGTTACAGCATAGCAAGGATTTCCTATCTTGTGCCTATCCTTCTTATCTTAAATTATTGTTTAATATAATAATAATAATGAAATCGAAGATGACAATGAAAAAAAATGAAGAAATGTGAGAATAACAATGGCACGGGCCCTTAACCCGTGGAGTAAACAAAGACGATTAAAAAAGAAATTATTGTTTCATAGCGGTCATAAATTACTTTTTTTTTATATAACAAGGCATGGCATTTTCTTCTATATGGCAAGAGTCAATTGGGCACTGATCGGAACGAATATCGTGTTTTATTTTTATATCTTTTTTAAGGTTCCGCTTTCGTACCTCAAAAGGAAAAAAGAAACCATTGCAGGATTTCTAGTTGAAAATCAAAATTAATACCAAATACTGAGTTAGAGGGTTCTCTCACCTCTAAGTGTACGCAATCAACAGATACAATAAAAATTTAAATAAATAAGAGACCAAAAGCTGTTATTTATCTTAAAGTAAAATAAATGTATTTATTAAAAAGTCAATGTGCGTTTGGCTTATGGTTTAGACAATAGTTCTGATGTTATATTTTAGTTGGAGACTTCAAGACATAAAGGAATGGCTTGAGCGGCGCCAGACTATCGTCGAATGTTTAATGATTCTGTTAATGTAAAGGGGGTCCCGAGGGTCAATGTTTTTATCTTTGCAAGCATAGAGAAAATCTCACGAGATTTATGTATTAAATAATTTAAAAAATCCAAAATAAAATAAATGTTACAGGGGCTGGTAAAAACGTATCACACAAACTCGGTCTGGTCTGGGCTAAGCTTTTGGACGGAGTTAACGTGTAATGGAAAAGCGATGTCGCCTCGCACTGACGGACGAAATCCGATTAAATTTAAACCTTTGTTTTGCCCAAAAAGTAGCTAGAACACACAGCGGCGGGTGTTATTGAAGCCATTTTTTTCATTTTCAACAGCTCAAGTGCTGGTTGCATTAATTGTATTCACTCAATAGCTAATCGGTGAAAAGGGCATACTATATACGGAATACAAATATTTCTATTTATTTTAACTCATACCCATTTTACATTTTATGGGTATAGGCCCTCCTTTATGTACCTAGGTACTGGTACCTGTGTTAAAGGGTCCACCTCTTACGTGGTGAGTACATAATTTGATAAAATTTACATTCTGAATTTTAACTTATAATCTTAAGTAGGATATTGATATGTTTGTGTGTATGTTATTTTATGTGTGTGTGTGCGCGCGTACGTGTGTGTTTGTATGTGTGTGTCACAATCTAAATTTTCGCCCCGTTTAACCGTTTTAGCAATCACTCCAGGCTCTTGTTAGAGGGAAAACATTCGTCTATGTCAACTGTGAAGAATGCTACGAAAAAATATAAAAGTTATGGAAAAATCATACAGACTTATCTTTTTTTTTTAATAAAAAAACATTTTTTATAAAACATTTAAAGAAGGTTCATTATACTTTGACAAGATGCACTTACGTTAGAGAGATCACAAAAACAAAAAAATTCTATAAAAATAGAATACAGCTCGCTTATCTAGATTCCAAATTGGGCGGATGTAAAAACAGTCTCATATTATCATCGCTCCGTGTATCCCAGCACGTAATAAGTATCATTAAAGCATTCTAATCTATTTCAAAGACTTTATTACTGGGAATGCGTTGATTATACTGGAATCTTCCCATATTCGGCGTCGCCCCCTGGATCACACCTTATTCGTAACTACCAACCGCAGAGGCAATGTATACGCTAAGCTTAGAATTCAGAATAAAGAAAGAGACAGGATAATACCAATTTTATGCCGTTTCATATTTTGTCTCTTTCTTACTTTTTGATGCGCATACTAAGTAACTCATCGTGATTACTCTATAAGTCGATGTGTAAAAAAACTAAGCAACTCTTACACACTCCTGCATTCCTGGTAGGCATTGGTTCGGAAATAAAAACCACATAGGCTCTAGTTATAAAAATGGAGAAGAAAAATGTTAGGAATTTCTATCGTCTATGGTTTAATCATTTTCTAGTCTATTAATTACAATTTATCGCACAGTATATATCCATTATGTCTTTACATAGTAATTTATCGTTAAAATAGTCTAAACTTAACTTAAAGTGTTTTTTTTGTAGATACGGAAGTCGTGTAGAAAAAATATGGACTTAAAAAGGTTATTTTTATAAATCACAAACACACTTCACTTTTATACGTATAGAATGAATGAACAAAAAAGCAACAGCCGTTCATAAGTTCCTTTGATTTCTTTTGTGTTAGACCGCCGCAAGCGAGCGGGTGTCACAAAAAGTGTTCCCTCGAGCTACGGGTAAAGTCGGATGACAGTGTATATTCTACAAGTACCTGGCAATACATAAAGTATTTTTTTTAGTAATAATGGAAAGACACATTGAGGCTTTATCAACCTTATTTTGTAAATAAGAGATCAATGAAAAAGTTCTTTACTAATACTTGTTTTCAAAAAAATGGTATGATATTTATTATATAAAAAGGGTATTTTAACCTATGCCTAATAACTTAATTACTGGTTGAGGTAGAGAGCTACACTTGGTTTGTAGCCGAATGGGTTTGGCGCGTCTGGGTACTTCTTTCTTATATAAGATCGGTGTGAACTGGCGGCAATAATAAATCTTCAGTGACACTATAGCTACAAAAACTAAACAACTTTTTCTATTATATACTATGAAATTCATATACCTGCCAAATTTTATCTTTGTACGTCCCGCGGTTTTTTAAATTTCGTAATAGGTGACCTTTCGCTTATATATATATGTATACTGAAGTATCGATACATTACATACAAATATTACAAATGTATGTCTGGCTTAGTATTAATTATCAATCTATATTGGGTTTTTTTTTAAATAATATTAGGAATATTTTTAAGTATGTCTAATATTCCCTTTTCCCCCTCCTACTAAGATTGTATTAGGAGTGGGTGCGACAATACCCCAACGGCGGTGGAGCTTGAACCGGGTACCTTGCGGATTTCAGTCCATACCTTACACCGTTGAGCTATTGAGGCTCTACAAATCTTAAAAATTATATTTGCCTTAAAATATAAAGAACTAAATCTGAATTATTCAAACTATTTACTAACTACCTGAATAAGTTTACTTCAAACTATTTGAATTATACAAGAATATTAAATTTTTTTCTTGTTAACAGATATTTTAATTGAATTTCTTTGTAAAGATCTATTTATATAAGGGTTGGAGAAAAAAGGGAAGGGGTGAGCACAAAAGATTTAGCTGGGTCGAAGTGTATACTCAGTGCGGGCCCCATCATAAATAATAAAATAAAAAAAAAGAGCTTTCAATTTAGATACAATTAAATTTTTCCAAGAAAATCTCTCTTCAACGGTTGAGTCCATAATGTATCCAGTTGACGTACTTCTGCGTACCTCACATCATTTCAATAATTATAGGCAGGTTTTTTTAAACCGAGTACCGATGTCGTTCGCGTGACATGCGAGTAATTTTAATTGTGTAAACGCTTTCGAAGAAGAAAACCATTATCACTGAAGCAATTATTTATATTAGCAGCCGGTTTCGAAACGGGAGGACATTGGTAATTCTGCAGAATTGTTGCGCAGTTGTTAGGGATTCGTAGTCCTAGAAGAAATTCTAAACTCAAATTCAAATTATATTTAATACAAGTAGACGTTTACAAGCTCTTTTGAATAGTCAAATATTTAAAAAGTTACCACTGATTCCGAAGAGTCGAGACGCGAGAAGAAACAGCAAGAAACTCGTTAACCACTCTTTTAAAAATTGTTGTTGCAAGAATGAGTTCAGTACTTTTCTGCATGTTAACTATAAAGTATAGTCGACCAAGAAATTGGTTTGCCACCGTGGAAATGATATGATAATGATATTGATGGAAGGTCATCACCACGATGATTAATGACGGTGACTGTCATCCGAAAATAAGCAAAGTTTTTAATACATAGATAGATAGATAGGTTGAAAGACAGATAGAATAATAGATAGATAGATTTAGTTATTTGCAAATGTAAGTATCGTTGATCACGAAAGTGCTTTACAATTTTGGATGACAGTATCTAGTTAAAGAAAATGTCGCTAAGGGTTATTGTTAGAAGTTAACGCAATGCATAACAAGCAAAAATGAGCCTTTTAACTAATTGACGTGCAAACGACATTCGACCTTAGCGTGGCAAACTAATACTGAAACAATTTTTCAAATTGGACCATTATTTCATGAGCAACAACATGCGAAACAAACAAACATACAAACTCTTCAGCTTAATATATTAGTACAGATAAGATAATACTTTATTGCACACATAAAAACAAAGTAAGTAACACACACAGGACTAAAACTGATTATTGCAGACAATTATAGTGCAAAGGCGGTCTTATTGCTAAAAGCAATCTCTAACAGACGACCTCATGGAAAAGAAACATATGATACGAGAGCGGGATGGTGCAAAATGATAAACTATTACTTAAACTGTACATACTATTGTATATAATATATACTTATAAAATATATAAAGGTATTAATTAACAGGAAGACACTATACGAACTTCTTGTATATCTCACTTGACGACAGTTCAAACGGAATTCGTTTAAAAAAAATCATTTATTTATTTTCTTTATACACGTTAGTGTAACGATGGTAAAAAATAATTCTGTTTCAGTGTGTTGCCATTAAATGAATATAGTAATAATAAAAATAATTGCCATAATTAAAGTACAATATGAATTAACAATAAACGAGATAGTGAATGATCTAAAGTAATACATAAAATAACGTAAATAACTATTAGATACCAAATAATACAGTTCTTCTTTTCAGTCAATTAAAGTTAAGGAATTCATTTACAGAACGTATATATGTATACTTAAGTCTAGAAACTGCTTAATTTTTTCTATGAGAAAGAGCACATTGGTAGGCAGGCTGTTCAATGTAAGTGCCTTCCGAAACACAAAGGAGGTCGGATATTTGAAAACCAGTATTAGAATTGGTCACCCATCTATCACCCGGCCGCAGTAAGAGCTGCTTAACCTAGCGATCGACTCAAATTCCGGCCACCGATTAAACTGCGACCTCTTCTCAGGAAAAACTAAAGCATTCCTTAAAAAAGATCAGCCTTAATAATAACGCGATAGATTTTCGATTGAGAAATTATTATTTCACAAAAAAATTAATAACGCATACAATGGTCTTCTATCTGTTGAACATAACAGAAGGTTAAGTCAAAATAGCTTTATAAATATTTAAAAATAAAACAAAATTTGCTGTACTGGTTTCTTCTCCTAGTTAGCGTTAGCGCAAGGTCCTAGAATAATCTTTTCAAACCGACGTTTCGAGTTTACTAAGGAAGAAAATTTTCGTGTTATGTATGCAAAATTAAACTATGAAATGAATTTACAAGTCTTTTCTCTTTAAACACTCTATGTTGTATATATTTTATTTACAGGCTTGCACTGTGCCTTTGTTTTAGATATATGAAACGTGACTATCTTTCTTTCTATCTTCACTAACGTATATGTCCTTTGGGTTTTCTTTAAAGAGAAAATTTACACTTACAGTTCTGAATAAAACTGATAATATGTTCTGCTAAATTAGTACTTATGAGGACTTAAGTTCAGTAAAACAGAAATTCAGAATTTTACTGTTTTCGGATTGAGACCTTTTTTCAGACCTAGACTAAATTAATATGGGGCCATTCGAGAAGCACCAGCTTTCATATGAAACAGGAATCATCAAGATCGGTGTACGCAGTCGAAAGTTATGCGGTAACAAACATTAAAAAAAAAACATATGGGTCGAATTGATAATCTCCTCCTTTTTTTGAAGTCGGTTAAAAATGGAAATAAATAGATCTTCAGTCCATACCTTATACAGTTGAGCTATTGAGGCTCTAAAATCATTATTTTCACAATACTTTGCAATCTTCAAGATGTGAAAAAAGTGTCTTTATATATAAAAGCTATCCTCTTTCTGTCACATTAGGGCACGTCAATGCTGTAGTCATTAAAGTATAAGTCAATCTGTGTAGGCTTTACTAAATAAGGTATATGAACAATAAATACAAAATTACTTAATAACTAAGAAATAAAATCATGAAAAGATAAAATAAAAGTATAAAGTAAGAAAATTTACAGCTTAAAATATATCCACAGTCATATATGGCTAACCGTACGTATTTTTTTATTGAGGTCACAAACTCGGCCACGGAATTAAAAGAGATGATATATAATCTGAATACCCGTAGCCAAAAAGTAGGATTAGAAATGCATCTACAGAAAACGAAACTAATGACAAATAGCGAAAGAATTACAATATCAGTAAATCTAACAGAAATAGAATACGTGGATACATATATTTACTTAGGCAAGCAAGTTTCTTTCAACACATGTAACAACTTCGATGAAATTAACAAACGCGTAAATATAACATGGAAAAAGTACTGGTCACTAAAAGAAGTTTTTAAAAGCACCCTACCAACCTTTTACAAAAAGAAAGTCATGGATACCTGTCTCTTACCCTGTCTGTTTGTGCGTAATCAAGTAAGGGCTTTCTTTCTATCTTACAGCAACGTCTTGACGTTTTTACCTGCATTAGTAAAGACCATATATAAATAAAACATAATCATAATTTACTTAATTGCGAATATGAGTACAGAGTTGTTACAAAAAAAGAAATTATCCTTCACAGTCCGCTAAAGAGCATGCAATAATTCAATATACAAAATTAAAATAAAAGTCTTAAATATTACGGAAAATAACATTTGGAAGAAAATTAGGAATCCAAATTAAACATATTACAGAAATGTCAACCAAAAAATAGTATGAAAACAAACAAAACAAATAATATACATACAGTCAATGATTTGTATTTTGATACTTTGGAATCTAACTTTTTATTCTGTGACATATTTTTGCTAAAGACGGTAAAGAATCTACATCTGGTAAAATTTACCTAAACTAAACCACAGCATAGACGAGTACCTTTTGTTGTGACGATTAAAATTATTTTAATAAAAGAGATAATAAAGTATATTTTTAATACGAATTAAGCATTTAGCATTATATTCCAAGAACCCATAACACATTTTTAGGTAGGTGTTACCGGCAAGTTCCAATTGGGATTACATAGTAATGAGAGAGTGAGAGAGAGAGTAGAGAGTGAGAGAAGTGTAAATCACTATTATATTGTCCAAATAATTAACATAGGCGCAGTAAGTAGAAAATAGTTTATTTTTTATTTTTAGACTATTCATTTTGTCGCAACTGTCAATGTAATAATATTTGTAAAGAGGAAAAAAATAAATAGACTTACCCGTAGCTTCCTCAACGCCTGCCACTTTCGGATCGAATATCATTTTATTCATGGCGTTTATACTTTTGTGTGTTAAGACCACACCTTTGGGAAATCCAGTGGTACCACTCGAAAAAGGCAGGATGGCTACATCTTCTGATTTACGTTTCACTGACTTAAGGCAATCTGTGTTAACGTTTCGTTCTTCAGCAAATTCGGCGAATTTTATCGTCCCTTCTGGTAGATTTTCGTTCTCAACTAGTATAATTGGTATATTGGCTTTCAACTCTTTAAGAGCTTGGGATACGTTTGGATATGATAATCTTGTTGTCACTATAGCTTTGCAATCGATAAGTTTTAGCAGATGTTTTAGTTCGTCTGTAAATTAAATATACCCATAATCAAACGAGAGGAGGCTCTCGTCACTTCTTTTTTGGGGGCACGCTTTTCCTCGAAAGTTGTAGATCTATTTTTTTTGTATTACGACAACTGTTTAAATTAAGTTTAAAATGGAGTAACTACAACCGCGAAAAGTTAATTTTAAATTTCTTTATTGGCACTTCGTGCCCCTGCATGCCCCCACAAAAAAGCCCTGGCCATACTACTAAGATTTAGATATGCTTTTATATAATTTATTAATATACATAAATTATTATTAGTCAACTAAAAATTTTACTACTTTACTATATTTTCTGATTTTAATTTTTCAAAAACACGCCCTATGACGGTAACAACTTAAATTTACAAACGAATGTGTTACGAGTGTACATTTGTACATTGTACACGAGTGTACATTAAAGTTTTAAATTTAATTAAAGAAATTATGAATAAAAATAATAATATTTTTTGCCATACTGTAAACTAATATTATAAAGGGGAAAATTAACAAGCAGTTAAATTACTAATTAATAAAAAAATAATGATAAATTAATAAGAAGTAAAATTACAAAGTAACAAAAAGTTAAATTACGAGTTAACAAGAAGATAAAATTGTAAGATTTGATTGTTTGTTTGCAGTGAATATGCTCTGAAATTACTGGACCGATTTAAAAAAATGATTTCGCCATAAGAATTATGCATTATCCAGGGATATTATATCCAGGGTTATGTTCATCAGGATGAACATAACCGATAGAATATTTTCAAAAAAGTTAGGGATCCGTATGTAAATTTCGAAAATGTGTGCGAAGCCGGGACGGGCCGCTATTATGTAAAGAAGTTACAGTCCACAGAATTAGGATTAATAGAAATTATTTTAATACTCACAAGCGGTATAAGCTGGATTCATCATACTAGCTACACATCCAGCTTCCAGAACACCCAAAGCAATTGACGGATATTCGGGTAGATTTGGCAAAATTATTGCAACTTTATCATCATTTTGCAACTTTAGTTTAGTACGAAGAGATGCTGCAAAGCATATTGATAGCCTGTGAGCTTGCGCGTATGTATATCCACGGCCTGTCGCGGAACATACCTGGATAAATTAAACAAATTTATTATCAAACACGGCTTTTTCACTTTTTTTCTACAGTGATCAGATCCTCTACGTCTACGTGACCCCGGAGCACCCTAACTGCTATGTCACTCCCCCTATACCGTCCGTGACAGTAGTATCCGCATCCTTTCTATCCTCCCCATCTACCTTTATATCCTTTTACTCGATCCCTTTCTCTTATTCCTGTCTTTCTAATTAGAGGTAGTGCCATGCTTGTAGCCGGATTGGGCCGGCGCGCTCGGCTACCAGTACCTCTTTCTTACATGGGATGGGCGTGAAGTGGCGGCAATGCTGTCACGTCAAGTGATGCTATTTTTCTTTCCGTTTGTAACACATCCCGGTGGCCTAAACTCGTCATTGAAGGCCGGCAACGAATCTGCTTTCCTCCTGGTCGTGCAGATGTCCATTGACGTCAGTAGGCACTTAGCTGCCTGCTTCTTTGCCCCTTGTCTTGTAGCATACACAAAAAACTAGCTAGTCCCATCGATACAGACACAATCAATGGACAAAAATATGACATGATCCTACCTATTTCTGCTCTAAAAAACTAGCTAAGTAATTAAGATAAGTAATGAAATTCCTTATTAGCAATGTTGCTTTATCTGTAGAGCTGGTCAACGAAACCTTTTTTGCCTTTAAGGAGAGGTTTGGATCACCGGGAACTCTCACGAATCGAACGAAATTTGAATTTGGTTAAGTTTTAGGAACTAATGATAGCTTTTTGTAAAAAAAATTAAGAGCTATATGGGTGTATAAAATCCTTAAAAAATACATTTTGTTTCATATTTTAATTTTTGACCGTGATGCAGTTCCAGCTGAAATTATGAAAATATTTTTTTGAATTGTCTCTTCAATTGACAATAATTGAAGAGAACATTACCTAGTGACAGCCTAATGTACGAAGTCGTGCTAGTAAATAGCAACATGAAGTTTTTAAATACAATTTTACACCTGTTATAACACTTAAACGATTTACTTAAGCACTAATTACGCCAGTAAACAACTTCTCATATGGTATCTATGATATATCTATATATGGTATAATCAAAAACCTGTTTTTTTCCTTCATCGTTAATTGTATGTTTCTTTCTATGGAGCCAGACATAGCTCAGTGTTTGTACATTTTTGTCCTTTAAGACTACAAAGTTCTACAAAACTTTGCGCAGCTACACAAAGTCCCCGACCACACTACATGATCATTGAAATGATTATTCAAATGAAGCTATGTCTCGGTCCGGCATTAGAAAATTTGTAGTCCGTTAGAAAATACCTTCGTCATCTACCTGGTGTAACCCAGTCTAGTATCAGGGTCCGCTTAAATTGCAGAGGCCAGAGGATGTGACTGTGGGGCGAGTTAAATGTCAGACTGCCGTCTGACGTCATCCCAGAACCCCCACGTTCTATTCAATGTCATAATTGATATCATTTAATTCCATTAATCAGGCAGGATCCACTGTTTTAAGTGCTTTCCGAAACACGGAGGAGCTCAACGGTTTTTTGATAACCAATGTTAGAATGGATCACCCATCTATCACCCGCTCGTGGTAAGAACTGCTTAACCTTTTGAGGAGGTCATGGCCTAATCAGTGGTCGGCATTTGAGTCGATCACTAAGTTAAGTTGCTCTGGCTGCAACCGGGTGATAAATGGGTGATACTGCTAAATATAAGCATCTTTAAAAACACAATGACGTCATTTCCTCACCTAATAAAGGATAACACGTAATACGATTTCATTATATTTATAAAAACAATACAAAACCACACAATGTTAATTATATTCAGATTGTACGAAACCATTATTAATTTCATCATTCTGTTGCTGAACCTTTCTGTGAAAATCGTTTTGTTATTGTGTGATAATTAACATACACATTCGTTTATACTTCTATTTACAGTGTCATTTATGAATCTCTCGAAACTGTACATATGTTTAAGCAACTTATGACAGAATTTTGTGCTCACACCATGTTCTTAATCATAATAATACATTATACTGCTTATTCTGTACTAACAATAATTTTTAAACTTTTATCAAAGCAAAAGTAAAAATTGTCATGCAAAAAAAACATCAAAAAAATGTTTAAAGATCAAATCTTTAAAATGCAATCTCATATCAAGAATATTATCACTATAATAACAATAATAAATGCATAAATAGGACTATATTACAACACAAGGACATTCCTTTTCCAATTCCCTTTTTTATAGCTAACAGCTGCCAGTTCTACACAATTTTTTTAAAAAATGTAAATGTATACTTTTAGATTATACAGCCTAACAAGAGGCAGGAATCAAACCACCAAAATCTGGAAGGCAGAGCTATATCTCTGCGAACTGAATTTGCAACAGAAACCATACGGTATACAGGACTATGCTGACCTAATACAGTCCTTGTTGTATTCTATCAAAAGGTATACAAATTAATACAAATAAGCGTAAAACTCGCTCTAGAAGTAGGCGAGTCAATAGCCTAAGTTGCCAAACAAAGTTTGTTACAATCCAGCTATCAATTCTTAACTTTTTATAGAGTCAGAAAATTTCTGAATGGGTCCCGAAATAAACTTAGAATGCTTTACACATGAATAACAGAATTAACGTATTCACAGCTGTGTTGCCATAGACAATGGTATCCTTTGGAAGCTCACAACGACTCTTTATACAGCCACTACTTCTATTTACCTTAATATTAATTAAGTTAAATTTAAGGTTAGATTTATCATTTCTTAAAGTATGATACAGGTGTTCAGCTTATATTATAAACAGGTTTATTTTATTTTATAAAGCCCCGATTATAATAATAAACTATAAAAAAATATAAAAAAAGGTTGTTATTATTATTACAATTGATCTACATAGAATGTGTAGTAACTATGTATAAGTATATTACAATATATCCAATATAATTTCCTTGTAAATAAACAAATCATTGCCCTATATCGGAACTGGTTACGCGCAACTAGTTAAAATGACTTCATAGTTTGGCGGAATCAAAGTGAAAAATAAAAAGTACAATTTTACAAGCACTTTTGTATATTGTTTAATCTTTACTTGTATGCGGTGTGATAATCTAGCAAATAAATTTTTCTTTCTTTCTTTACATCATACATATAATATATACCGTGTAATCTCAATATAACGTGCGATTATAATGAATCTCTCGAATTAACGATATTTTCAAAATCCCCTAGAACTTTACATAAGAACTAATGAAAAAATATAACTTCACATTACGCGAGGAGGTCGCGGCCTAATCAGTGGTCGGCATTTGAGTCGATCGCTAGGTTAAGTTGCTCTTGCTGCGACCGGGTGATAGATGGGTGATAAACCTGTTGTCACCAGTCGTTTATTGTCTCCATGATAATGTCATAAAGTAAACACTTGTAAGCGTTAAATCTTCGCATACGTTTTAGAGTGCTAAAAAAAATACGAATGACATCGTGTGACGATATGCTAAAAGTACATAAAAATCCGAATACGTACTTGATAAGCCATGTAGGTTAAATTACTTACGCAAACACTTAGACTTGGCTCTCGTAAGACAGCAACGTCGATAATACTATCGAGATTTCTTTTTTTTTATGTTACAAGGGGGCAGACGAGCAGGCAGCAGGCACCGAAGGGCCTACCGGCGCCCATGGACATCTGCACGACCAGAATATACTCCGAAACCACGAATCTGGTCTAATGAAATTTGACCACTATTTGTCATTTGGTCTAAGTTATAAGATTGTCGTGATTATAGTCTTTTAATTTTTTTTCTTTACTAGGGACGCGGCAGACGTTGTTTTGCCCGAATTTTAGCTCGTTTGCTATTAAGCCGGAGCCAGGCATTGCTTAATTTGAATGTTTTGTAGAACTTGGAGTCTTGAAGGATAAAAATTTACAAACACTGAGCTATGTTTGGCTTCAGCTTTAGTCATTTAACAAACCTCCTTTATGTCTTTTCCATAACACGTGATACTGGCCAAATGTTCTACGAAACAATATTTAGAACTGGAACGAATTGAAATGGGACCACACGGGAAACACCAGCTTTCAAATAAAAACAGAATCATCAAAATCGATTTACCCAGTCGAGAGTTCTGATGTAACAAAAAAATAGTCAAATTGAAAACCCCCTTTTTGAAGTCGGTTGAAAATACTGACTTCTTTTATGGTTCAACTGTTACCCGAACAATAAGCAACGCATATGTGACGTTTTATATTAACGTATTTTATTAATTATAATAATTAAGTAATTATGAGAACAGTACATTAATATAGATTAATTTATTTTTCAGAAAAAAGATTAGATCCTCATATTCATCATACATAGTTGAAGACGAATTTTTTGGGCGATGATATAAATTACCTCCAGAAAACGTATCTTAAATGGTCAGGTTATTCTAAGGTTTTGCGGTAAAGGACATATTTAGAAATAAAAATAAACACACAGTCATATTGAACCTCCTCCATTTTTCGATATCAATGAAAATGTAAACAAATTTAAATTTAGAACTTTTATAAAAAATACTATTGTAGTAATATAGTAATAAATGTAGTAAAAGACATTTTAAAAGTAATATTGTCTTGAGCGTACTCTACAACTCGAGTTAGGCTTTAGAGCAGTTGCTATATTGAGATTCATATAAGGGTACGGAACATCCTTATATCTTGTCCATATCAGATACTGATTTCATACAGACACAAGACGGATAGCCAAAGTTTTGTATATATACAACAATGGTTTTAATTAAGTGTTATGTCAAAAGTTAAATAGATTTCAAATATTTTATCTGTTTTAAAAAATTTCGTTCTTAATTTTACGAAATTGTCAAAAGTTACGTAGAATTATTTTTTTGTATGGTAATAGATATGCTAGGGGCCCCGGCAGATGTTGTTGACCGCTTTAGGTTCAAACGAAGGGTCCAGTACGAACACCATCTACTGAAAGAATTCCGAAGCTACAACCCATTCTGCATTTTGTATTATTTTTTAAAATATTCTTTTGGTGAGAAAGAGGTACTGGTACCCGGACGCGCCGGCCCAATTCGGCTACAAGCATGGCGCTACCTCTAATTAAAATTAAAGGTTATATGTCGAATATATCAGAAACAATAATATTTACGTTGTATTTTAGTGTTTCTTTATTACGCTTAATATCAATGAACTTAAAAAGAATTCCCTCAATTTATGAATCTGTTCTTTTAAAATAATTTACCATAAACAACGCAGTATAAAATGCTGAACGAATGTTTCAAAACTTTCTGTCATTAAATTTATTCTCCAGTCCAGTTAACAGCAAAAGTATCATTTAAATAATATTCAGAACGTTAAGTGCGCCCGTTTTAAAGTGCAGGAAGAAATTTAAGCATTTAAGTCGTTAGTAAAAGTGGATTAGATGGGAGCGGCCTTATGTTTCAGGTAACCGGCAAGCGCTTATCTTAGCGACGGACACCAAGTCATCCTGGACCCTAATCGAGTTAGTTAGTAAAACTTCGCTCGGAGACTTTTTAATTCATTGTCTAATTTCAGCTTTATATTGTTTCTACGTGGATGTAGTTTTCTGCGAAGCTATAACGGAGTGAAACTACTTCGTTAAACGGTTTTTTTTTTAATATAACATTTGTAAAACCGGCAGTCCACCTGTACTTTTAGAATTGCAAATGCTTTTCTGACCTTTGTGTAATGAGTTTGCGTTTTTCTTCAAAGTCTCTATATCATATTTAATGAATATGTATATTTGATATCTACTTGAACGCTTGTCAAAACAATGTCAAATAAAATTAATATCTGTTCAATACTCCACAGAGTATATTCGACTGTAATTATTCTGTGTAATGACGTGTGTCACTGCAAGCTGTCACCTGTTTGTCTTCCTCTTCATCTCGCATAGCAGTAGCGTATTGAAATTGTAAATGTTATTAAAGTTCTTAAAGAGTTTCATACAATTAATAATATAAAATTTTAACACTAAAAACCGCCTTCAAATTATCAGGACTGGACCAAATTGCAATAAACCACACGGTAACCACCAGCCTTCAAATATAAATAGAATCCGCCTTCAAATAAAATAGGTTTTCTCAGTCGAAAGTCATGTGTTTTTTGAAGTTGGTTGGAAATAGAACTAAAATTCATGATGAAATCCAGCGTTTTGATCACCAAACCTGCTGAGCTATCATTACTAGTAGAAGAAACTATTATATAAGGTACGTCAGAAATACAACAATCTAATCCAAATTATTTACTTTGGATCAAAATTTTATTCCTAATAGGAAGTTAGGTTTTTATGTACAACTCGTGAGAACTATAATACAAAAAAGACCACAAAAAAATTAAATATTTAAGTGGTTCGGTCGAACATTTTAAAATAGTAATTTAAAAAAATCATATTTCCTAAACTACAAAAATCGCAAAACATACATGGGGTATTTACGAGTACCCCCAGATGTCAGCAAACCAAAAAAAAAATTTGAAGGGCACCCTTTGGGCGACCCTGTATTTGTAGTATGATTTTTGTAGAAAAGGAAATAAAAATATATTTAACAGCAATATTTTTATTCAGACGACATGACTCAATTAGGCACGTTGAGGTATAATGGAGCGCTCCCAGCTATTTTGGGAACGCGTGTCTCGTCCGCCATCTTGATTACGATCACCTGCCGCCGTATTATGTGACACAGCCTATATAATTTCTTATTTTATTGTATTGTAACTTACAAAATAATGAACCAGAATGATTATATGATAAGTATAATTACTTCACGAATAGAGTAAGCTCATTTTGCAACTGTCTTTTGCAATTTCTTAATTGAGTGCAGTTGTCTATGTGAGTCATAAATCATAAATCATACCCTTTAAAGGGTGTACCACCTGCTAAATTGCACCATGTCCTTAAAAAAATTAAGTGATCATGTAGTGTGGCCGGGCACTTTGTGTAGCTGCGAAAAGTTTTGTAGTACTTTGTAGTGTTCAAGGACGAAAATGTATAAACACTATGATCTTTGTCTGGCTCCAGCAGAAACAAAAACACCTTTGCAAATTTTAACTGGTGAAATATTAAACTAAAGATAAAAAGCATTTCCCGGTGAAAAAGGTAGGGACTACGTATACAATTCGTTCAACATTTATATACATGCATTTTAAGTTCAAATATCCATGTATATCTGTTGTGATATCAAAATGTTCCCGTTATGAAATTGATAAACATTTTGAAACGGAGCAGGAAGTCATTACAACATCGATTTTCAATCCGACATAGTTCGCTGAATCGACGTAACTTTATACAGCCGAACTACGGGAACATCTATAGCAATAATAAAATTAACTTGTTGTATAAAAATTTATAAAAGGAGGACAATACGAGAATATTAGCCTCATTACGAAACATTTTCCCCCATTGACGTATACAAACAAGATTCTTTTCCATTGGAAAGCAGTTGCATAAAAATCTATTGCACTCTGACCGAGTGTTGGAAAACGAAATAATCCACTTTAATTACTTCTTACTTTTAAGTTCTAAAAACAGTATTATTGGGATATTTCAGGACGTTACTTTCCTGGTCATTGCAAGAAGAGGCTATTATAAATTAGCCTCTCAGGAACTTGGTGTTTCGTAGCACAGAATTTATACTGAGACCAACGGGCCTATCTGGCCTATCATTTCACATTCAGGTGCCCAATGCATCAGGTGTGATGACTTCATATTGTAGCAGGAACGAAACATAACGCGAATAGCTTTCGTTAGCTGTGGTCTTCTGTAAAGCGAACGTAATGCACCAGTAGTGCAGCCCCATATTACGAATAAGACATGTCCCTATGCCTTACTTCAACTAGATATCTATAACGATACACGTGTTCTAGATGACATATTAAAGATATTTCTATATCTAGATACTTGTACTAAATTATATGGTAGAGAGGAATCTATGTTTGGTCCGACTGGCTCTCCTGTTCCTGGCCTATCATTTGAAACATTAAAGAGCCCAATAGTCGCGTCTGGGCTGAGCACTCAAATCGATTGAGACTTGATACATTATGCGATAAACGTAAATCACCATACACTGTGCAGGATAATGTTCCCATTCAATGCATCTGGTGCACCGGTCCATGGCTTGATAGTGTACGGGCATTTAACAGAAGCCTCATAGAACTGTAATTTTCAGACAAGAACAAACAGAGGGATGATAGGGGCCTTAACCTACAAAATAGACATTTCAGAGGTATAATTTTCAAAATGTTTTTGGTTATCTAGTAGAAACGTTATATCCATTTTTGAAAGGTTTCTGAATCATTATATTACATTCTACATTCTACACATACACTCACATACACACACTCTCTCTCTGCCTCCCTCTCACACACACACAGACACACACAAACTGATAAACATATTTTGGAATTGTTCATTTTTTTGTCACTTAGTCTAGATTTAAAATCTTAAAATAATGTTATAATTAACTATACGTCTTGGTGGATGAGCGTGGCACCCAGCAATACGGGCTTACGCCTAGTACAGGGGCTCTTGCATCATTGTATTCTGAACTTACGAAATTGAATAAAGATATTTTTAATTTTAATTAATTTAATACATTAGCTGTTCGATACGTAAAAGCATTCTAACTCGATATAAGGCTAATTGCTACTAATGCCGGGACCAGACATAGCTCAAAGTGTTTGTACATTTTTGTCCTTGATGACTACAAAGATTTGCGCAGCTACACAAAGTCCCACACACTACATGATCACTGAAATGATGATTCAAATGAAGCTATGTCTGGCTCCGGCATAATGAATCGGATAGATTGTTCAATATTTTAAACCTTCAGACTGCGACCTTGTCCTCTAAATCTAAGCTAGGGTTGTGATGACTAGTAATGTGACGAATCTTCACTTTTTCTTTTTCATCCATGACTTAACTGATATATAAGGTTTTCAAAATATCTGACCTCTGAAGGCATGTAAAACAATGGATTCCGAATTGTGCACTGAGTGATATTAGCCTTGTGATTGTGGGGGTTATGGGGATGTTGTCAGATGGTAGTCTGTCATCTTAACTCGCCCCACAGCTACATTCTCTGCAATCTAAGCAGACCTTGGTTTTAGATCGAGATAATGGTAGGAAGAAGAAAGATCTAAAGATACATATTTTTTTCGAATATGAAATCATTGGCATTAGAGTAAATAGGCCTTCCCAAAGAACTTTTTTGTACTATTTTGTAAACATTAAATCTGGACAAAATACTTATATACAAGTACATGCATTTACGCGACTTCTGAAACACGGAGGAGGTCGGATATCAAATATAAACCAGTGCTAGAATGGGTCACCTATCTATCAACCGGTCTCAGCAAGAGCAACTTAACCTAGAGATCGACTCAAATCCCGACCACCTCAGGAACTACTGTTCCGATTTGGAAAGTTCTTTCAATGTTAGATAGCTCATTTGTCGAGGAAGGCTACAAGCCATCGTCAAGAAGTCACCGGTAACAACAGGCATTTAATATACAGTAGCGCAACATAAACCTTAAAGCAAAAAAACTGGTATGCATTATAAATAATAATAATAAATAACGTTTATTTGGCCAAAATATACACACTGAAATGTGTCGGATGATAAAAGTATTACTCTCTAGTTGAATCTCATGGTAGATTGAATTTGTCATTGAACTAGCGATCCGTCCCAGTTTCGCGCGGGTGCAATGTAAATTTGTTTATATTAATTACTAGCTGTACCCTCGGAGTTCGTCCGCGTCTGCCACTCTTATGACTTAGAGGTTTGAATAGTTTTTAGATAAAGATTAATATTGTGTTTATAAAAAAACCTTCACAAATAATGCATTATTTTAGAACAAATTTGATTAGCACAAAAAAGGTTATACTGAGCCAACCTTAAAAGATAGACATATGCTGTCGCGGACTTTTATTTAGATTGCTCAATGACTAATTAACTTTCACTATTTGGTAAGTGACATTTAAAATTGAAATGTCGCCAATGTGTTTTTTTTAAATTAGTATATGATAATGTCACGACCTGTTTGTAAAATTAGTTTAAAGGCGCGATTAAAACTAGGGTTTTATTAACTTAATAACATCACATAACTCAATCATCGTTTCATTAAAAACTTCCTTTTTTACTAAATTAAGTGTAGAGTTAGGAAAATTTAAAATAAACAAATTTAAAAATGCTAACTAAACGTTTGTACGTTCGTTCATTTCTCCGAATATATTATAAAACAAGGAAATAACCAGTCAACAGCAAAACCAAGATTGATCTTCCTGGAAATCAACGAGTATAGCCTATTCAACATTGGCGGTCCCAAATTGTAATCTATACTAATAGCTATACTAATAGCTGTAGAGTTTGTTTGTTTACTTGATCACGCTAATCTCAGGAACTAATAGTCTGTTTGAAAAATTCTTTTAGTGTTAGATAGCCCATTTCTCAAGAAAGGCTTATATATCATCACGCTAAAATTAAATGTATTTATTACCCAATTTTACTCGGACGAAGCCGCGGGCACATGTGTTTCTTTTGTTTTGCTCGAGGTTCTTATATAGCAAACAAAATTTTCCTTTTACTACCAGAAGTATTGGACTACATGTACGAGCAAAATTGCCGCTAGCTTATTTCAGGAAACAATACGAAAATCAAAAGAAACTTCTGCATATTTCTATATAAAAAGAAAAGATATTATACGAAGATTGATTTAACCCGTCTCCGAACGATTAAATATATATACAAATTAGGATAAATAATTCTTTTCTTTGCAACACTTTTTTAGCTTTTAGATAAGTGCCTCTCCCTCTATTAAGCGCAAAAGTTAAAAAAATAAGCGTTTATGAAACCGGTAAAAATTGTCTTTTTGTAAACGTTTTGTAAACCTTGTTTTAAACGTTTTGCGGCGTCCGAAAATAGAAAATTTATTCAGTTCTGGTTGTGCGGATGTCTATGGCCAGCGGTATACCTAAGTGACTACTTAACTGAAGAGCCTGTTCATTTGCCCCTTATAATAGATATAAAAAAAATGTTTCACGTTATAGCTTATAAACCGCTGAGCCTACATGACTCTTGTCTCTTTTGTTTTAATTCTATAAAAATTTAATATTAATTAAAGAAAGAAAAGAGAACTGAAACGAATATTTTAAAATACTATAAAACGTAGAGTAGGTCGCATCTTCATTTTAACTACGGCCTTAGTACTGTTCGTACTTTGGTCTGACCATAGATCGGGCATACATAAATCGTCAGCCATAAATCGCACATAGTAAACTATGCCCTTTTCCAAGATACAATCTATCTCTATGTCGAAGTTAATTCAGTTTTTTCCATCTCCAAAATGCCCCACCCCCCAAATGAAGATTCCACTTCGAAAAGCACAATAGGTATGACGACAAATTTTGTAAAATAGATTTTAATGTTCTCAAGTATCCACTATTGCCAAAAAATTTAATATTTTTATAGAAATTAACGATGTTCTACCAAAAAAAAAAACGTTATGAATTAAAAAATAGTCATTCCTAAACACTTGAAGTTGCAATGACGTCACTATATGATAACAATGCGTTCCACAAAGCGTCACCTCGACGTTTTCGCCGCGAAGGGAATCGACTTTACTTTGGGTGTAAATGTTCGTGCTAAGTCCACAGGAGGCAAGTCTTAATCATGTCGCGCTATTAATCAATACTAATGAATTCCACGTGACACCTAAGAAGGGTCCGCTGTGGGCCTAGCACGAACATTTCCTCTTTGGTAGAGTGAATTCGTCGACATGCTTTGGATGAAAATGTTCGTGCTAGGCCCTCAGAATCCGTGTAATGATAATACTTAATTATAGGCGACAATATTCGCGAAATTTTAAATGTTGCCATTATCAATCTTTTTATAATTTTATACTACATTATAAATTTCATCAAAGTATTTTGATATGGATACAATTTTACAACAGTAATAAAAATATTTTTAAATCAATATTATTTTTCGTGCGTTATTATCCATACCTGGAAGGTTCTTCACAAATAGATTATGGCTGGTTTTAAAATACTTTGAAGGAAATGATGAATAATAGAATTTAAAAAAAAAATAACAATTTCATTGAAACACATTGGAAGTACCTACCAGCTTTCAAACAAAAATGATCAAGACACGCTTATATAGAAGGATTCCGTATCTGATACGCTGTAAAAGTATTTGTTAAATAACTTCATAATTTGTTGTCCGATTTCGTTGAAAATAATTTTCCTAATGAGTTTTTAGCATGTTCTATCAACATGGAATATTTCAAATCTCTACGTCTAATAGTTTGGAAATGCAAGGGGGGGACCACCTTACGGGCAGACAGACGGACGGATGGATGGACAGAGCGAAACATATGGGTTCCTTGTAGTACTACAAAACCCTAAAAAGGATCATCAAAATCTTTTCACCCAGTCAAAAGTTTTGAGGTAACAAATATAAAAAAGTAAAGTCAAATTGAGATCCTCCTCCTTTTTTGAGGTCGGTTAAAATGACTAGCAAATTAGTAATGAAAAAAATCTGTCGTTGCTATTTTCGTCATTAATAAAATTACTTTGTATTAGCAAGCTGTAAAATTGTCTAATCAAAATTGTTATAACAAATTAGTGTATGTTGATCATGATCTTTGCTTGCAGGTCATCGAGCACTTCGCTAACAAATAACATCTAGAACGATTCAACACAAAATATACATGCTTGAGTGCATTGGCTTTAAAATTATTTGACGTACACCTAAATTAATCGATTAGTATGTAATTCAACGTGTACTTTTATTGATACGCGTATTAACATGTTATCATAACACGTAGCGGATTAAACTACCACGTAATGTGATATAGCAATCAAAAATTGATTAATTATGACGTGAATTTTTCCCTGCTTTTACAGAACAAAGCTATTTATGCATTTATATGTTTCTAAAAAAAATTTTTGTGTGTTAGAATACACAGGTGTCGGTTACCTAAAACACATGCATTGTCTACAATAAAAACAGACGTCAGTGTGTCATATAATCTTATGTATTTATTTATGTATATAGTAATATTTTAAAGAAAAATAGATATATTTTAGAATACAGCCACTGAGTTAATATTAAAGTTTATAATATTATGAAAACAGAAATTAAATTATATGCGGTCCTGTATAATACTTTGGTATTAAAATAAATTTATGGTGCTATTACGGAATAACAGCAATGCACTTTATATATATGTTTAGAGTTTGATATACAAAGAGGCGATTTTTAGGTGCTTCATTTTTAAATAACAAAAAAAAAACTCAAAATTGGAAAAATTATTAAAAATCAATCCTTGCTATACCTATTATAAATTATTTCATTTTAACGTTGATCACTACTACGTTGTAGAAGATCGATACGCGAAATCCAATTATGAGTTACGTTTTCAAGCAATCATCTGGCGTTTCACGAATATATGTTTAATATTTTCTTGAATCGATGCTGCTTTACTAGCGTAAATAAGAGATTTGAGGTACCCCCACTAAAAAGTCCAATGGCGTCAAATCGGCAGCCAATTCACTGATCCACAACGAATGAAGATTTGTTCGACAAATTCATTGTCTAATAGGACCATCGTTTCGTGTGCTGTGTGGCCTGTGGTTACCGCCTTGTTGAAAATATGTGACAACCATCAACCACGTGGCAAAAAAAAGTTGGAATACGTTGCATGATAGCGATCATCACTGTCGGGCATTCTATACAGAGCACTGATTTTGATAATAAAATTCAACGACAAGTAAGCGTTGTTCGTATGTAAGTTTTTCCACGATGAAATGGCAATGAAAGCAAAAAAAATTTACTTTGGCACATGGCACGAATCAATGCGTGATCAATGTGTAATATATGTTGTCACTGGCTGGTGTTTGTAGCGTTTCTAAAAAATGTCTTGTCTTGTAAATAAAATGGTTGAATAAGCTTTGTTTTAATTATACAAATTTCTCACAATGAATAACAGAGCACTGAAAAACCAATCACTTAAAAGATTGCCCGTTACATAGAGTCATTTTATAAATAACAGCCATACATTTTAGCTATATTTATTTGCGTGGATTAATTTATAAATACTAGAGATCACCTGGTGGTCAAAATCTTTAGATCACAAATCTTTAGATATGTGTAATATATGCTTATTTGAAGCTATATATAAAATTCCAATTAGTACAACGACATAGTAAGTTTTGCCGTCGTCATGTCTACGCTTTGACACAATCATATAGAAAAAGGTACATATGTATACATTTGTGTGTAAATCACTTAAATCATTTGATATTGGTGTGCGTGTAGTTCTATTTTAATAATTTAGTAAATTAATATTGCATAGTATAATAAAAATAGTAGCATTTGCAGACCCTCCTCTATATAAACTGTAATTAAGCCACATTTTATACTCCTCCGTCCGTGCAATTTTCGTTTAATGGTACCGAAACTTTACGGTTTGCATATTAATATTTAGGTGCTTAATTCGCAGTGTGCAATCTGCCTAAGATGAGTTTGACGAGATCATTGCACCAATTTTATTTGTTATTTTGGCTGCGGTTGAGCATTCCTGTTTCGTTTGAGCGCTATTACGTGAGTGGAAACAGTGTCACCGCGTAATCGCGCTCTCATTTCACTACCCAACATTTTCAAAATTTTCTATTGTACGTATATATACGGTACTTGACTATTACAATTAAAGTAACAAAAATGATTAACTTTGTTATCTTTAAGGGGTCGTCCATAAAATAGTGTCACAGGAATTTTATGGTTTTTAACACCCCCCCCCCCTTCCTCCCTCTCGTCTGTTCTTGTCATAGGTTTTCACTTTTTAGAAAACCGTATTCAATGATATATTAACTGTTACACGCGACTTTGTCGGCATAGAATTCTTTAAGTTGTTTTTTCTTGTATTAAATATATACAAAGTAATTTATAAATAATTTTATGATTAAAACTAGCTGAACCCCGCGACTTCTGTATCGTGGGCCACATTTATCACTTTGGGATTCAAAAATAGTTTTTCGATAAGGATTAACATTATGTTGACAAAAACACTTTCACAATATAACTATGAAGAGGTCGTGGCCTAATCATTGGTCGGCATTTGAGTCGATCGCTAAGTTAAGTTGCTCTGACTGCGACCGGGTGATAGATGGGTGACCCATTCTAGCTTTTAGGGGAAATTTGCGAGAAGTTTTTGTCATAAATTAGTGTAATAAAAGAAAATTACTAACTTAACTTCTCAGAAGCTCGAAAGCCTCTATTTGTATTTAAAAAAAAAAAAGAATTTATTAATTAAAAATAAATTAAAAATTAAAAAAAAAACCCATCACGAATACAAATCACACAGAACACGATTCGCAGCTCATATAAATTATGACAGTGCCGTCATTAACCTTCAGATGAGCTGATATTTTTTATTGCCCACGTGGTCGTTCAAAAATATTCCTATTCGATTAGAAAAATATTCCATTAGTTTTCCGATTTTGACCTTAAAAAGTATACTATAATAGCTTTTGGAATATCAAATAATATGTAGTTGGAAATGATAATTTGTGAACACTTCAGTATTGATGTGTGAAAGATTTTAGATGAAGAGATATTTTTATTCTTAGAAGAGTATCGTTACTAATACTAATCCAGACTAATATATAAAGCGGAAGAGTTCGCTTCTTTGCTTGTTTAGTTTTTAGGGAAATCAGCGTGAGATGATTTTATACTTATCTCTTCTTCTTCCTAGCGTTATCCCGGTTAAATACCATGGTCCGCTTAGATTGTAGAGGATGTGGCTGTGGGGCGAGTTAAGATGACCGATTGCCATCTGACGTCATCCTCGGAACTTCTTAGTGCAGAATACGAATGATAGAACAAACTTTTTTATGTTTATATAAATATCAACAATGCGGTGCTTATAATACACATTCTAGTGTTACAAGCTAATAGTATTAAAAAGCAATTTGAATATAAAAAATTCTGTATAGCGTCAATAAAGTATTATATTCATTATAAAAACACTTTTTCTAGATACTAAGCATGGCAACAAAACAAAACAATGCAATTTTAACACGTTATGAAGATGCGAAGCCCAAATATACTGAATAACACGCCCGGGGCCGAACAAACACCTGTATTACCATAACAAGACGTGAAATTTGAATGTCCGTAAATCGGATTAGCATTTATGTAGATTTTGATAATAGACAATTCAATTTTCTTGAAACACAAAGCGATCACATTATTTAATAGGGTCGTAATCTTTCATCTTTTCGTGATGTTACGTTTCGCTGTCTGATAAAATGTCTGTCTCGAGGTAGATATAGTAATTTTCTTTGAATTACAAACGTCTTTCGCAGTCTTGTAAAAATAGTACTCTTAGATACATGAAATTTTAATAATGGATGAAATGAGATGCTTTATCGTATTAAAGAAAAAACGTTTACATAGAAAATATCTTCCAAAGAGAGGATCGTACAAATTTCTTACAGGCTGGCAACGCGTCTGTAACCTCAAATTTATTTAAAGAACTCTATTCATTATTTATTTTCGATTGAGAGGGATAAATATCTTCATAGCTATAATAAATTAAATATATTATTAGGCACAAATTTATACTTAATTAAAGGCCCGTCCCGGCTTCGCACGCGTATTTTCATTATCGAAGTTTACATAAGTATTCCGAACCGTTTGAAAAATATTCTATAACCCTTGTTCACCAAGGATAAAGTACGATTCTAATGCCGGAGTCAGCCATAGCTTCATTTGATTGATCATGTAGTGTGGCCGGGGACTTTGTGTAACTGCGCAAAGTTCTGTATTACTTAGTAGTCTTCAATGACAAAAAACTCGACTGATGAATTTAAAACATTAGAAGCGAAATAACTTTAGAGGAATCCGGAAAATAATTTTATTAAATACAATTTGACAATCTATATCAAAATGACATAGATTTAGGACGTTTGCTAAATGTACTAGTCTAAAACATTACTGATGAGAACTTTACTTTACTATTTTAAGTATTGTATTTTAGACACTCTACAGTACCTATCGTTGAAAATAATAATTAGACAACCAAATTGTTGCAGCATAAATTGAAAAATATATATAGATAATCCCAAATTTCTATCATAAGTAAATAACATTGTATATACAGGTCACGTCTTTCCAAATATTGAGGTAGTGCGAATACTGTGCGTACCTGTTTGTGTGCGAATAAATTTCATTGTCAAATTATTAAAAAAAAAGTGATGTGACGGGTTACGGGCTACTGTACTGCAATCTTCTTTTACTTTCCATCATAGCAATATAAGGATGATTCGAAGCTATATTCAATTTATTGTAATAAAGGGATTAGTCCAGTAGAAAAGAAATGGATAGGAAGATAGGATAATTGAAAAAATGGTGTACAATAATTTGCTAACAAAAGAGACGAAAAGAAAAAAAAGCGTAGCTTACCTTTTATTACCGTCGAAATCTTCCAATTCTACTCTAAGCATGTAATCATCATTATTTGACTTCTCCTTACGGTGTCGGTTTTTTAGGACACATCAAAGCGTTCAAAGTTGACATAAGTACCCTGCTACATTATGAAAACTTTAGTCTCTGGCGCTTATTAAAGAATCAAATGAGTTTATGAAAAATAAAATGATGAATGAATATTTAAATTCAATCATTTATCGAACAAATTACCATTATCAAGTGTCAGATGTTTGAAGTCAAAATAATTGAGAAAATGTACCTTTCTCCATGCAAAAATTAAAAAACAAATGATCTCTTTAAATCTTTAATCTTTAGCTTATCAGATTATTATCAAAAAATCTTCTGTAAAAATAATTTTACTATAAACATAAGTGTAATTCTCATTTGGTCTTAGTTATAAAAAAATATTGTAAATTCAAATTAAAACTTGCAACACTGTTGAATAACCTAATAAAGATAAAAAAAAATACGAACAATACGAAGTTATGTAAAATTTTATTTTTTATGTTCATGTTTAAATTTATTTATTATCTCGCTGCTACTAACAATGCGTTAAGTTACTTTTCATTACCAACACAATGATCCAATAATGGATTGTATTAAAAAGATTTATTTTTATTATAGGACTTACCGCAGGCGGCGGCGGCGTGGTTGGCGGAGCGGTACGGAGACGCGGCCGCGTGCACGGTGGGCGTGGGTTCACATGATTTCTTCGACGTTTCGGAACTAGATGAGCTGCACCGTGATCGTATACGTGCGTTTTGTTTCTTGGCGTTCCGTAGATTGTACATGTTATTTATGTGTATAGATACATTTTTGTCGTTTTTTATTCGAAATATTGAATACTTTCATCTTTAATTATGTATTAAAATATATAATTTTAATTAAAATTATTATAATGGAAAAAATATATGACAGACTTATTTGACGGTTGCCAAGGTTTAATATTATTATTATTATTATATGTATTTTCAATTTTTCTTTCAGTGCGCCATTTTAACTATTACTTTGGGCCAAGTATCCCAAGGTGGGCCACATGAGTCTCAATCTGGTCCTCATCAGAATCAAAGACCTCGTCGCCAAGTTCTGCAATCTGGCCAAGATACCAATGACAACAACGACGGGGCGAGTCTTCAAAATTGGACCAGTTGTGACATGACTGCGGTTCCAAAAATATCTTGCCTTGATTGCAACACTCGTCTCATTTGCAAACCAGTCGGTGGACTTCTGAAGACATGTAATAATCCTAGAAGACCGTATTGTAACTTAGGCATTTGTTCAGCCGTACCAAGTGCGAACTGTGCTTAGAAAAGAAACTCATGTTGAATTAAATTTTCTTTAATAAAATATTTTTATCATAAATCGAGTATCATTTCTCTTCTGTCCTATATTTCTTTAATAGCATAATACTACTTCATTACTTTTACTTGCAGACACTGATATGTTGAATAATTAATGATATATATGTTTATTATAACGATACGATGCATACAAATATAAATTTTCAGACTTTTGTAGATTTCCCAAAAATCCCTTGACCGATTTGATAAAAATTTATGTGGGACTATCTCTGAAGTACGGTCTTCCACAAAAAAATCATAGAAATCGGTTCATAAATGGCGGAATAACTGTGTAACAAAAAAAAATATACATACAGTCGAATTGAGAACTTCCTCCTTTTTTCGAAGCCTCAGAAAAAGAGGGTAAGAAGTAATAAATATTGTGTCTTACAATAGAGGACTACTTCAATTTTATATTCATCATCATTTTCAGCCCTTGATACCCCAATGCCGGGCATAGGCGTCCCTTTGTTTCTGCTACTCTCCCCTATCCTTTGCCAATCTCATCTAACCACCTTCAATTTTATATTAAAAACCAAAAAAAAGGGTACAGAATTTGAAATGCTCTTTTCGTTTACTAGAATCCAGGGCATAACTAAGATTTATTAAAGGTCTGTTTCTTTTAAAAAGTAAAAAGAAACTTTACTATTCAATTGCCATTTATCTGAAACATTTCTTGAGAAGGAATTCAATTACACGACACGCCATTTTAAGGGCCAGTATGAATGTTAGAATTTAATGAAAATTCCTCGCTCTCTAGTTACGTCAATGATATCTTCCGACCCTTGTCAGAACGTATAAAAGCCTTTTCCAAGAGGTGAGGAAAACGTATGTTGACCTTACACCCTCGGGCGCTTCAAGTATGTTTAGTATGGCACAGGACTGTTATTGTTCTCTAGCTAAGTATTTAAGTCAGAAAAAGGTTGCTGATGGTAGACTTATAATTAAACAACGCTATATACCTCTACTATTTAAGTATATATACACATCTTGCTGAATTGGGAATGGACTAGGCACGTGGCAAGGATGGACCCGCAAAGGTGGGCCAATGTCGCGGCAATATGAGCTCCCACCAGTGGCCGCCGATGACCAGGTAGGTCGAGAAAGAGGAGGCGAGACGACTTGGACGCCTTTGCGGGAAAGAAATGGATTCAGATGGGTCAGGAAAAGACGGTGCGGTTGGAAAAGGAGGAGGCCTTAGGACAGTATAGGCTAATTAAAAAAAATCACATTTTAATCGTTTATTAATAAGTGTTGTTCCTATTCGGGACTCTTTTATATAAATATGTAAATACTCTTTTAATAATCTATATGACGTACTGATTGGTTTCCTAGTATTCTTATTTTCTTTAATTTTTCTCCTTGATTTGATCAGTTTTGGTTCTACGCTCATTCAAAATTCTTATGTGTTCTTTAATATAATTTTTTTCCCTCCTTTTCTAACTTTTCCTCTATTTCTCTCATCATCCCAATCCTGCATAAGTGTATAGTTTAAAATTAATGGTTTTATAACACACATTTGTTATAAAAATAAAATTTTACATAACTCGTAAGTAAAAAAAATACAAAACAGTCCTTTCTCGCACAGAGTTACTTAATAAAATGCAGTATAGGATATTCTTTTACATAATGTATTTCATTATATTAATTTGATATCGCAAAAAGTATATATGTATGTATATATAGAAAAAACATGATAAAATAAAGCTTTTGAATTAAAGAATTTGCGAATTTTTGTTATTAGATATTGGAACGTAGACATACGTGTCGAACATATATAAGCCTCGAGAAATAGAATGAATAATTGATTTCTTGGTTTTATAGATTGATTGAGATTGATAAGATATTATATTATAATATAAAAATAAATTCTTTATACATATATTTTTGCCTTTTTCCTTGTAAAGTACGCAAATCATTATATTGCAGTTGCTTAATTCCGAATTAAACCTACAAGTGGTTCTTCGCAGAAACCAATATAAATTTTCCAAGCGAGTCTTAAAATCAGTAAACAGGGATTACCGGTCTATACGAAATGCCGTAGAAATCAGTTTAGATACCATTATCTCTTGTGTAAAGCGAGTTATTGTTGTTTGTTACTATTTTATCGGAGTCGCTTTGTTAGAACCATGTGTCACGACCTCACGAGTTGTTTTGCTCCATTGTGCTCATATAATATGTTGTTTGGGAATGAAAGCGAATTTTACGCTTAAATATTACTTGTTTGTCGACCGCTGTTTGCCGTGGGCTAAATGTCACGTTCATGGTCAGGGCTGAAAAATATATGATATCAACGAATCTGCTGCTGGTCAATATTTGGCCATTTAGTGATGTAGATTATGGTATGAGTATCTCTTTAATACCGGTATAGATGAAAATCGTTTTAAAATTCCATAAATCTATAATAACATCTTGTGAATATATTACTCTACTCAAACGCAGGGTTTACAAAGTCTCTTTACCTAGAGCTAACTCCAAATCTGCTAAACGTTTCAGTCCATACGCAGACTCTTTTATTTATAAAAGGGTAGCTATTAACAGCGTTTTAGGGTTGATAATCTGCGCTCACGAGACACTGGGTAACATTTTATTACCTTACTTAAACGGGGTAAAAAATCCTTCCCTTCGTTATTGCGTGTTTTTTCGTCGGTGGGAATTTGAATTCTCTGTTTGTACCTAATACCGGAGCCAGACATAGTTCAAAGTGTTTGTACATTTTTGACCTTGAAGTCCACAAAGTACTACAAAACTTTGTACAGTTACACAAAGTCCACAGCAACACTACATGATCATTGAAATGAGCATTCAAATGAAGCTATATCTGACTCCTGCATAAGGAAATGGGTAATCCGTTCAACGTCCTGCTCTTGTATGTTAAATATTAAATAAAAGACAGAATATAATTGGAAATGCAAATTTTATTACTTATAAGCATAGACCCGCATTCACAAAATTATAAAAGTTTCGATAAACTTCACATTCACACTACCAGCACAAATATTTTGTCTCGTTCTAACATATGAAAAACGAAGCGAGTGCAACGGCAATAAATCACCGACATGGGTTGATATTATATTTTATATTATTATGAGTACGGGCTTCTCAAACTTTACTGACAAATCGCTTAACACGGCTCTCCAGTTCGCATGGTCTGATAAAATCGCATACGGTGCCTTGTTTTTTTTTTTAAATCAAATAGCCATCAATAATAAAGATACTACAAAAAATAGACAATACAAAAAGTGCAAACACTGAATCATAGACATTAGCTTATTTCATAACTTTATCTTGGCAATATCGCACCTCCAAAATTCAATTAACGTAACCTAAAAATTTTTGCGGAATCAACTTTTATTAATAGAACGCCCCAATTATATTTTTAGTAGCGACTCTTTCAGCTTATTATGGCATAAAATTGATGAATTTAGCATCAATTAAAATATTACAACCGAAATACTGAGTAGCAACAAATTTTCGGAGGACATTTCTTTTCTGAAGGTGCGATATGGTGTTGTGATCACGTGGTAGATATGACCGCGTGATTATTAACGCCATACTTAATTATTACGCGATATGGTTTAGTGATCACGTGATCACACCATAGTTAGCTCACAAATGGTTACAATATAATGCAGTAAAATCACGTGGTCGATATCATCGCACAACATTGTTAAAAAAGTGTACCAAACAGAAATATAGCATATTCATATTGACTTAATCAGTTCAGAGAGGTAAAGAGTGAAAAAAGAAATTAGAGGAACAAAAAGAAGGCCATAACTTAAGAGGACTGATTTTTTTATAGTTGGTATTGATTTTAACGTACAAAAAACAATCATAAAAATATTTATAAACATACTTTGTTATTAGTTCTTTATAATAAACAGTTTTTTATAACAACTATGAATTCCGTTCACGAAAATCTAAGTTGCTATTCTATGAGTGACAGAGACGAAGGTTTTTGTTTACTTTGATTATTGGAAAAACTATACATGTATGTAGCGATTACTACACGATTTCTGCATTTAGTTGCATTACAGAATCATACCGGTAGTATAGATGAAAATATACATATTGATATCTAAATTATTATGCAATTTCTCGCGATTCGAATCTGCCCTAACGGTGAAGCTATACATACATGTATTGGAAGATTGTAATAAGTTAAAAAAGGCATAAAATGTAAAGTTTAAGACAGATAAGCCGCCAACTTTGAAATTACACAGCTACGGAAAACCTGAATCTTATTAAAATTTCGCTATTAAATTAATGGTTGCATGTACCTATTACTTTTTGTAAAGGCATAATTTATATAGCACCAGAATGCTATACTAGTAAAATATAATTTTTAATAACTTCAGTTTCGATCTGTTTGCGAAATGCACCGGGGATGTTTTATAGTAGGCAATCATTACTAAGTTGCAGTATCGAAAACATTATTAATGCTAATAGGTCAATTATTAATAATTACATTTAACAAGAATTAAATTATTAAGCAATATTGAATAAGAATCTTACGGTATCTATATAATCAATTAAAATTATACAGACTGATACGACAACACACATTTTTATGAATAGAAATTATAATACATATAGCCTACGCAAATCGACAAGGCTGCACCGGTATCGATCTTTGCCTATGGATACATAAGTAGAAAAACGAACGAGACTTTTTTTTTTCAAACATTATAATTACAAAGAACGAAGTATATATGCTTTATCCGTTTAAAATGAACGACGAACGGTGAAGGCCGGTATTGCGTGAAGCTCTTAAGCGCCGACTACACGAATGCATTCCGGTTAAATACTCCGATCTCTAGAATAGACATTTTTTCTAAATCCAGCATCATATATTCATAAGCATCATCTAATTAATCTAATTCAGTTAGTTAAACTATTATGCTAATGAAAGATTGTAGTATTTTTAAAATACTGTAAATATCTAAACGCAAAGTACCAATAACAAAAATTGAATATCAAAACGCAAAACTTGGCTCATATCCCTGTCGAATACATGTGTATGTAACATGATAGTGATAGAAAATTTAAAATATCGGAAAAAATAAACCAAATAAGACCCCATGAAAGAGACAACATGCTACTTAGGCCTCGTAGAGTCAACTTTGTCAGTCTTTGGACCTCTTTTCAGGATACTCTTTTTAGGAGAGATATCAGTACTACTAGATAAAGTCAATAATGTCTCTTAATTTCGACGGGTAATACTGTATACAGCGCATAAAATAAAGTGTAAAATCGAAAGTAACCTTCACAGTCTAACCCGGAGAACTGGATACGTATTCGTGTAGTCAGCGCCTTACTTTAATGCTGTAAAAGTTACATTTCAAATGAACACAGAGTTCACGTATAATTTTAAATATTACATAAGCGGTGGCGATCAGTCGATGCGAGTCGAAGTTATGGTAACATTTTAGGCATTTTCAATCGTTCGTAAGCTCTACCCTACCTCACTACGGCTAGCCGCACCGCGTGCTCACCAAACATGCATCTCCTAGCTCTCTGGCGGCGTCCTAATAAAATGCAAATGCGCGATGCGAGCGCAATTAGTTCATACGAACGTGCGATCTAATATATTGTCTAACGTAAAGGTGGGTTCAGACCAAATGAACATAGAGTCAGAGCTAGAATAAGAGCGTTCTTTCCCGGTCTTTTAGTGTTAACTCGTTCTTAGCGTTTACTCCAAAATATTAGCGAGCAAAAAACTAGAATAATTGTGAAGGCAAACAAAACAACGACCGAATGCTCAACATCTGTTTAAACTAAAAGCATTTGATAGATACGGGGTACGATTAGCATTCGTTTGTCAAATTCGCTCGAAGAAGTTTGCGAATGCGATGCGATCGCGCGAAATTAAATTCAAATAGATCAGACATCAATATGTTTAATCGCACGTTCGTACAAACTAAGTACGTTCGCATCGCGCATTCGCATTTTATTAGGACGACGCCTCTCTCTTACGGACTATAGAAATCAGTGGAAGCGTCATCTATGTTTATGTACCGTTGCTATTGTTGTGAATTAATTTTATAAATTCAGAATCTAGATTTTACCTCCACAAACAGGTGTGTTTAAAAAAATGTGCAATGAATACAGTCCATCTGAAGTTTTCTTTTTTCGCATTATAGCATCACTTTTACTACTTTATTACACTATTGGATTTTTTTTATATAATTATAAGACGATGTACCTCAATAATTCGAATATCGTTGGAGCGGTATGTAATGTTGTCATTAATAACTTAATAGTTTTTGTTGATATAATAATTATAGTAATAGCAAATTATCTACCAAAACTAACATTAGTTAAAGCAATGAAAGTCGGAATATCTTTCGCAAAAATGTATATCACTTTACCATTGGTTACTTTAAGACTGCCGCCACAAATTAAAGACGATTTCAAAATTAAGTTATCATAAAAAAAAGGATACAAATGTTTGCTTCACTATTCTATTTAATTTATAGAGCATAGTAAAATTTGCAATACTTTAAGAGCTTCTAGGGATCTCTAACATCTGTGTACTGTTAGAACGGTGAATCGGTTCCACTTATCTCTATATTCTGTAACATATACCTTATGCCGCAAACAAAATATTATCATGCTAAAATAACATTAAAAACAATGACGTAATTACAAGTACGTCGACCGCACATGGCCGCACACACACACACACGCACGCACACACACAACTTAGGAACATGTACACGCGGCGACAGAAAAGACGCGATGCGACAACGCGACGGAACAGCGGCGAAGTGAATAATTCAAGCGACAATCTAATTTCAAGTTTCAATACATGATCTTACGGCTGTAAACATCTTGCCTTTTGGCAGAACGATATTCGTTGCGCCAATAACAGTCTTACATACTAGCAATTTAAGTTGAATGTCGCTTAATTAGTCGCTTTGCCGACATTTCGTCGAACAAGGCTGAGTCTAACTGACCAGCGTGAAAAATTCAAGGGGCGCTACACTCAATACAGTTGACGGCAAACTCCAGCGAAGTATATATATATAATTCACATGTTAAAGAGGAGGGGTGGGGGGGGGTTACCAAAAATGTGACATTTTGTGAAAAATTGATCATAAGCTTTGTCAAATGTTAAAATTAAAAATATTTAAAAATAATCAAAAAAAATTCCAAAACAGTTGTGACTGCTGTTATTTTTAAATTATTTATTATACGCTAAAGTTTTGTGCAAAATGAAAAAATATTTGATCTCACATCGAGGGTTTCGAAAATTTGACAACGTATGACGACAACGGAATTCAAGAATAGACCCCACATCGGTGTATGAAAAGGGACCCAACAGGACCCGATGTTAATATATAAAGGCCGGTTGTCGCGTCGCGTCCGTGATCAATAAAAGTAGTTCAGAAGCTGATATATTAAAGGTCGTGTTGGTGGACGTGGCATGCGCTCTTGAACCCTACGACCGGCCAACACGCACGAAATACAAAGAAATAAATTATTACATAATTAGATTTATTAAAAGAAAAAAAACAACAAGCTTTTAATCAACTTGATATTAGCGTAGAGTCAAATTAAAATAAATCCTGCTAACAATAAACCTCTTCGCATTCATACGCACGCGAGCTTTTTTTACCCCGCGTTAAAAAAGCGTTCAAATAGAACATATGAATTGCCGACTTTATCTTCACACGACAGCGTGAAGTTTTATAACGCGACGCTTTTTAATCCAGCAATGTTCTATTATCAACGCTATTTATATAAATATACTCTATTTTTTGTATTTAAGACGCTTAAAAAGCGCCAACGCCGAGATTTAACGCAGCGCTGTTTTAACTCTCGTGCTAATGAGGGCTTAATTTGTTCTACTAGTCCGTTTTTGACGAAATCCTTTCCCGCGTCTCTGCTTAGAGATCTTCAAGAGACACTTCTTAAAGACCACCAACGCACCTACAAGTTTTCTAGTGGCGTGATTGCCTATGAGCTATGATTTCAATTGATCGCGATTGGATTATAACGTGAGGGTATTATAAAGCGATCCTCCATCTTTAGGAGTCAGTCAGATTCGACATGAAGTAATTCAGCTGTGTTTCATGAAAAAAATTAACTTCTTCTTTTTCTGATAGATGGCTTGCTTTTGAGCATATGCACAATTGAAGCGCACATGTGCAATTGAAGCGCACATGTGCAATTGAAGCGCACAAGCGCAATTGAAGCGCACACGCACAATTGAAGCGCACATGCGCAATTGAAGCGCAAATGCACATTAGCTTAATCGACTCTCAGTTAGATTTGACCCACACTCACAAGTTAAATAAAAGCTTGTTATACATAAATGAAACACCTATGTCCTTACACACTAACGATACGTAGCGATATCGACATATCAATAGCCCAACTTAAATACTAACAAAAAAATATGTCTCCATCTACGTACAATCAATATATTTGGTTCTCACTAAAGTAATCGAACAATTCACTCACTCATATATCTCTTCTATACATGTACATACAAGGCATCATATATTAGTTATATTTTGTATAATTGTGTGAGGTTATGTACCGCACGCGTTCCTTACACCTACCGACCGGTACCGTTAGATATGACCCCGGTTCCAATATACAGGAAACGAGGCGTTATTGGTATCTGCGAGTTAGTTTATATAACCAAGCCTTACTTTATAGAAATATCATTTAATTACTATTAGTGCTAGCGAATTGATAAGTGCAAGTACTGGTGTTCAAAAAGTTCGGCGTCGATTGACATCAAACGTCTAGCTTATTTAACAAGGCAATGATGACGTTAAAAGTGCAAGATCATACAAATGGAGGCGATATTAATCTATTTAACCATTAAAATTTAGATAATTCTGCACAAATCCACGATCTCAATTAGAATTCGAATTTGAATAAGATAGTTGGCAAATGTTGTTTTTTTTTTATGTTTACCTTATTACTATAATCATTTACCGTGTATATATTAATTTTTATAACGTCCAAATGAAATAAAACGCTTTGTTTTTTAATATCTATAAAAAGTATATTATGCTTAACTTTTTTGCTTTAAATAAATATAATTGATGGGATCGGAAACAATTCTTAACAGACTTAAAAAAAAGTTGGTGCCATCTGTTTAGTAGGGAACCTAATTGTTATGGTACCGACTCCAACACATCAATAGGTGTCTACTAAATAATATGAAAGTACCAATTGTTTTTTTGCTTTTTAGGTGCATTGTTTTTTGAGTTGGTTCTCTTTAATTAAAAATGATTTACCTCAAAATCGATTTGATTGGAATCGGTGAAAGTGTAAGGAGCGCGCGCGTCGACAAAGTGGCGTCGAGCAATTTTAGCGGGAAAGTTCTATGAACTCTCACATTTATATGCAAGAATAATCACACCGCATACTTTAAATTTAAATATTATTATGTGAAAAGTTATTATAATATCATCGATATAAGTTTTTTTTTCCTTAAATACAGACGATACATCCTAGCTGCCAAAGCGTACCAGTACTAAAACATTTTTTTTTACCATTTTAAAATTACTACTCGTATTATAAAAAAAACACATAAAATCTATTTAATTATATTAAATATAACAAAACCTACAGTTATGTAGCAGTGTTTTACGACATTCATTAAAAAAAAAAACGTACTTTTTAACGCAACATGAAAACTAAGATGGCGATTGGCTGAGCGCACATGACGTATAATTTTAATTCTTAATAATTTTTATTTGTTTTAAGCGGCATTGGAGGCTCGATTGTAATTGTGAAAACTTGTAATAAGCTATAATTTCTTATTAATTTACTATTCTTAAGTGCTATGTTTTTTTATAATAGAAATAAATATAAAGAAACTTAAGCACAATCTTAAGACTTATATGGAGAGGAATCATCACTGATAGTCATACCTAAAAGGTACAATGACAATATTAAATCAATATTACATAAAGTGAAGAATAATAATAGTAAGAAGAAAGCGTCTTTTGAATACGAGACGTCTTTTAGCTCAGAATGTAAGATATTTGTCGAAATTGAAAAATAAAAATATTGCAAACATAAAATAAAAATGTGTTGTAAACAATACATAATATTAGAATATGTCAGAAACGTACATAATATTGGGATACGTCAGAATCGTACATAATATTGGGATACGTCAGAAACGTACATAATATTGGGAAATGTCAGAAACATACATGTAATCGGGATATGGCTTAGGACAGAAGATGGTTTGATATTTTTTAAAATACTCGTGCTTATAAAATTTGTCTAACATTATATTAGTTAAGAAAATAAATTATATTGGATTACGTGGAATTGAAATATTAATTAATAATATCCCCTTTTTTTAAATTAAACATTATACGTTATATCAATTTTGATAACGCAAATGCGCTCAGCCGATATACATTTGTGGTTACAATGATGAATTCTGGCGCATATCTAGGCAGTAGGGGGTTAAATGGGGCCTTCTTAGAAGAGCCTGGCGCGTCGCTTCAGCTCGTTACGGCGCCACTGCGGCAGACGATAGAAGTGCTGACGACCCACTTGCAGTATGGCTTCGAACTCCGCGTCCGACAGATGTCGCTCGCTTACAAAGAGATGTGCGATAAGTTGGTACGGGAATTACATATTTTTTTGTATATTATTAGCCGACCTGGCAGATATCGTCTTTGCCCGATTGTTGGTTTACTCGTAACTATTAATATTGCATATCAAAACATAGCGCCATCTATTGGTCTCGGTTCTCCAATATTTTAAATCTCTCACATCATCTAAGATATTCATTTTAATGATATGCTGTAAAGGGCAATTTTGATGTACATATAATGTACAATGTATCTAGCGTATTAAATTTCATAAGGGTTAATACGGTATTCTTTTAAATAGCTTCGTAAATAGTTCATTATTTTTTTGTAACATACGTCCGTCTGTTTGTACCGTTTTCTGCCTAGATAAAATAGGTGTGAATAAATAAAATGGAGAAGTGAAGGTTTAATTTTTGTGAGAGATAAACATACATTTTCTAAATGCTATAATATCTGAAGATGATTTAAATAAAATTTAAGCTTCTGTATAATTTTAAAACATCTGCTTTCTATTAAAAAAAACTTATAAATACGTATCGTTTAAAATTTTCGTTTTGTTCTCTGAATAATGAAGTTTTAATTAGAAGTAGTGACACGCTTGCATTCATTTTGATCTGTGGCTGAATTGCGCCAGTACCTCTCACATAAGATCGGCGTGAAATGGTGGCGGGGAGTAATCTGTTGAATACATGACGAAAGCGTTACCTAAAGTGTGATCGGGCGAGGATTATAAGTTAGTGAAGGTGGAAAAAGAGAGTTACTTATCGTATATTACTGGAGGGGAAGAAAAAAAGAGGTGCAAGCACACATTTTCTTTCTTTCAGTATCATTTCCTAGCCGTATGTCGTCACCATAATAAATATCGCGAGAATCAATTAATCTATTTCTTTTCGCATAAATCTCCACTCATCCCTCGGAATCCTAATTAAATAGACCAATGAAATTTTTATCATTCATGATATCTACTTAAATGAATACATATATATATGTATATGTCGAAAGATTTAAAAAAATCGCGTTTCTTGTACTGTTTATGAACCCATTCCGATGAAAGGAGATTGGTTATTAGCCAATAAGAGACGAGCCTATATTCAGGCAAGACAACGTCTGCCAGGTCCGCTAGTCATCTATACTAATATACAAAGCTAAAGAGTCCGTTTGTTTGTTTGCTTGAACGCGCTAATCTCAGGAACCGATAATCTAATTTAAAAATTCTTTCAGTGTTTATATAAACCCATTTATCGAAGAAGACTTATAGCCTATAATATATCATTACGCTAAAATTGAACCCATTTTTATTTACCTAATTTTACGCGGACGTAGTCGTGGGCACAGCAAATAAATATGACACTGCGATGTATTAACCGTATAAATAAATATGACACTGCGATGTATTAACCGTATAAATAAATACGACACTGCGATGTATTAACCGTATAAATAAATATGACACTGCGATGTATTAAAGGTATAAACAAATATGACACTGCGATGTATTAAAGGTATAAATAAATATGACACTGCGATGTATTAAAGGTATAAATAAATATGACACTGCGATGTATTAACCGTATAAATAAATATGACACTGCAATGTATTAACCGTATAAATAAATATGACACTGCGATGTATTAACCGTATAAATAAATATGACACTGCGATGTATTAATACAAAACTTTGCACAGCTGCACAAAGTCCCCAGTCACACTACATGATCATTGAAATGGTCATTCAAATGAAGCTATGTCTGGCCCCGGCATTTACGTATATTTCAGGGAATTTACAAATGAACGGTAAAGCGTAAATCTTTTGTGACCTAAAATCGGAATCTTCTTAATAGGATATCGGCATTTGAATGGAATCCAATGTACTTTCAAATGTACTTAGCATATTTGGAATTGTGAACGGTGAACGGCTACCTTACAATAAACAATGTAATCTGTTTTATTGTTAAAATAAAGATTTGTTTTAAAATATTATGCACTCGTATTTTTCGTTCGTTCCGTAAAAGCGCGTTGTACGAGAATACTGTTACAACGCGTTTTCCTATAATGTGGAAGAAACCTAACGTATTATAGGAGGTATTACAGTATAGATACATACATTTAGAAAGATTTACCGCAACGTGTAAATTAAATTACGGATTTAATCTCATTGAGTAGTAGAAGTTTTCAATTAACAGTATTATCTAACTTATGTATGTATATCGTACAGATAATTTAGCTTACGTTTTAAGATAGCGGCTGTTTATTAATAGTCATAATATTAAGGAAATATATTTCGTACTTTTGATGAATGTTGTTTAATTGAATTACCTTAACTGTCCTTAATGTGCTTTGAATTATGACTGACTAAGATGTATAAATTAGTTTGTAAACTTAGTAAATGTTTGTGTAAATGTATTAATTACGCGCCAAATTTTGGCCTGTTAAACTAATTCGCACAATAAATTCAACAGATCTGTTTCAGCTACCGGGAATCCTGAATCCAATTACGCTGTCAGCGTTTATTGATATTATATTTAGACTAGGGAATCGGAAAAAAAAAGAATTTGCATGGGTAGTTCTAATAATAAAAATTGTATTTTATAATAATATTCAATTGGTAATAAAAATAACACGTTAACTTCTGGGGTTATTAAAAGACCATTCTGTATATTTCATCGAAATTAGTTGATAACAACTTGTAACATAAAGAGCAATTATGTTGAAATATATTATTTGCATGTAATATTTTATATGATGTGCTGGTAATAAATATATGTAAATAAAGTATACTCTGTTATAAAGAATTATTTTTAATAGATGTAATAAAAATGTTAAGTAAATAAAATTATTATATAGTCATTTATTCATTAATGTTGCTATTTCCAGAAGTTCAACTTAGAAATTATTATTTAAAAAAATGTAGAAAACACAATATCCTAAAATTTTAAGGTATAAAGAGTTATAAAAACAATCACTACCGTGAGTTGTAACAGCATTTCTGTAAATTTAAAGTTTTTCATAGTTTAAGATAGATTATGGTATTTGGGAAGAATGTGCAGTGCCCAGACAAGCCGTTTAGGCTTAAGGGCGCGAAGAATTTTAATGTAAGCCATTGTGTTAAGAGATGAATAAATGAAATGAATAATAATTTTGCGTCGATGTCAGCTACGATTAGCTGAGAAAGGATATATTAATTATATATCCTTTCTCAGCTAATCGTAGCTTTTTACAGGTTTTACAGAGGCTAGTTAATGTCAGAAGATGCATAGATACAGAAAAATATATAATAAATTTATGTACTTGGCTTAAAATAGTTCCCAAAATTACTAACATAATATAATCTGATATAGACGAGCAGGCGGTTCACCTAAGTGACTACCGACGTCCATGGACAACTGCAACACCAGAGGGTTCGCAGATGCGTTGCCAGCCTTTGAGAAATTAGTGTGCTCTTTTCTTGAAGGTTACATAAGGTTGTCACTATTACGCTCTGACATCATCCAATACATGTGTGTGTAAATCGTTTGATATTGGTGTGCGTGTGGTTTAATTTCAATAATTTAATATATTCATATTGCACGTTAAAAAATATAATACATTCACACATCTTTCTCTATATAATCTACAATTGTACCAAATCTCATACTCAACCGTCCGCGCAATTTTCTTAAAATTGTACCTAATGTCTACGCTTCACGTATTAATATATAAATGACACGTTTAAATAGTTTTAAAATCCAAAAGACCATAAATGTCACTATAATACAAAATATACAGGTAATTGATTTTCTTTACCTGTCCAAAATTTCCTTGTCCTAGTAAAGTTTGTAATCGAAGCTTATTTCGAGGAAATTCCCATTTCTGATCAGGTTTAGAAGGGGGCGGCAACGGTGGTCGAGCTACAGGAGTTATGGGCGACTCCTTTTTTATATCTCCACCATCATCGAAATATCCCTCGTATTCGGTATCGATTTCCTTAGGTTTTTTATTGAGGAGGTTTCTTAGAAAAAATACCACAACGGCAATAACTGGTAAAAATCCAAGGCCAGCTAAGACGTAAGAAGCTGTATATGTTTTTTCAGCTTCTATGACTACCTCCTCATTCTGGGACTCGTTACTATTTTCAATCGTTTGTGTATTATTTGATATAGTTTTTATGGTATTATTAGAAGAAATGATAGTCAGTATTAGTGGTTTAGAACTCGATTCAGATGACGTTCTTGATGTTACTATTTTAAAACTATTTTCAGTTGCATTCACAATTTTGGGGATCTGGGCAGTGGTTGTTGTAAGTAACGGCGTGATAAGTTCATCTTTAGTAGAAACTGTAGTGAGACTAGGTACTTCAGTACTTGTAGTGGTGGTGGTTGGTCTACGTCTTCTCAGTAAATTTTTTGGTCTTATTGTAATTCCATTAGTCGTAGTCGTATTCTCGTAATTGTTCTGTCTAAACAAACTCGCCAATCTATCAGATATCTTTGATGTAGTCGTCTCTTGTTTAAAACTTTGGGCAAATTTTAAGCTGGTCACAGGGGTTTCAGTTGTTATTTGAGATGTCGTGGACGTTGATGGTCCTTGTGTTGTTGTAGTTCTTATACGAAATCTGTGTTTGTATGGTCTCACGCTTGATGTGGTTGGAGTAACAGTCGTTGTTTCTGTTTCATTTATTACAGTGATGTTGGGTACTATCAAAATTTTTGACTCTTCTACTGGCTGAATTGATGTACCATTTTCTAAGTCTTTTAAAGCATCAGTTTTGTTTAGCGCCTTAACAGATGAAGTTATTGAAACAGAAGTAACAACTGCGGTATAAACAGATGTCGCAGATTTTTCTGTTGTTACATTTGCAAGTTCTGCTACACTATTTTCTGTACTTAGTAAAGTTGTTGGTCTAGAAGGACGACGTCGTAAATTGAAATAGGTTCGAGTAAAATTTCTTGGTGCTTGTGTTGAACTAGTTTTATTTAAAGAATTTTCCTTCGTTAAGGTCATATTGAGCGGATTGAGCTCCAAATCTTTGATTATGGTCGTATTAGTGGTACGATTATCTTTTTTTCTATCTGGAGAACTTGCTGTAAAATTCTGTATTACTGATTCAGTCACGTTCAACTGTGCAATGGATACTGACTTTGGTGTTGACTGTGTTGTACTTGAGTATTTTCTGTAAGCATTTACTAATCCTACGTGGCGTGCCGGTGCAGGTCCTTTTACAGTATTTCTAATTTTATTCTTTTCTATTATATTTTTCACAACAGAAACATCCATATCTTCATTAATTTCCTCTTCACCAGCGCTACTATTTTTATATTTTTCGGTAGCAGAATATCGCGAATTAAATTTACGTTTCTCTATTGGTGGTGGTATAAAATTAACTGATTTTGTTGATGCCGAAAGTGACGGTGAATTAGTTAAATTATCTGTTATTCCCGGACTTCCAAGTTTTTGTCCAAAATATATAAATGGAGCCATTTCTTCATCAGGTAATTCTGATTCTAATGGACGAAAGTGATTATAAATTTCTTCAGACATAAATAAAGTTTGATTATCACTTTTATCTTTTTCTACATTTTCTAATTTTGTATTTTGGATTGCAGTACTGTTTGCAATAGAATTTAATTCCGGTTTTTCTTCCTTCTCTTGTTTATATGGTATCACAGTTGTTTTTTCTATGTCTGTTTCACTAGAAGTAATAAGTGTTGTACTTTCCGGAGGAAAAGTAATATTTTCTTTTATCTCATTGCTCGATGTCGTTTTATTAAATTCAGGTGATCCTTGTGTAATATTATCAGTATCAGAATAGTTTAGCAAATACAGTCCATGATTAGATTCATCTACTTGGAATTCTTCTTCAGGATCAAGTTCAACTTCTTTATCAAGCCCTTCTAATTTTTCTGGTGGGACATATATTACAGCATTTTCTGTCGTGGGCTCAGCTGCTACAGTCGTTCTATTACCTAATTCTTTTCTTCTATTATTTAAAAATCCCGCTCTACTTCTGTTTTCTTGATATAATACTCTCGGTATGAACAAATGTCTTATTTCATGAGGCTTTACATCCTGACGTATTTCTTTGTTGCCTTCACGGGAGACGAATTTCAGTGTAGGCGCAATAGCTTCATTACTAGAGTTCTCGAATGTAATTCTCCTTATAACAGAGCTGTTCGAATCTCTAATTTCCAACTGGGCAAATGTTGTATTTCCCCTGAAAGAGAAAAAAAATCTTTTTTTATTGCCCATTATAATAAATACACATTTATGTTTTTAAAAGTTTACATGAATTGATATAAGTCTGCTTTCAGAACGTTTACACTGATATAATACTATACATTGATTTTCTATATAATGATCAAATGTTTTACGTTTTTACTATGTATTATAAAAGCGCAAGTTCACCTATTAGAAAATCTCGAAAACCGCAGTACGTAAAAATATGAAGTTTGTCAAGGAAGTAGTTTTTAATTAGTAGATATCCACTAAGAACGGATATTACAATAGAGCCAGATTAAGCAGATACAAGGGGTCTTGCAAGTTTAACGCGGACGAAGTTGGAAACAGGAAACAGCTACTCAAATATATATTTTCATGACTTACTTGTGAGGCTGGTAGGGAACCCTTAGTTCTCAAGTTTCACTTACTCTTGCATGGTTTTATTCATTTTTTATTTTATTTTATTTATGACACACAAACAGAATATGACAACACTTAAAATAACATAAAAAATACTAAAGTTATGGATATGCCATATTCCATAAACAAGTGTGTACGATTACAACTTTATGTTAAACATGCTTACAGTAATATTACTGCTAAATAATTTAGATGTTTGAGCAACCATAAAGCATGTCAACTGCGCGAGCGCTGTATTCTCTGATATAAGACAAATAATGGTTGACTTTTGTATACTTTTATAGAAAGCTTAGGTGCAACAAAATTTTTTACAATGCGAACATTTTTTGCGAACAACCTCTTTATAACGAATTTTCAACTATCAAGAAAAAGTATTCATACCTCAAATTAACGAATTTTGTCAACCCAAAACCTTTATATAAAGTTCCCACCAATATATAACTTTTAATCTTCTAGAATGTGATTCATGTCGCGAATTGTTAAGTCACGCTTTTGTTCGTAAAACTATTCCTTTACCTCTTTATAACGAATTTTAGACCAACCTAACCTCAACATAACAAACCATAGTTCAACGAATTACTTGATATAACGAATATTTTCTTGTTCCCCTCCGATTTGTTAAATCGAGGTTGCCCTGTATATCAAAAAAATAAAAATTGTGCAACAGACAATCCAATACACCTCCCGTAAAAACGTACGTATTTTGAAAAAAAAAAAATGAAGCATATAAATATACTGAGTAATTTAAGCCTCTATGGCTAAAACGATACTCTATCAAGGAGCACTAATTAAATCATATCATAATCTTCTTTCATGTCCTAAAAATACCGACAGAACTCTACCAAGACTGCACTACTTTAGAGTTAGGAAACAAAGATGAACAGCATTCTCACAAGTGGAACTCTACTTACCATGAGGTGGATGAAGAAGAGGTGGTCCTGGTAGGAAAGCAGCTGCGACTGCCGCTTGAGCATTTTTCTTTCAAGTCATCCTTGTCGGAGAAGTCATCCACCTATAAATAAATATTAAATTGCCGTTATTTCGATACGTCTCAAGTTAAATTGTTGTAACTCCAAATTTCCAGCTTTACAGCAGAGCGTTACAAACAACTACATTGTAATATAACAGTCACTTTTTAATATATTATTGTATACAACAATGTAAACGTCATTTTTGAATATATAATTGTATACACAAATGTGTTATATAATGACGATTTTATTTCAAATTACATGTTTTATTTCAATTTACATCTCTACTGTGAAGTTGGGAATTTGGGGTTGCAACAATTTACGTGGGAGTTATCGATTATGACAAATATATATTCTTATTTATTCTTATCGTACAAGCTTTTGCTAATTTGGAAGGAATCTACACAATATTTTTAGATCATCGAATTTGTCTAACGTTTGATGAAGTACTTTTTTGTAATTTTTGTGTCATAACTTTTCCATAATTTTGTTATTAAACGTAAAGTAGCAAGATAAGCAATCAATAAATTCGTAAGAAGTAAGAATCATCTACAATTACAGTAGCATGTAGAGCCATCAGATGTCACAGGTGATTTTTTTTTTCGAATCGATCCGTTACTTGCGCGTACGCAACGCCCGGTCACTTATTAAAAACCTTGCAAAGGTCAAAACATGCTTAGATATGCTTTAAGACACTATTTAGTTCTAAATGCTATGAAATGCTTCAAGACGCTATTTTAGTTCTAAATGCTATGAGATGCTTCAAGACTCTATTGTAGACTTAAATGTTTTGAGATACTTCAAGACCCGAAGCTCGGATTCTATGATTTATGCTTGATTTTTTTCCAAAAAAAAAAAAAAAATGAAAAGTGCTTGACGCAAATTTTTCTCGATGATAATGATTGCATTAATGAGCACCATCAAAATTTCACATGATGAATGTATCTATTTATTTTATTTTCATAACATAGTCTATATTGAAATGCAAATTAATTTTTATTCTCGCCACCCAGACTCGAGGCGGGAATCGAACTCATGACCTCCGATGCAGAAGGCAAGATCACTGCCCATTGCGCCTACGGGCCAGCCGTCTGTCTGACTATACAACATTGATTTCTTTTCAAACATCAATTTAAAGCCATGTGATTCATAAATTGTAGAATTTATAACACAAAAAAATTATATTACGCCCAAAACCATTTTTATCAGAACAGGTACCATGTAAATTATTTTAAATCTAATTTCTATAAGTTCAAGCGTCTTCTTTAAATTTCTCAAAATGGCTTGCCAGTTAATCGTGGTCATTCAGGCAAGCACCTCCGCAATTTGGGCTGATGGTTATTAATTTTATGCACAAGCCCATATGAGAAGGAGAAAGAGTTGCATACATCTCTTTCTTTTGTCTGTTCAAAAATGTCACAGCAGTCGTAATAATATAGAAATCTATGAAAATGTGTTTACAAGAGTTTCAAAACTTATTTGTTTTTTTTTGGTAAGTGTTAAGTACTTAGAAATATTAAATAAAAATTAATAAATCACTCCTTTCTTTACTTTTTAGATGAATAATCCAGAGAAATGTGAACAAACGTGCGCTGTCCTTCTGCACGCTGACCCCAACAACGAATCCGCAGCTGTTATGATGGCTGACTTGGCTTTCCGGAAGGTAACGAAAGCCAGTTGTCAAGCCGAACGGGTCAATCCGACTTTGCGCAGACTACAAAGTTACACTAAATAAAGTTATATTGGATGAATACATACGTATTAATAACCGTACATATTTTCGTTTCATCGAGCTCAAATTGCGCATAAGTCTGAGAAAGATCTATTTTACTAAAGCGTTCACCTCCGTGCAAACGAACTAATAAATCTTCTACCTTGGGCAGTGGATAGCGGTCAATTTCTTTAAAGTTAGTATTTCTTTAAAGTAAGTATTATTTAAAGTTAGCTTATAATCAGCACAGATCCGTATGGTACCGTCTTTCTTCATGACCGGTACTATCGGTGTCGCTTTACGCGACTTCTGAAACACGGAGGAGGTCGGATATCAAATATAAACCAGTGCTAGAATGGGTCACCTATCTATCACCCGGTCTCAGCAAGAGCAACTTAACCTAGAGATCGACTCAAATCCCGACCACCTCAGGAACTACTGTTCCGATTTGAAAAATTCTTTCAATGTTAGAAAGCTAATTTGTGGAGGAAGGCTACAAGCCATCGTCAAGAAGTTACCGGTAACAACAGGCATTTAATATACAGTAGCGCAAAATAAACCTTAAAGCAAAAAAACTGGTATGCATTATAAATAATAATAATAAATAACGTTTATTTGGCCAAAATATACAAGGCACGTAAAACAGTGGGACCCGATTAATGTCACTTTGTGATATTAGTCGTAAGGTTGTAGAAATCGTGGGGGTTCTGAGGATGACGTCAGATGGCAATCGGTTATCTTAACTCGCCCCACAGCCAAGTCCTCTACGATCTAAGCGGACCCTGGTTTTTAACCGGGATAACGCTGGGAAGAAATTGTTCAAGGTTATAAATAAAATAAAGCCAAAGATATAGGCATTACAGTGGATAGTTACTAGTATTTGAATTAATGTTAGTTTTTAATTTATAGTATAATTCATTTGCTTTAATTGTTTTTTGTAGCCTGGAGGAACCGATTGGATGACTGAAAAGTTTTTCCTGACATATTATTAATAAAAAATAATTGAAAAAAGAAACAAACTTTTATTAGTGTATTTTATTTATTGAAATGAAATAACACTAATTACATAAACGACAAGATTCCCAAAATTAACGAAATACATGAACATAACAAAAATTAAAATTGTTATATTTGGTTGTCACTGAACGATGTCTTCTTAATGTCTATATTTTTAACCAAGTACAAAAAAGGGAAGAGGTTCTCAATTCGACTGTATGTTTACTTTTTGTGTGTATGTTACGCGATTACTCCCTCATTTATGAACCGATTTTGATGATTTTTTTTTTGTTTCGTCCACGAAAGTCCTATGTTCTAACATACTTCAGTGGTGTTCCGATCTGAATTTCATTTCAAATTATATTTAAATTAACTTGAACAGATAAATCTCGTGACCAGCTTTTATATAATATAAATTGAATATTATTAGTCACCATCCAGCTTCATCATCAAAGCTTGGATACCACTACATACAAAGTACTCGTCATGAAGAATGAAACGAATCCAAACTCGATGCAGTTATATCGTTTTATAATGGAGTTACTATACCCACCTTCCAGCTCCAGCATCAGATCAGCTCCATGTCATCATAATGATTCTTTGTCATCCGATATACATATGTGTGCAAAATTTCAGCTCAATCGGATGAAGATATCGGCTCAAAAAATTAAGTTTGTAAGATTCCACTCGATCAAACATAAGTTGCAAATTAAATAAAAGCTTTTAATAATATAATATTTACCACAAAAATTCTGCAAACATTTTGATTACATATATTATTACTGTGATCAACTCCGTAGCATATTTATAAATTTGTGCGTTTATCGAGAATGTGAGAAATTTTCCGAAAACCTAACTCAAAGTATGAAAGCCAATACGTTAACGGAATATTGCTTTATATATGAACACTCTTCAGTATTTTGTATTATTATGTGTTATAGAACTATGTTCAAACACTTACTATCTCTTATATCATGTAATGTTGATTACCATTCAGTTTTACCACACTCACTTTATTAAAACCATGCAACACGACCGCACGAATTCTTTTGCCTTATACTGTTTGCATATTGTATGAAATAGAAGCGGTTCTACGTAAAATATTCTCAGTTCAAGACAGTTGTTTACTTTTAGCCGTATGTCACGTTCACGGTCAGGGCTGAAATAATAGATTAATGTCTGCTTTCCTTTCAACTACATCGCTATTTCAATTTTTTATTAAACTTTTCTTGCTAAATATGAAGTATTATATAAAAGTACATCACAATTTGTAGATGTAGAATTAGTGCCTGATAGTACGAGTACGTAAGTATAGTCGACTAAGAAATTGGTTTGCCACGCTAAGGTCGAATGTCGTTTACACGTTAATTAGTTAAAAGGCTTATTTTTGCTTGTTATGCATTACGTCAATTTCTAACAATAACCCTTAACAATATTTTCTTAAATAGGAACTGTCATTCAAAATGGTAAAGCACTTTCTCGGTCGACTATAAATAAATTAAGATAGATGTGATTGGTATTTGGGAAGAATGTGCAGTGCCCAGACAATCCGATTAGACTTAAAGGCGCGAAGAATTGTAATGTGAACTATCTTCAAACTATATATATAACAAATAATGTGAAATAACTTAAAAATAAAACAAATTAATACGACAGTATTTTTTTTTTTATAATACGTATTATACATACAGAAAACTCTGTCTGTGGGTTACTTTTGTCATTCCGATAGTAAAAATAGTGTTTTTCATGAGAAATATTTTTGCGTACGGGCCCAGCATCCCTAAAAGGTTATGACAGGAAATCAAAATAATATTTTTTTTTGCTGTTAATATATTTTTAATTAGAATATCTCCAGAAAGAGCTGAGACAACCCTGACTGCAGATGACTGTCGAACTAACCTGATTAATCTGGATTTATAAATCTAATATTAATAATAATTAATGTCTTCAATGTACAGATAAGAAAAGATATATTGATTGAACAGTTATTGTAATACGTGGAAAGACAACCCTGCATTCGATTTGCATAAAGTCTATCGTATGTCAAGAGTATATAAAGTATTCGCGCCAGAGCAGTTTCATTAGGTCATCTCGAAAGCCAAATCAGAACGAATCTTCTAATTCAAACATATTGATTATAATAATTAACCAAAAAAATGGCATTTAGCAACATTTGTTTTCTACTGTTTACAGCGCTGGTAAGACTATATTAGTTGTTAATATTTTTAGTACTTTGTATATTGCTTACAGTGCGCGAGCGCTAATAAACAGGGGTGCATTAATTACTCACTTCATTCGTAATCCTCTTTTATTTCAACTACATCGCTGTCTATTTCCATTTTTAATCTTTTCTAGCTAAATATGAATGATTAAAGTTTTACAATCTCAATCAAAAAAAATAATGCGCGTATTTTTTTATAAAAAGCAATCACGGCGCTTAAAAAAGATAAATATGTCTTTCGTAATAATGGCAATGGGATTTTTTTATTATAGGTAGCTGTAAATATCACCTTTGCTGAAGAGAGCTTCGACGAAGTGCTGTCTGATACCAACCAAGTTGATCTAAGCGACAGTGTATCGCGTGAAGCTAGGTTCCTTCCTTTGATAACTACCTGCAATTACACTGCAAATGTAAGCAACCATTTTTATAAGCTGTGTTACTTTTAATTTTTTATTAATTAATACAAGGGGCAAACGAGCAGGCGGTTCACGTAAGTGACCACCGGCACTCATGGTCTGCACCAACAGGGGGCTTGCAGATGCGCAGCAGCCTTTAAAGGGGCGTTTAGGTCATCCGGAACTCTCACCGAACGTGTTTGCTCTCGGTGAACCGTGAATGTAATAGGATTTGCGAAGATTCCCTTCGAATATATCGCGTAACATGGTAGCCAATAAACCTGATGTAGTGTTGGTAGATCGATTGGGCAAAGATAGTTGATATAACGTTTTTCACACCATCATTCCAAATTTTTGTGTGAAAAATGTATGATGTCCGACGATGTCCAAAACTTCAGAAGCCTGCACTTTCAATAAATATTAGTCATACTTTACTGTATTCTCAATATTTAAAAATAAAGTATTTTTACATAAATAGAAAACCTCTTTCAAAATACTCTAAGTCAAATGCAAAAAATTATTAGTACTTTCTTACGTTTACTTGCCAGACACCTACTCATGCGTTGAAGTCGGTACCAAGCCAAAAAGTTTCCCCGCTAAGTTGCGAGGCTGAAAATTCCTTGATTTTACAAGGTTGTGGATTTCTTAAACATCGAGCTAGTATGGAAGGATCTTGGAGCTTTGACGCGATCTCTAGTGATGAAATTCAACTGCCTCTATTTAAAACATTTCGGAGCACAAAAAAACGATTTCTCGGATCAAGGGATGTTCCAGAGCGACTATTGGATTTCAAATACCACAACTATAGGTAATCCATCCACGTCAGATTCCAAGGAATCGCTTTCCAAAATCATTCTATGTCCAAAAAAACAGATTTTTAGACTTCTTGGATTTAAAACAGATCTTTGTACATCGAATACCGTATCGAATCACTCTACTAGTATATAAAGCTGAAGAGTTTGTTTAAACGCCCTAATCTTAGGAAATACAAATCCGATTTGAAAAATTATTTCAGTGTTAGATAGGTCGTTTATCGAGGAAGGTTAGAGGCTATATATCATCACACCAAGACCAATAAGAGCGGAGCATCAGTGAAGAATGTTTGTAAATCGGGGGTTTTTTTCCCATTTGAGAGCTTCCGCTGCGTGCGCTGCGTAAATGGTTAAAGTTTCGCAAAATTCATGTATGACAATATTGTTCCCCTTTAAAGGTTCTAAATAAAAGTTCGCGACAGCATATGTCTTTTAAGATTGGCTCAGTATAACCTTTTAGTAATACCAATATTTTTTAATATTTTCCTCAACGGAATTTGATCGCCTTTAGGAGCTTCTACATGTATGTACGTTACAAGAACTACACGTCAATATTAAATGAGATTTAGTCTGTTTAGGTTTTGATAATTATGATCAAATCCAGCTATTATCACAAACAGTTTCTTGTTTACGCTACTTAGTATCTATAAATTAATATGTAAAGCAAAAACTCTCTGTACGCTTTTATGAAAATTGTGCGCACGCCGGAATATGAAATCCTATAAATAAACAATTATAGTTTATTTAATAATATAAATAGAATGAGCGAATAAGTATATTTTTATAAAATATGTCATGTCTGTATGACATTAAGCAGTTAAATATATTTTAATTAAATATTACAGACTTCCAAAATTTCAACTTTAAAACTTCAACTTTAAAATAAGTTAACTTGTCATAAACAAACCAACAAGTTTATAAAATCCCTTCAAATAGTAAGTCTACTTTGTAAGGTTCCGTAGTTTTACAAAATTCTGATAGTTTCGCAGTCCGTCCGTCCGTCCGCAAAGTGGGGGCCACCTTGAATTTTCAAACTATTAGATGTATAGACTAATTTCTCCATGTTGATGGAACATGCTAAAAACTCATTAGAAAAATTATTTTGACCGAAATCGGTTAACCACTTCATATACTTAGGCATTTACGAAATATGGTACTCCATACAAAACAGAGTGTTAATATATTTTAAGCAAATCTTTTGGATGCCACAATCGCACATAAAGCTTCACTGGGCTATACATTATAGTCTAGCAGAGCCATCTTCAAGATTTATAAGCCATTGTAAATAACCGAAATCTACGCCTCAGCGACCTCAATACAACCACTATAAACTCTATATTACCCAAAATATATCAGACCTTTATGTGTCTTACAATCGTAAACACACATGCAAAACAATAACCTAGCGAATAGCCCTTAGGCTTACTATATACGCACGACATTACTGCTGCAATATTACGTAATTTTAGCTCTTGACATATATGTTTTAGGAATATCAAAATGAAATTGTGAATATGCAATAATAATTTGTGCGGAATACAAAAAAGCAAACTCATAAGATACGATAATTTTTATTTCTAAAAAAAAATACACGTACCTATATCACTGAGACATTACATTGCATGTATATATATCTCTAAGTTGTGTCGCTGATACTTAAAATAGGTAAAACCTATTAACCTAGTAAATTAGTAAACTTAATAAACTCATTACTGTGATGCTTATACAGTGAGTTGTTAAATAAAATATTTTTGAAGTAAGATAAATAAATTCCTTCTTTATTAAGTTTGTCTCATTACTAGAACATGTTTGTTGGGAAAAATATAACAGCCGACAAGAAGCAAAAAATTCTTGCATAGAATTTAAAATGTATATAAGACTTAAATATAAAATTATAACATGATCATGAAGTATGTAGATGGCAATTTTAGAAAAATAGAAAATAAAATGGCCAAGAGCTTGTCAAGACACGCTTATATAGAAGGGTTCCGTATCTGATAAGCTATAAACGTATTTGTTAAATAAATTTAGTTGTTGTCCGATCTCGTTCAAAATAATTTTCCTAATGAGTTTTTAGCATGTTCTATAAACATGGAAAATTTCAAGTCCTCTACATCTAATAGTTTGGCTTTTCAAGTAGCAGGGAAAAGAAAATTGTAAAGAATTCTTAATAGTATAAAGAAGTAAAATTACGAACAATATACTGAAAGTAGAGAAAACACTGAATCTATACCAACTATAGATTTCAGAGGACATCTCTTAAATCTATAGTTTGTTTACTTTCATAAAAGTATCGATTGGATTTAGACTTTATACCAAAATTTTTACTTTTAAAAACTAAATAATTTTTGTGTAAAAAGACACCGCTACCAACGACACCACATATGTTTATATCAATTTTAATTCCCTAGACTTGCGATATGAAATTGTAGAGGAGATATACATTAAAGGTATTAAAAAAACCTCGCTTGCCTCGTCGTGGAGTTCACTACTGTGACCCCAGATTAAGTAGTAAGCAAGTCGCAACAGTTGCTGGACTGTAAGGAATGGATAGTTTAAATAAAACACGAATAATCAACAATCAATATTTTAATGTTTACTCTACACATTGAACATATATAACGGGCGAAGCTGGTAGTTATAGATAGACATTTCATTGGATTGTGAAGCAGTTCTGAAGATTGCTCGTCCTGTGCAACGACCCCTAGCTTGTAATCTGTTCACTCTCATTTACCAGCGAACATCACATCCAAATTGTATATGCCGTAAATTAACGAACAGAAATTAAAAAAAACCTAATTGTAATGGTTTACCCAACAAAATCATCAAGGTACATTAACAATTCAATATCTAATACCCAGTTACGTAAAAATGCCCTTGTAGTTTTAAGTGATGGTCTAAGTAGTTAGCGTTTTCAGACGCTGTCATTAAGCAATGACAACGTCACACAAGTACATATATGACGGTATTTATTTCCCTCAATAAAAAAAAAAACTATTAAATAGCAAAACCAAATTGATAGACAACTTATCTTTACATACTTTAATATACTTTATTTTTGTAACAAGGCACTGATTGACGTGATACGTTCGTCTGTTTGCCTGCTACAGTAATTATAATGCATTTCAATAATAATGATGTTTTAAGCTATAGGCGGTCATTAATCATTGTGCAACTGCTTTGAGCATCCCATTCAGGGCGTACATCCTGGGGTGATGTTTAAATAATAGGTATTGATACCTACTGCAGGCTACGTTTCTTTAACTACCTTAATGACCTTAAAATCATAAACGATTATAAGATTCATTAATGGATCTGTGAATGAAGGCGTCTTTTTCTTTATAATATTCTACTTATTTTGAAAATTTTTATTGAATTAAGACTTCTTTACGCACGTTTGACTTTGGGAGCAAGCTGGTTGGTGGATGCGTGATGAGAGCGTTACGAAAAGTGTGATAGGGCGGCGTTTTCTTCACTAGTCTTTGGTTAAACCGATTATTTGTTACTCGATTGTGATGAATAATTTATTATTCACTATTTTGTCATTGTGGTCTTATAAAAAGTAGATGAAAAATTGTATGTATACCGCCAAATACGATGGTATTGCGGTCAGAGATAAAATTTAACGTCATTAAAATAATTATGTCATATTAATTTCTTAAATTTAATTTTCGCGAGACATATTATGAACAAAAGGACAATTTTCTATACAAAGTTTAGAAATACGGGCAATATACAACAGTAAAAGACAGTCTGAATGTAATATGGATAAAAAGTTTATATATTTTTTTATAAGAGAAAAAAAGAATATTAGAATCTTATTATTAAATTCTTTAAGGCAGAAATCGGCAACGAGTGTCTCCACGGGACGTAGCTTTGAGCTATCGATATACTTTAAATTTAAATGTTAAAACTGTTTTGTATGTATTAATCTAACAATGATAGAACTCGATATATTTATTTGGTAATAAAGTTATATATAATATTATTATATATTATTCTTGAAAATATAATATTATGAATGAAATAATTATTTTATTTTATTTATTTTGCTGTACCAACAGCATTTTACAAATGACAATAGTTGTACATTACAGAATTATTAATCTATTTAAAACCCAATCTATGTAAAACATCATAAATTATTAAATATTTAACAGTAAGTTTATCAACTATATTGCACTTGCGCTTTATTTCGGTATAAATAGTTTCAATAAGCAATCTCAAAAATTTGATAAGCTTTCATTCATATAGTAAGAAAGTTCAAGTTTTAAAGTGTTTGCCTAACATAAATTTCTTCTTTACAGATGATCCTCTTTCTGAGTTTAGCTCTACTTGCTTCCGCAGAAGCGTTCTTTTTGAATTGGGGCTCAGATTCTAGGTATGTAGCAATATTTCTATTATTGCAGATAAGTATAGTTATATTTTATTGTATAATTATTTTGTAGATAATAGCTATATCTTTTATTGTAAAAAATGTATCTTTAATAACACCAATATTCAAAAAACTTTCATGACTCATAGTTATATTGTTTTTATTCCAATAATTACGATAATGTAAATAAAATAAAAATTGGTAATAAACGAGTGTGTCGTAAATTTTCAATCTACATGCTATTCAAACTTATTGTATAATGTATTTTTATAAACATATTGTATACCTATTACGCTTACTTTTAAATTAAATTGAAATATGTGCGAAATTAATGTTATTTTTGTGTGCGAACTTTTTTATAACATGCGAATTTTTTAAGTACTTTTTATTAGTGCAATTATAATTATATTAAGTAGCTCTTTTATACTGTCCTTATCACCAAAAATCGTCTTCCTAGAAACGTAAGTTTCAGTAGCTATATTCTGGTGACTCTGATAATTTGAGAAAACTTTAGGAATACTGCGTAAAGTAATGCTACGTAAATAAATTAAACATACACTAATAGTGAAAAATATCCATTGTTACAGCAGTCAATCTGCCCAGAAGACTTCATGGGTACAACCGGTGTCATCCTACCGGTATCAGTATATGTATCCCTATGAGGCAAGAAAGATGTATCCAATACAGCAACCTCAGTATTCCCAAGCGGAAATGCTTCAGCAAAACATGGCCCCCATACCAATAAGTGTACCAGCGGGAGCTAGTTTAACTCCAGTGTCCCTGCAACATGTACAATTAGTGCCATGCATGTGTCCCGTGGCCCCTGAAGAAGCAGAGAAGCTACAAGAGCAGATCGGCTCTGGTCCTTATGTCGCCCAAACTTATTCACAAAACTATCCTGTACCGCAACAATTAACCGTTGCGGATTCACCTAAAACAACAACTAAACAGTGAATTTACCCACCAGTGATACGCGTGTTTACGTAATAATTTATTCTCCTCTATTATTTATACTTATATAAGACTGATAGAATAAGTGTGTCCGTGTATTTTCGCTGATTAAAAATTAATAATAAAGAAAATTGATTTCATTTCTAATGCGTCGTGAGTAATATTTTGGAACGTAACCCGATTTCTCAGGTATTTATTAGAACCACAGAACGTGCGATTAGCTGTGTGTCGTAATAATGACAATTTCGGTTGTCAAGTAGGCTACGGCATGTTTCTGATTAGTGAATAAAAGTAAGTTGTTGAAAAGAAAAGCGAAATTACAAAAGAAAAAGATGTTGCCGTCGTTACATGCCCTACAAACATATGCAGCGAAATTGTTGACTTTTGAAATAATTTGTAATTATCAAACCACCACATTTGTATATAACTCTGCTTTCCGGGATGTTGATACACATTATCACAATTATTTAGCGAAATGTCATTATCAACATCATGATCAGCCCTTAACCGCCTACAGCTGGGCATAGGCCTTCCTTTTATTATGCCACTCTCCCTTTTTTATGTCTATTGCCTTTATGTCATCCATCCATCTTGCCATTGGACGACCATATACAGGACTATATGACACACGGACGTCTGTTTCTAAGGTAGACAACTTAATGCCTGTGTTATAGGTAACAGCCACCTGTTATACACAAATATTTTTTTTAGAAATATATTAAAACTTCCAATTAGGCGAGTACTTTGCTGTGACTATGAGATTAATTATTATGTTTGTTCATTTATGTTATTTTTTTGAAACAAATTACACTTCTTAAATGTTCAAGTTTCACTTTGCTTTCTGCTATTTTTGTTTATTTTTACAAATTTATAGAGCAAATTAATTTTCTTAGTTGATCGCTTTGTAATTTTTTTTTTTTTTTAAATAATAATAGTATGTAGTTGATTTTGTAAATGTGACCTCCTCTGTGTTTCGGAAGGCACTGAAAACCGTAGGTCCCTATTAATGTCACTGAATGATGTTAGTCGTGAGATTTTAGACATTGTGGGGGTGCCTCGTACAGTCGTTCCGGTGAGGTCCACGATGATGGACGTCTCTGTGCCGTTCTTGTTTCCTCTGTCCGCAACACCCTAATTGTTTCTAAAACTAAAGTTGACCTATATTACTCTATGTGACGTTAGCTATTTGCCAGTGAAAGTTCCGCCGAAATCGATACAGCCGTTTCGGAGATTATCCGGAATATACAAGCCGACGGACAGACAAAAATGTTTTAAATATGGTGCAATTAGTTAAAATAAATTATTATTTAAATGTTACAAACAGACACTTCATTTTTATTTATATGTATAAAAATTGTATATTTTAATTTAAGTTTCGTAGTCGCATAAGCATCGTTGGAAAATCACCTTGCATGGTTTGAAAAGTAACGATGTGGTAGAATTAACACAGTACCAATTGGTTGGCCAATTCGTGATCAAATAACCTCATATTCGTCTTTCATAAAAACAATTTTATATAAATATTGAAAGGTGAAATGAAAATTTCCGTACCATTTTAGGAAAAAATTCGCGGACCGAGGAGTATGAAATTTGGCACAATCATAGTTTAAAAGGAAGGTGTGCGAACGCTAAATTTTTTTTTTAAATCAGCATTTGTTAATACATTAAATTAATACCTCACGCACACCAATGCAAAACGATTTACACACACATGTATACATTAGCAAAAACACACTAGTAATAAGGAAATCAGTCAATATTGTTTATTAACAGTACTCTTAAATCAACCAATGACAATATTATGTCAATTATATCTTTTTTATTACTATTTAATAAAATATATATAATAAACGAACCTCCGTTCTAAACAAAAACAATTAAAAGGAAAATGCACATTAAAATCAATCAAGTCATTAAATTCAGTCAATTCCCCTATTGGGATTTGGATCTATTTGCGATTTAATGTATTCGAGTAAGTAGCTACTTGTTTCATACCAAAAGTAGCACACGACATCTTTTGCTTATAAATCGCTTATTATGAAATTGAGACATCACGTTACACATCAAAATGACGGCGAAAGCGAAGGCGAAAGATAATAAAAAAATGTATCGAAAGGCATTGCTGAATTTTCGTTATTTTGCAACATTTATATTTTATTTTAAAGATAATTCTTGTACAATGAAAAATATAATGAAGGTTTAAATCAAGAAGGTTGTTTATGAAAGTTTAACTTCTAAGATTGGATAGTTTTTCGATTTGAGAAAATGTACATCTGCAGTTGAAAGATTTAGTACGCAAAATTTCAAAGGACTATGTCTTGAAAATCTTTTAATTCATTCAATTTAGTATAGATTTCTTACTTCATCAACAAAATATATAAATGTAAATGCACATATGTATTTAAAGCAGGTGTATCTCCATTAAATTTCACTAGTTTTGGAACGTGACTTTACATCTTTTGAACACAATTAACAAAAATCACATAGTGTGTTACAAATATAGTACAACTAGTTGTTATCCGCGACTTCGTCCGCATAAAATTAGATAAAAAAATTTAGTTAATTTATAAAGCTGAAGAGTTTGTTTGTTTGTTCGAATGATCTAATCTTGTTGGAATATTAAACATAAACTTTTCCGAACGTTTTTTTGGTTTCTGTAATAGCCGCGTGTGGCGCTGTACAGTTGCTATATAAGACTGTTTTGTCTTTTCTCGCTCCCCTCAATAAAATATCATTTGAGTTTGAATTAAATTGTATAATTCTGTGCTATTAAAGTTCTCTTGCTTTTTAAGTTACTGTGCAAAATTTAAGCATTTATACAGCGATGTTAGCGAATATTTTCCTATAAATTTTTGAAATCTCAGGGGCATTTGAAAAGTGCAGCGTAATAAAATTGTAAAATACCTTTAGTTTTAGAGTCTTTAAAAATTTTATTTTATTAAACTTTGGGAAAAAAAATCACAAATTGGGCAATGCATCCACGGGGAATTGTGAAAGAGTCATAAAAAAATTATAATATATTGAATCCGTCATTGCTTCCATAAAAAAACTTAATGTAGTCGAAGAGGGCACCGTACAGACACTTGGCCATCGCATCTCGAGTTGCTATAGCCTCTGGCATCCTACGAGATAAATCTATTTCGTGTAATAGGCATGACGACAAATTTTGTAAAATAGGTCTTTAATTTTGTCAAGTATCTACAATTGCCAAAATATATAATATTTCTGCAGGAATTAACGTTTTTTCAGCACAAAAAAAAGACATTATGAATTTAAGGATTAAAATTCGCTCCAAAAGCACTCGAAGTTGTCAAGACGTCACTTTATGTTAACAGTGCGTTCCACTAAGCGTCACCTCGACGTTTTCGCCGCGACCGTAACGATCGCAGTCAGGAGGTTCCTCTCTCTGGAGTCCTGACCACCGGTGCCTTGAGGTCTTGCTCCACTGCCGGCGGACATCTATTTTTTCTATATTTTTAAATGTTTTTATTTTTTTACTAATATTTAAAAAAGAATTTTGAATAAGTTTTATTTGTAAATAGGAAGGCTCTTTATAAATATGTTTTCATTAGAATACTAGAGATAACTGGCTGGTCGAAATTTGCCCACAAAGCTTTTTAATTAATCGACATATATTGTTCCATTCAAAGAAAAATAAAATTTGACAATTGGTATAACATACGGTTGTCACGATTACGCTTTGACATCATCCAATAAGCGTGTGTTAAATTATTAAATGTTTATAACGTGACTTATACACACAAGTACACACATTTTACTTTATTGACTTGACTGTATCAAAACGTAAATGACGACGGACGTCATTAAATGTTAAGTAATTTTCAAATATTACAATATCATCGTTCAAATACTTGAAATTTTTTAAATAACTTTAAATAAGCATATACTACGCAAATCTTAAAGGTTTGTGGCCGAATTTAAGCCAGCCGGCGATCCCAAACAACGACAAAAAATTGCTGATACGTGACAGAAAACACACACAAACGTTGCGCTTAGTTTCGCGGATCAGCTAGATTAAAGAATATATAGGCTTAAAAGCCATTATCAATGATTTTTAGTACCGAATTCGGTGAGCTAAACTTCTCTCCAAAGAACTCTTTTTATTTCAAATCAAACCTTCTGAGTAATAAATACACTCTTTTCCTTAAACTCTCTGAGGCTCTTTCCTGTATGCTCTCTAAGTTGTATCGATATTTTTTCTTATACATTCCAAAAAACGCCATCTTTCAATCATTCCAGACACTGCATGTTTATAAACGGTGAGCAAAAGGAATTATGTTGATGTATTCCATTTCGCACTAACACAAATACCAAATTCCAATGTTCCACACCGATATCGTATTCCCTATTATTCAAACCCGGGCTGAGCTCTCCGGAGGCAGTCTCCGGAGTAGATATCTGGAAACCAAACTGCCAGTATAAGTAATGAAGCGCCTACGAAATGGCAGGTGGAACGAACTGGGAGCGGTTTGACGGCTAAGTGTTTTCGGTTGACTTGGAAACGGTGCGTCTTCAGATGCTGAATGGAATTTGAATTCATTTAACAACCGGTATTCTCATGAAATCGTTGAATGACCTGGTCCAGTTTTGATATATTGATGTCATACAATTTACCGATTACGGTATAATGGAACAGCACATGTTTTATAGGAGAATCTTAAATATTAAGCATACATAATGCATATAAAGTTAATAAAGTCTGTTGCTGGTAAATATCTTCCTAGCGTTACAATATATACGCAGTCTATTACAAGATATCATAATAAGAGTTTTATATTAGTCATTCCGTCGTAATCTTCTCAACAAGACTAATATAAAAACGCATAAGCTATAATTACTTACCCAGACTTGGTTCCTAGATTGTAGTCTAGACTGTAGTCTGACGTTATCCCTGGAACCACTCGAATCTCTACAATGTTACGACTAATATTGTTCTGTGACGTTACTCAGGGCTTACTGTTTTATGTGCCTTCCGAAGCACAGAGAAGGATGGATATTTGAAAGCCAGTGTTAGAATTGGTCACCCATGTATCGCTCGGCCGCGGTAGAACCAACTTAACCCAGCTATCGACTGAAATGCCGGCCACCCTCGACCTCCTCTCTATCTCTCTCGTTAGTTGTTGGTAAACACATAACATATCTTTTTCATTTTATGGATTTATTAATTATAATACATCACAATAAATTAAAAATATATTTAGGTGTTTTTTTCAGACTTTGAGTGAATTTAATATGCAACAAATTTAATATTATAAAGCGGAATATCTCCCAAGATATTCTTTTATAAAATCAGCTGACCGCTCATTCCGCTGTTTTTGACCACAAATACGACCAAATAAGCAATTCACGATCCACAGTATCGGCCCCACCTATTTACCGTTTAGATTTGTAGACCGTTAATCTAGCAGATCTATTTCCTTATTTAATTAATTAAAATAACTATATTTGAGCTCCCAAAGGAAAAGGATAAAGTTGGATATTTCTTCTAACTTTATATGTTCTTAGAGTTTACATATAAGAAAATATACTCGATTGAACTTTCACTATGGGATAATATTGGGCGATATAGACTGGCCCATTGGCGTAGTTGGCAGAGACCTTGCCTTCCACTCCGTGGGTTGTAGGTTCGATTCCCGCCTCCAGACTAAGAGTATTTATTTATATGTACATACGTATTTATATATTTCTTAAAACATATATGTATAACAGGCGTCTGTAACCTATAACACGGGCATTAAGTTGTCTTCCTTAGGAACAGACGTCCATGTGTCATATAGTCCTATGCATGTATGTATATAGGTAAGGTTTTTCACAAATAATAAAATTACTTATAATTACTCATAATTCTATCAAGAATTATAAGTAATCAGAAATGAAAGATTCGTGATAGAATTAACAGCTGACTCTATCCAAGATAATGAGTAATAAAAAAAGGTACATTCACGAAAAAGGTATCGTCATATTGTATCAAGGATTATAAGTAATCAGAACAGCTCGATTCGCGAGAGCACTTTGCACAACATAAATCTTAAAACGTCGTTACTTACCCTAACCACGGAGCGCCGATGTTTGTGATTTAAAAAGCTTTACGAATAAAATATTACAGTTGCTAAACATAGTCCTGGATTTTTTCTTGCGCTTAAGGACTTTAACTACAGAAAAATATGTAATTTCAACGCTCGAGACTTAAATCAGTGTTAGTAATATCTATTCCAATGTTATTAAGGCTGTAAGTTGTTTGGTTTATTTCGTTTTCACTTTAACTACGCAACTGATCATCATTAAGAGTTCATATATCTATATACCCTGTATACCATTTTGTAACACTCGTTAAACGTAGTGTTACAAAAAGGTATACCCTATTTATAGGTATCCCTTTTGTAACGCGTAGGTCGAGCGTTACAAAAAAGGATTTTTTTTTATATTAGCCTGTTGTGTCCCATTGCTGGGCAAAGGCCTCCCCCTTCTTGATCCACCTTCCTCTATCCTGGGCCAATCTCATCCATAACTTCCCCGCAAGGGTATCTTAAAATAGCGTGCTTTTTTAGTTTCATAGTATCTTATACAGATTTAGGAGGAGGTCGCAGCTTAATCAATGGTCGGCATTTAAGTCGATTTCTAGGTTAAGTAGCTCTTACCACGGCCGGGTGATAGATGGGTGACCAGTCAAGCGCTGGTTTTCAAATATTTTTCTTCCTCCGTGTTTCGGAAGGTAAAACAGTGGGTCTCGATTAATGGCACTGAGTGATATTACTTTTGAGATTGTGTTGATTCCGGGGATAACGTCAGACGGTCATCTTAACTCGCAATCCTCTGTATTCTAAGGGGATACTAGACTAGGATAAATCTAGGAAGACGTAGAAAAGTATTTTATACAGCTTTAAACGACCCTTTTTTTATCTAAATAAATGTATAGGACTATATGACACATGGACGTCTGTTCCTAAGGTAGACTACTTAATGCCTGTGTTATAGCTAACAAACGCCTGTTATACACAAATATATTTTTTTAGAAATGTATAAATACATACATATATAGTGTGGCACAGTGGGCAGTGACCCTGCCTTCTGCTCCGGGGGCCGTGGATTCGATTCCCACCTCGAGTCTGGGTGTATTATCCATATCTATGTATTTATATATTTCCAAAAAAAAATGTATAACAGGCGTCTGTTACTTATAACACAAGCATTAAGTTGTCTACCTTAGGAACAGACGTCCGTGTATTTATTATTTATTTATTAATTATGTACTTTGTACCATATATGGCATTAACAAATGAAATCGGTGTTGTCTTTAAACATTAGTTTTATTATAGACTAGCTATGCCCGCGACTTCATCCGCTTAAAATTAGGTAAAAAAAAAATAGATTCAATTAGTATGATTATATATATCATATAGCCTTCGTCGATAAATGGGCTATCTAACACTAAAATAATTTTTCAAATCGGACCAGTAGTTCCTGAGATAAGCGCGTTCAAGTAAACAAACTCTTCAGCTAAATATATATTACTAGCGAACCTGGCAGACGTTGTCCTGCTCGAAAGGTGGCTTATTTTTTATATTAAAATATAGCGCCCTCTATTGGTCGCCCACTCTTTCTCCCTATTTTAAATCTCTTATCTTACACGGGCACAGCTGGTCAGCTTTAAAACCTCAAGCTTAGTAACATATATAAATCTACACATATAAATAATTATAGATAGATAGATAGATAGAATAAACTTTATTGTACACAAGAACACATAGAATAAACTTTATTGTACACAAGAATTATCAACATGACTTAAATCACGAAGACTAAATCCCTGGTTACAGCTAGTCACAAATATAACCGATAAGTTATTGCGCAAGCAATAATACTGATTTATATCATGCACTTATTGTTACCCAAAAACTTATTATGCAAACAATTTATGTAAACAATCATTAGCTAGGTAAGCATTTTTGATTGCATAACCTTAGTAGCGATTTCGACAGTTTAAACTTTTTTAATGTAACCTTTTGGAATGTAACGTAACATTGAGAATGCGTGCCGCATATATCGTCAAGGAGGATGTAAAAAAATTGAATATTATTTAAGCTGGTCGAAGTTATCTATATAAATAGAAATAAATTTCCAAAATGTAAGTATGTGGGCATAACTTACGAACAATTTCAGAAAAATTGATAATTACTTTTTTGTTGTGTTCTTTATTGTTAGGACAAGCTTTGTATACTAAAAAATGTCTGTCTGTTTGTTTCGGGTAATTTTTGAAAATATTGGGAAAGGAAAAGGGAATGGGGACGGAAGTAGTAGAGAGCAATAATTCAGATTATTTTTGTTGATTAAATGTAACACTAATGTATTCATTGTAAAATTATTTAGCAAGTAATCTACCTTATAGAAGTAAATAATAAGTAGTTCATCTTATACTAATATATTAAGCTGAAGAGTTTGTTTGTTCGCTGAAACTATAACATGCTAATCTCAGGAACTACTGGTCCAATTTGAAAAATTCTTTCATTGTTAGATAGCCCACTTATCAAAATAGGCTATATATCATCGCCCTAAAATTTTGCACCTAATTTTATGCGGACAAAGTTGCAGGTAACAACTATTAGTTGTGTATAAAACTTACAAGTTAGCCGTTACCTGCGACATTGGTCGCGTTGCTTACAATTTTTGAATTTTTAACTTTTTTGCGTTAAATTACAAAAACTAAAGTCGCCTTTGTTACTCATTATAAAACATGCTAGCTAAATTCCCATCAAAATCGGCTCATCCCTTTTGGAACTCGTAACAGTTTAAACTTTCCCGTGAATTAGGATATATGCAGTATAAATTACCGTAATTCAACTTTTACCAATCCTTTAACATTATCAGAATGCCCCAAATATTTTGCTAGTGATGATATAAAGCACTAAAACTGTAGGTCTCTATCAAAACCAGGACATACATAAATATGTAAATTAACTTGCTGTGCCAGCTATAGTGCCCGACGAAGAGGACCTCCCAGGATGGGTGCCCAAAAACTACATTGAGAAAGGTGAGGAAAATCACTCATACAAATTATAGCAGCAAATAAAGTAATGAAGATAATATAATGCACGCTTAACGATAAAGTGACCTAACTCAAAAAAATACGATTATTAGGAAATCGCTAAAAACGTCTTATCATTTACGACTGATTCCGCATACAATTCGTAAAAATGTAGAAGTAATAGTAAAAAATAATGTATTTTAATAATAGTTAATAAAGTGATTAGTAGAAGTCTTTTTGAATAAAATAAGGTTTTATTTAAAAAGACAAAAATATACAGCAATATTTTCTATTTTTTACTAAAATTTTATGTGGCATATATTATACTCAATGACAAAGTTTTTTTTTTGTTGGCCTTGAATTTTAAGCAAAAAATGTTCTCAAACAACAAAAACTTACCGGGTTACTTACAACCGTGTGACTGGTTTTGTATCTCTATCTTCCAATCTTCAAATTATTCTATTCATCTATATATAGACTAGCTGTTACCCGCGGCTTCAGCCGCGTAAAATTAGGTGAAATTTTGTTAGATTAAATTTTTAGTCACTAATAAAGAAGCTTAGGTTATTTCTTCAAAATTATTCGCTAAAAAATACATGAAACTGTGACAGTATTTTATAAGAAAATAAAAAGAAGAACGTTATATTTTCTATCACGAGATAGAAAACCTCATCTTCAAGTATACCTTTATCTCAATAAAAACCTTAAATAACTTATAATCTTAACAAAGTTACTATTGAGATTCCACTTCAACTGATTAGGCAGATAATTATAATTTAAAAAAAATGTGTTCGGGGAATAAAATGTGTGCGTGTCTGTGCGTGTGTGTGTGCGTGTGCTTGCGCGAGAGAAAGCACATTCACCCGTGAGTGTTTATTAATATAATTTATTATTTTTTACTAAAGAATATTGAAACTTTATGCCAAAAAGGACAAACGGGGTAAAGTTTCATAGTAAAAGGACACTTCGAATTTATTCGGAATCAGTTTCAATTTATTTCGTAAATTTGTGAGCAGATTTGAAACTAGCTCAGGAGCTAGGGCTTCATTATTGTTCTTTGGACAAAGTTTTATTTTGAATAAAGATGTTTTATTTATTTATTAATAAAGATGTCATATTCTGTTTTAAGAAAGACTATTTGACTAATTGCGGTGTCCTCTAACCTTTTATTTGTCCAAAGTGTGTTGTAGAATGACCATATATGATTTTTATATTGTGACCAAATTCCGAGTCACATTTCGTTGTCCAATCTCCCTCGTGTCTTCTCCATTGGCCTAAATTTAAGTTACTTTAAATATATCTTTAAATTAAATTTGAATTGTCACATTAACCAAATACTATATACGTAAACTTTAAAAACTTAAAATAAGAGAAGTGTTTGTTACAAAAGCAAAAAATCAATATTTTACAACCGCAAAAGATATTGTTTAACCAATAAAAGCCACAACACGATAAAATTATAGTTACAGTCAAAAATAAATTTATTTAAGTTGATCGTATCAAGAGCAACATTTAATATATCAATTTTACAATATATATGTTTTCTATAGCGCCCACTACACGACCGACGAGATTTTTAAGTACACTTTTGCAAGACACTGTTAAACGTTGATTTGTTTTGCGTGTCAACATTTTGTTGACGATTGCTTCCCAATGTTCACGATACATTGCGCGCTCAAGAATATGATGAGGATGGCAATATCTGCACTCTCTCATTTCCGAGATGAATGATTTTTGTGATTTTATTTAGGACATTAAAAGTAGCCTTATCACAAAGCTTGCGGTACGATTTACCCCCTTAATCAGGTCCTATCGAATAATCATTTCTTAGCGGATATCCTGTAACTATAAACTACTGTTGGACAAATTTGATCAATGTACGTCCCGCAGTTTTCGAGATATCGTGTTAGGTGAACTTTTGCTTTTATTTCCCTTCCGTTCGGTACTCGATAGCGTATAGACGTATGACAGTCAGTGGTGTTTAATTTAAAATATTCTGGTGTAAAAGTGTTGTTTTGAACTGAAAAAGTGTCATACTAAACTTTTAATGGCATAAGTTTGAGATCTTAGTGTTTTCGTGATGTGACTATTGTGATCGTAAAAAGATATTTGGTAAAATATTTTACTATTTTTGTTGCAAGCACAAACTAGTTTATCATCTACCTACACAACAAAGTGAAATTAAACACCTACATAAAATTAATAGCAATTACGCATATCATAGGACTTGCTCTGAAGAGTTGTTTTAATAGAAAATATATTACTTTTTAAATAAATTATCTTTGTCCTTACATCATAACCTAGAACATGGACAAATCATTCTCTGAATCCAACCTAAACGAGCTTAATGTTGATAAAACCCCTCCTTCAAGCTTCGTTAATCAACGGATAAAACGTCGTAGAGAGGAAGATAATGCATTCGATTCTCTTAAAGACGATTTGAAAAATGTGACATCTTTTCTCTCAGCACAAAAATCTGAACTCCAAACAATTCAATCAACTTTAGGTGATATTAAGAAGTCTAACATAAATATAGAAAATTCGATTGCTTTTTTTAACAAAACAGAATGAAGAACTGCAAGGCAAAGTAAATTTATTAGAAATACAATCTAAAAAAGACAAAGAATATATAACTATTTTGGAGAATAAGATCGAAGATATGCAGAGAAATAGTCGCAAAACCTGCTTAGAAATAAAAAACGTGCCAAAGAAAAATAAAGAAACAAATCAAGATCTAATTAATATGGTTATAACTCTATCGGAAAATGTTAATAACAAAATCACCAAATCAGATATTAGGGATATCTATCGAGTTCAGAAAAAAAAGGAAGGTAGCAATAATACTCCTATAATTATTGAACTGGGCTCAAATTTTATAAAGAATGATTTCCTAAAAGCATGTAAAACTTTTAATCTTAGAAATAAAGAAAAATTGCGTGCCAAGGAACTTGGTTTCCGTACTGAAGAAGATACACCGATATATGTATCGGAGCAATTGACAGCAAAAGGCGGACGTTTGTTTTTCCTTGCTAGAGATCTCTCGGCATCCAAAAAATATCGATTTTGCTGGACCTCATTTGCTAAAATTTTTGTACGCAAAGATGAAAACTCTCCAATAATCCGCATCAACAATGAAGCACAGATCCATCAATTAATGCAAAAAATATTACTAATAGGCATTGCATACCTCTTTAATGTAACTCTTTTATATAACTATTATTTACATTGTCGTTGCACTAAATTTCAATATTATTTTTTTGTCGTGACTTGCTTAATCCACTCATCCAAATTACTTATAAACTATTTTTACTTACTCACTTACACACACACAATCATCCTTAAATACATTTACACCCACACACAAATACTTTATACAACTCTATATATTCCAGCGCAACTTTCAAATATGCGTTCACAAGAACGTGCTAATTATATCGGATTTCATTTAACTGTTTATAATGGATGAATCACTACAAACTTTACAAGAATTAGATAATATAGAAATATCAAAAAGTATTGAATGTTCTATTGACGATCTTCACAAAAATTCATGTATTAATAAATCAAGCTTAAATATAGTATCACAAAATATAAGAAGTATATACACTAATTTTAATGATTTTGAAATAAACTTTTCGCAATTCAAATTTAATATTGATGTTATTATTTTCACGGAATGCAGACTACACTTAAATAAGCAAATTCCTCACTTATCTAACTATAATTCCTACATTACTGCTTACTCGTTAAACCAAAATGACGGTGTGGTCGCTTATATAAAAAATGACCACCAAGTTAAAGTAAGAGAAATTAGACTGATAAATGCGTCTTGTTTGGAAATTACTTTATATAATAATATAATATTGACAATATATAGATCGCCCTCAATCATTAATGCAGAAGGTTTTATTGATTCCCTACTATCACATCTAGAATCCATTACCACATCACATAATGTTATAATTACAGGGGACATAAACATTAATATTATTTCTAGGGATAATGCACAAACGCATGAACGAAACAATAGACAAAAGTATTTGTCATCTTTAATTATGCGTGGTATACATCCTGGTCACACTCTTCCAACAAGAGCACATTCGTGTTTAGACCATTTTATGATAAAAATCAACACAAAACATACTCGTGCTCTTGTGGCAATCTTAAATACCACAATAACGGATCATTTGATGATTTTCTTGAGCCTGTCTAATGTGTCTAGCTCCCTTAATATCAGGAAAACCAAAATAAAAACTGATTTTTATAATGCACGCAAGTTTTTACAAGAACTAAATCTGGATGAATTGTTTTTATGTACTGATTCAAACAGACTGACAGATCTCTTAATTAAAAAAAATTCAACATCACTTAATGAACACACAAAAATATTAAACAACCCTAGTAATAAACGAATTATCAAACCTTATATAACATCGGGGATTCTAAAGTGTATAAGAAATAGAAATAACATGCAAAGAAAATTAAAATTAGATCCTGGAAAAGATATTTTAAAAATTACTTATAGAAGGTACCTAAATTATTGTAATGCTATTATTAAAAAAGCTAAACGTATATAATATATCGCTTCATGTAAAAATAATAAAACATTATGGTCTACACTCAATGAAATTATTCGATATAAAAATAATAAAACTTATAATGAAAATTTATTGAACATTTTGTCATCATCATCGCTTTCCATTAATTATGTAAATGAGTATTTTGCAAACACTGGTAAAAACTTGGCCGAAGCGATTCTAAGTAAAACTCATTTAGCGAACATTAACTTACCAGCATCTCACATAAATACAATAAGTGGTCATTTGTCTTCTTTTGTGCTTTTGGATACTGATCCAGTTTCTTGTAATTACTAACACAATGATCCATGGTGATTGAAATAAAAAGATTTATTATTATATTATTATTATTATAATAACCACCAATAAAAAGTCATAATACTGTTATCAATGATGGTAGCACTACAAACACGATATGTCACTACTGCCGCCATTGCGACCGAATAATTACATTCTTCTTAAATCATGATTGTCATGGTGGTACATTACTGATATACAATTAACACTGATTGCAATGAACCTTTTACTGAACCTTGGTAATTACAGAACTTTTATAATTTTAAATTATAATTTGTTAGGTTGCTAAAATATTTATTTTAATATTAATGAATTTTAACACAGGCATTAAGTTGTCTACCTTAGGAACAGACGTCCATGTGTCATATAGTCCTGTATATATTTATTATTATTTAAGTATCCGTTGTGGTTTAATTACTGTAAATTTAGTTTCATTTAATATAGTATAGAGCATTCAAAACGAGGGTAATTAAGTAATGAAATGTGAAACCTTATTTGATATACAACGAAAATTTTAAATTAAATAGAAAAACAAATTATTATTACATTGTCACATTGATAACGTTCTGTCATTGTACGAATTACTGTCACGTAAACGTTTTTTTTTCAACCGGGTTAGTATATTGTTATAGAGTAGAAATTTAATACCTAAAAACTTTGTAAACATAAACATCATATTTATATAGCACACACTTCCTTCATACAGCCATCATTTAAATAGAAAGCCCAACCGCATCACTTCATACAGTTCTAACCAAAAAATGTATCTTCAATACAGTCCTCCATACAATTCATTCAAAATGTGGAGCCGGCTGATAAAGAAGATTTATTTAGTTTAAACTTATAACAGTACTACTAAGTCAATGTTACAGACAGTCTTAATTTTACATTATGAAACTTTAATGTTATTGTAAAAATATCTATATCGATAATTCTAAGATTTAAAAGTCAAACAGGGTCAATTTTCTTTAAATATAGTTCACATACTGAAACTCAAATAAAGTTTTCTACGCAAATACGCCACTTATATACAAAAACATTGATTATTTTAAAAACATTTTAAAAAGATGACCTTTAAACAAAGGTCATCTTTTTGATCATGTGACAAAGTAAATCCCTGAAAGGTGGATGAATCGATTAAAGGAATATTTCTCCAACAAAGCAGATTTTTTTCCATTTTGGTATTTGGTAATGAAAACATGTACAAATTTTCGTTTTATCAACGAATAAAGAACTATGTCCGGTATAGTTTTTGTACAATAAATTATTTTATTATCCGCTGAGGAGGCGATCGCTAGGTTAAGTAGTAGTAGCTCTTCAGAGCCGGATTACTGCGGGACCACTGTATCTATAAATATTAAAGTGTCAAATGAGGTAATTACAAGTGACTACTAATACCTATAGACTATTATACTACCAAAAGGCTAGCACATCAGCTACTGGACTTCGAGAAATAAGTATGCTTGAAAATTATAGGTAATTCGGTTCCGAAATACCAGAATTAAAAAGTAGTTCCACGCTTACAAATGAATTATATATGTTTATTAAAGAAAGAAGAAAAAGAAAAGAAAAAATTTCTTTCTTTTTCTATACGTATATTAATGAAGCGTTCTTTAAAATATTTAAATGGTGCTTTTCCTTTTACAGCCCGATCTTACAAAAACGAATTCGATTGTAAGAATATTCAACAAAATCTACTTCTTAGTTCTTATACCAATTCCTTATGAAACAGTCTATAAAATACATTTAAAATATATAAAAAAACTAACATGAAGATTGTTTCATGTTACAAAGTTAATAAATTCCGTTCAAGTTAAATAAATTTACTTTGGAAAAATCGGCAGTTGCAATTTAGTCTTGCCCAATATTGATTTGAAGTACTTGCACGCAGTTTGTACCAAAAAATTCCTGCCTGCTAAAAAAGGAAATTCCTGCCCTACAAAATATATCAGCAGAATAGTGCTCAAGTCTGCATCTATGAGCTCTGACTCTGGAACAATGCAAAGACGAAGGTAAAAGTTATGTTTAAAAAAAATGGTTTTCCGTACTTTGGTTTGGGGACGTTAATTTTAAGCGATAACGCCGAACGCTCTGGCCAATTGTGTCTATCTATCGCTTGTTTTGCGCTCTTGCTTGACAGCAACGTGACAATGAGTTATACTTTTTCTTACGTGCAGCCGCAGCAGGCGTTCATAGATTTATATGACGTCATCAAGTCAAATGAACACAGAAACACTTAACTCAGCGACATTAGTTTCTTATAAACGGGTGTAAAAGCAGGTACATCGGAAAAGTCTGCTACACATAATAAAGAAAAATATTTGCTCCAGTTAATTGTTCATAACTTTTGCAATTTTTGCGAGCGCTACTTCAAATTTTTCAAAATCTATCCATATGCGATTCCAAAGCGAATGAAATATCGATTATATTTATAGGACAAGGCATAAAAAGTTCCATCTAAAAAGCACTTCTCGACTAGACTACATGGCTAATCTACCCAGTAACGTATGAGGACGCCATTTGTATAATTATTATGTATATGGGAAGGCAGTTTGTTTTTGAGCTCTTTCCCATTTAAAATCCAGATTATATACAGATAATTTATAAAATTAAAAAACAGACTCATGATAGATGAAAAAAATATAAGTATTTTAGTGACGCCACTCCTTGCGGAAAGAATTTTTTAATTCTTAATATGTTTTTAGCTGGATATTGATATAATTATTAACCTGTAAAGAAAAACCTTTTATTTGTCTATAATCTATATAAAGACATTTTACATATTTTGAAAAACTCGAGATCGATTTATAATCGAAATTCGGCCACAAGATTTGCGTACTATATGTTTATGTGAAGCTATACAAAATTTAAATTCTTTGTACAAACGACATTATAATAATTTTTTTATTAAAATGGCGTTTGTACAAAGAATTCATTTAATAAATTGCAATAAAAGTAAATTTGACAGTTTTGTCGTCGTCATGACTCATCGGGATTCCTTTTAAATTACGAAACCACTTACAAGATTTTATAAATTATTTATTTTATTAATTATCAAATTTGTCCCTAGTTAAATTTAAAATACATCTTGAAAACACGCTTATTCGTAAAGCGTATTATACTGACGAAGGCTATATTAAAGATAAAATATATAATGCTTTGAGTTGAGTCGCTCCAGCTTTGTACTTGATAGTTAACATGCAATAATGGGAAACTCATTTCTGTAAGAACTGTTTTTAAAAGAGTGGCTAACGAGTTTCTTGCTGATTCTTCTCGTGACTCTACTCTTTCGAATCAGTGGTAGCTTTTAGAATATTTGAAGGAATGAATACGAGGGAAAATCGGTGTAATGCTGTAACCCGAAAGCTACACCACCGAATCCGCCACCAAAGCACAGCATTACACTGACTTTCCGATATTTTTTTTAAATTTTATTAATATAATTTATTTGTTTAGTTAGTTATTTATATCATTAATATTGTTAGTTTTATTTTCTTTATATAATTTCATATACTGCGTTGGCAACAGTTGCATCAAGTAAGGACAGAAAAGCAGTTGGTAGGCGGGTCCACAGTCTTTTCGCTGACATACTGTAATTTTCAACTTTATATATTAAACTTTATTGTATAGCAAAATTAATAATCTCTGTATGTTTGGCGAATAAAGTTTTATTATTATTATTACTTAAACTAATTTTAAGGAAATTTGGTCAAAAAATAAATACCTATTTTTATTACATAATTATAACGAGAATCGAGTACCGAACACCCTCTTTCAGTATTCTAAGTGTCTCACCAGTTACCCTGCGACCCGGAAATATAAAAAAAATTGTTAACTGGTACCCGCAATACGGGAATACCTAGTGCGGGTACCGTCGGACACCTCTCACTTTAACTATGGTTATTTATTCTTTCAAATAAATATTTTCATTTTCAATAATCCTTAGTATAAATCAAGGTCTGCCGCCGCGTCTGTCTGTCTGTTCGCTATAAAACTTCCGAACGGATCATTACTAGTTAAGAGTGATTCACGAGGAAGGTTTATACGTATAATGCATACATATAATAGGCAATAAAAGCCGAGAAAACGTATTTTTCCTCCTCCTGAATATAAACCGCTCTAACAACTTTTATATTACACTTTTAATAAAAAAAGTAATGAACTTACGAAGCTAATTTAAAGAATACCATATTAATGCTTATCCAATGAAATATCCTAAACACGTTGCATTTTATGGAGATCAAAATTGCCCTTTACAACATTTGATTAAAAGGAATATCATAAAATGCTTTGATAATCAACAGTGAGAGTCAGCCAACTTCCGGTTACGGTCGCATTTCAGCTGAGATAGCGAAAAGACATGTGTGAAAAGTGTGTTTGTGTGTGAAGGGTGTATTGTAATTGAACACAATACGTTTTATTTTTAATTCGAGATCGAGATAAAAGACCCGACTCTTTCACTATATACTTATGCTTTACAATAATGACTCACGACATATGCAAATCTAGATATTTACTCAAAGAGATGCAGATCGCGGTGGCGTCTAATATACATAATATGCTAAAATCGTATTGATATGATATATTTACTTTCAAATATTGTGTAACACATGACAGCACGTGTATCGTTCACGTGTAATTAGTGCTGTTTAAGTACCGATGCATCATTTGACTTTATAAACAACTTCTGAGACTCTATCCTAATAATGACGATGACATGAGATTAGTATGACATTTTATAGTATGACAACTTGGCATGGTTGATCGAACAAACTTTTATCTATATATATACATATTTATGTTACAAATGGCAAACGAGTAAGGGGTTGACATAAGTTACTACAGACGCCCATGAACTACTGTACCGACAGAAGGCTAACGCAAGCGCCACGCTTGCAGCCCTTTTGGATTGCAGCCCAAATGGGCTGGCGCGTCCGGGTAACAGTACCTCTTTCTCACATATGATCGGCGTGAAGTGGCGGCAATGCTGTCACGTGAAGTGATGGTATTGTCACGTTCCGTTCGTATTGTAAGATATCTTTAAAGACCGGCAACGCATTTGCGAGCCTTCTGGTGGAGTATATACATGGGCGTCGATAGTCATTTACGTGAATCGCGTGCTCGTTTGCCCCCTTTCAATATAAAAGAATAAAACAAGTATAAAGTTTGTTTACTAGGAGAGGAAGCGAACGGTAGTAGAACTTGATAGCAAATTATTTCGCCAATTTAGGTAAGCTGTGTAAAGGTTGTTTCTTCGTTTTTTTTTATAGGGCCGACGTAAAGTTAATCCGATTTTTCCTGCTATTTATCTTATCGCCTTTATTGTGCAAATTTTGCAGCGAAAACCGGGAAATCCGGTGAAAACCGTGCAAACAGTATATGTTTTTATCATTTTACTCTGATAAGCATTTTATAATTATACGGATTTGTCAAAGTCAAAATCGTTTATTCATATAGACTTTTTAAACACTTATGAACGTCATATGTATAAATAAATAATAAGAATAAATACATACAGGACTATATGACACACGGACGTCTGTTCCTACGGTGGACAACTTAGTGCCTGTGTTATACGTAACAGGCGCCTGCTATACACTTTTTTTTTTTAGAAATATGTAAATACATACATATAGATAATACACCCAGACTTGAGGTGGGAATCGAACCGACGACCCCCGGAGCGGAAGGCAGAGTCACTGCCCACTGCCCCAACGGGCCAGCCACTTTGGCTGGCCCATTTGTTACGACCATTTTCACAATCATTCCGATTTATTCCCAACCATTTTTATTTTCACATTCAAACAATCCTTTACATTATAATGGGATTTTTGAATGAGTTTATTTTTTATAGACGGTTTAAATTTATTTAAAGATGTCTCCCGAATACCATAGGGCAGTTTTTTATAAAAATGCGTAGAGTTGCACTTGAATGTGGAGTTAGTTTTATGGAGCCTAGTTGAGTGCATTACTAGATGGTTTGATATGTTTTTTTTTTAAATTTATTATAATGTTTGCGATCCACGTGCAGCGAAAACGTTTTCATATGAATCGGGGGATTTTCCATACTTATCGTTATACGTATTTTTCATTCCGTATCGTCTAACTTTATGTGACTTAAGTTTTAAAAAAATCTAGATTGAGTGGAATTTAAGGTCGCTTGCTACTACGTGAACCATCGTGAGCCACATTTATGTCATACTCTAGTTTACTTTATTCAACTTTAATATACGTATTTCCATTTACCTGGGTGTTGGAGAGTAATGTACGAGGATTCCCTGAATGCACATCGTTATTTACTTTTTTTTTTTGTAGATACCTCGATGGATCCTACGTAAAGTATCGTAAGCCAGTCATATGCACGAGACGTGTCAAATTAACTGTATTAAGTACAGAGTAAAATGTTTAAATATACTTTATTTCCAAATTAATGTATTTAATAAACGGAGGAGGTCGGATATCAAATACAAACCAGTGCTAGAATGGATCACCCATGTAACAAATACATAAGTCTCGTTAAGTCTAAGTGAGTCTCGGCACTTCGTGTGTCACATAGTCCAGTATATATATTTGAGACTATATCAGAGGAAAGTTGATGGTTTCATTGGTGTGTATATCTCAATTGCATTACAATTTTTAAAAGATTCATGACAAGTTTTTAAAGGATTCATATAATAATATAAGGATTCATATAAATAGTTTAATTATTATTTTGGTGGGTTTTGTGAAATTAAAATTTCTCATGTGGTTTTTACAGTTTTTTACAGTTACAGATAAAACTTTTAATTTTTTTCATACTATTTACATTGTAATAGTGTTTATTTTCATATTTTATTTTCAGCTGATATTTGCATGCTTAATGCGAATGTTATGAGAAATACCCATAAAAGGTGAGTAAACATAAAGAAATATTCGTTATATCAGGTAATTCGTTGAACTGAGGTTTGTTATGTTGAGGTTAGGTTGGTCTAAAATTCGTTATAGAAAGGTAAAAGAATAGTTTTACGAACAAAAGCGTATCGAAACATGTCGCGACATGAATCACATACTATAGGATTAAGGGTTATATATTTGTGGGAACTTTATGAAAAGGTTTTGGTGGACAAAACTCGCTAATTAGAAGCATGAATACTTTTTCTTGACACTTGATAATTCGTTATAAGGAGGTTGTTCGCAAAAAATGTTCGCATTGTAAAGGTTTATTTTATATTGACTCTTATGGACAATTCAAGGGGATTACATTGTTCAGAAATAGCTTCTTACAGACTGAAAGAAAGAAAGACTGAAAGAAGAAAATCTTATAAATTGCTTAAATGTTGGTTTCACGTAGTGCCAAACTCATTATAATAATAATTAATAGTAATAAATAGTAGTAAATATCCTTAAAAATAAAATCTCGTAGTATCAAAATTAACTTTCCGCCCTAACTCACGCATGTGTGCGTGTGAGGGGGTCGATGGGAGAGCTAGTGGGTGGAGGGAGGTAAAATTTTTCGTTTTTCGCCCACTTTTCCGTCCCGCTCTAGTTTTTCGTCTCCCTCATTTTTTCTTCGCCGGCTTTCTTCCTAGTGCCCCAAGTGTACTCTTATACGATAAATACATGAGTAACACTATTCATTTAGCAATATTTCATTTCTTATCAGATTTTATCAATCTTTGTTGTGGATCGAGGAAGTCAGTAACCTCAAGCTAAACAATGATGATAGGAATAAACGAATTTTTAGAATTAACTTTATTCATAATATTATGAAAATTTTATTATTTCCATTTTTATTTATTTACTGATATTAGCTTAAATGCGACAGCAACGTGATTGTATATACTATACAAGGGAGTCTAGATAAGGAAGGAAAGTTATATTTTAAGCTGGCGGGACTATCTCTAAATAGTTATCTTTTTGTATCTGTATAGAATTTGGTTCAGGAACTACCAAATATTGTCAGAGGATGGAGGTTTAGCAGAAATTGGTCCAAGATTTGTTCTTAATCCTGTAAGTATAATTTTACTTTAATTCTTGATATTGAATTCAAAATTTATTCAATATATAATGGCACAGTTTTGCTTTATTTAGAACATTTTATATACTGTTATCAGAACTATCTGATTACATATTATTTCATACTAGCTTATACCTGCGACTCCTCGCATGAATTAAGTAATTTTCTTAGTTGAGAGTTTTAATTTTTTTAGAGAGAAAATCTTAATTATTTTGTAGTAAAGTAGCCTATGTTATTCCTTGCAAATGAGATAAGGTGTAGAATTTGCACGTGTCCACGCTGACATAAATATCGAAACGCAGCTCAGGTGCGAATGACTCAAAGCGAATCATATCTCACAAATATTATTTTTGAAATATTCATTCGTAGGAATATGGTCTACACCACTAATTACATAACCCTTAAAACCGTTGATGTTTTGCCTTCTCGTATCAAAATGCTTTGAATTATGCTTATTATGCTTATTGTATATAAAAATCATTAAGGCACTAAAGTATATTTCAGGCTAAAGAAATAATTACATGTCAAAAATCCGATTGTACATTTTATGCAGATCAAAATTGTCTTTTACAGTAAATCAAACAGCAGTCGCAAATAAAAACATTCATCATTTCTAGGATGAACAGTATATTATTAACAGTATTTTTCCTGAATTTTCTTTGCTATAAACCTCACGGCGCCCGAGACCTTTCAAACGAATGCAAAACCGTGGAAATCGGTTTGTGCGTTCTCGAGTTATAGCGTCAGGAAGGAAAACCCGACTTATTTTTATATAGTAGATTTAGAACTGCATGAAAAACTAAACTACTTTGCTTTATTCGTAAAGTAACCTTTATGGAGTCTATCTCCTGATGATGCTTCGGTGTCGAAGCGAAACGTGCGTTGAGGCACATCGGAAAGTCAGCGTAGTGCTGTTGTTATGTAAGTAAGATTATTTTCTTATTATTTGTTTTTGAAGATGACTTGTTTCAGCTGTTTTATGTCGCGCCTGGTGTAGAGTAACGACTGCTACATTGCGAGTGTGGGGTCGCTCAGACTTGCGACTAATAATCTAGATACGATTAAATATAGTAAAACTGTTGTTATATAAGTAAGATTATTTTCTTATTATTATTTTTTGAAGATGACTTGTTTCAGCTGTTTTATGTCGCGCTTGTTGTAGAGTAATGAGTGCTACATTGCGAGTGTTAGGTTGCTCAGACTTGCGACTAATAGTAATCTAGATACAAACAGATACAATAATCATTAAATATGTACTTGCTAATTTAATTAGGTACTTGAAATAAGTTAATTTCGTGTCTTTGAAAACTCGTAAAGTCACTTACGTGAGTACGTAGAGTCACTTATGTAAAATCTTTTTCAAAGAGAATCAAAGAGAAAAAAATCGAAGAGAAAAACCACATGGAAAATGTTTTATTCAATTTTACGCTTTACGTTTGGATTTTTTTTTAAAGAAAAGTTACTTGTGTATTTTGTTATTTCTCCTTGCTTTGGAATGTCATAAGAATTATATCTTTATGGAAAGGCATCTTTATGCAAAGGCAGGTTATTTGTCGGGAGGTCTATATTTATCTGTATAAAGGTAACTAAATAGATATAATCATGTAATGGATTAATCTCTAAGAAGTGTGACTTGATGTAATCAACACAACCTTTGTCACGACTGTTAGTAATATATGATGATGTATGAAAGAAAATCGTTTTAGTTATATACTTTAATAGTTTTAATAAAATTAATGTAATGTGTAATTAAATAATAATATCAAAAATATGCCGAAACATATCAATAAAATCTTGCTTGTATCTTGATTACCAAATGAAAACAAAATAAAAAAAAAATGCGTATGTACGTAATTTTTAATGTGGACGCTTCTCTAGGCGCGCTGGGTGTACTTGACATGGGGAAAAAAACTCCGGCACAGCACTACACTGACTTTCCGATGTGCCTCAACGCACGTTTCGCTTCGATACCGAAGCATCATCAGGAGATAGAATCTACAAAGGTTATTCGTAAACTCTTTTAAATCGTCAAATATTTTAAAACCTACCTCAATATCTATACCTATCCCATCCTCGTCTGTCATATTAAGTCGACGATCGGATAATTAAACTAGGACACGATTAGTAAAGCACTAGTCTATTCTATGAATGACAGCACATGACATATATAACACTACCGACGAAAAGTTTCGCCACTCTTTAAAGTAATTCATACAAAAAAAGAGTTCAATATAATTTAATTAAATTGTAAGTACATGTTAACTAGAAAGTACAAAATTAAACCGACTCAACTCCAAGCAGCTCTATCTTCATACATACATACATAGGTTGATGTATGTTTCTTTTTCAAGAGATGCACCTTAATGTTTAATATATTTTAATTATTGTAAGCCATCAAATATTTTAGTCAATAGTTTATGTTCGTTATAATTATTATTAAAAGATAGTTTAGATTAAAAAGTAGATTTTTTTTTACTTAACCTATTGTGCTCCACAGCTGGGCAAAGGCTTCCCCTTCTCGGTCCACTTTCCTCTTTCTTAGGCCTATCTCACCCACAACTTCCCCGCAAAGGCATCCAAATAATCGCGCCACCTCTTGCTCGGCGTACCGGGTCGTTGGCGGCCATTGGTGGGCATCCAGGAAGTCGCGATATTGGTCCACCTTTGCGAGTCCACTTGAATCACCAGGTCAGTATAATCGCGCAATTTAAAGAATTACCATTGAAGGTGTTTATGGCCGTCATAAAGATAGGAAGGGGGTCTAAAAAGTCTTAAATATATTCGGGATTATTCACTTAGGTCCCTGAGTACAATACAGACGAAATGCAACCACGTTTTTGTATTATACAATCCTAAAATTTTAAAAAATCGGCATAAAGAGTCTCTTGGCATAAAATCTTTATGAAATAGCGAAAGCGTGCAAGTAAAATTCTTCAAAAGGGTCTGAACTTAAAGTTAAGCATATATTCAATCCGAAAATAATTTACATTCTCGAGGATCTCAAATTCCCGCCTGTCTGAGTGGCGGGCGCGTATAACTCGTAAAATTATAAAAAGCTGAGGAATCTCTGCATAACATTAGTGCTAAATCGTTACCTCCATTTTGTTTTTATTGGGATTCATAGCAGACGGATTTTAGCAAAGAAATATGCACATATCTACTACATATAGAGCACCAATTGCACCATCTGCATGGTCATGTGGTTAGCAGATGCGTTCCCGGCATTTAATGACGAGTTAAGGCCACCGGAAAGTCTCATCAACCGAACGAAATGCGACAACAATATTATTACTTGACGTATCAACACTTCACGCCTCCTCATTAAGTAAGAGGTACGTGTACCCGGACGAGGCTGCAGACCAATCTTTAAGAGTAAATTTTGCCTTTAATTTACTTAACCTAGGCTTCTAAGCCTACGGCCTCTAGCCGTTTATATGGACTTAAGGATTTATTTTCACAACTCCGACATACAGATATTTACGTTTTTATATTTCAAAAGACGACGATGCGAATAGAAATGTGAAGTGTCAAAGTGCATGCGATATGTAGGCCCAAGTTTATTTTTTTAACATATTGAACAGATATTTACGTTTTTATATTTCAAAAGACGACGAAGCGAATAGAAATTTGAAGTGTCAAAGTGCATGCGATATGTAGGCCCAAGTTTATTTTTAAAAATATTGAAGTCCACTAACAGGCATACTTGTCAAGAGTTAATTTCGTGCCTTCAGATTCGATGTGATTGATGAACTCCCCATTTCCCCACAAAAGGGGCCCATTCATAAATTATCGGCGACAAATTACTCTATCAAGTTGTAGTAACAATTGGAGTTTTTAGCGGTCGCTCACTTTCATTAATCATATGCCTTCAAGCCTTTCATATCTGTGTGTAGTATCACTCTCTACATAAACAGGGGTGCCATCAATCTAAAACTCGGAGCATTAAATCAATCATGTATAAATTCCCCGTCTCAAGAAAGCCTGGAAAATTTGTGAAAAACGTATCAACTTTAAGTGATGTTTAACTCAAATAAGCTTTTACAAAGAGTAAAAAGGCACAAATGCTTTTTCTTCTATCTGGCGTTAGCCTGGACTAATGCAAGGATCTAATTAAATTGCAAAAAATGTGGCTGGAGGGCGAGTTAAGATGACCGACTGCCTAGTGAAACACAATCTCTACAATCTCACGACAAATATAACTCAGTGACATTAATCGAGACTGTTTTACGTGCCTTCCAAAACACGGAGGCGATCAGTTATTCAAAAAATCTGTGTGGGAATGGGGAGCCTGGTATCTACTACCCGACCGTGGTAAGAACTGATTAACCTCGAGATCGAGTCAAATGCCGGCCACTGATTAACCGCCGCCCTCTTAGCGTGTTCGGAGACGCTGACAATAAAAAAAAGTTACGAGAAACCGTTGACAATATTGCTTTACAAAATAAAATACAATTAATTGGCCTGATACTTCTTTAAAATCACTGTAAGCGGTTCAATTAAATAATAGTAAAGATTAATACTTTAGATTCATCTTTTCAACGCTCCTCTTAAAATTAACTCATTATAAGCATATTTTCCTTTTACAAACAACAACAAAAAAAAAAGTTAAATTGATACCGAAATTGGGGCCTTTCCCTTTTATGTAATAACTATGTTAACCAAAGAGGAGCCCCAAAGTTTTTATTAGATGAAATCGAATAAAATAAAATCGAGGTTTCCGTAAAACAAGCTATTTACCAACAATTCAACTCGAACCATTCTCAGAAACCCCAATGGATCTAAGAAAAAGTCGGATACTGTCAAAACATTGCTCTCACATGGAGCCAAGTTTTTGTTGCTGGAAAATGTTGATATAATAAAAATACTTATAAAAAGACACTGAAATCCTCTAGGCTTACAAATGGTTTGAGCAAAGTTTTTCATGCATTTTATTACAACAAAACTCCTTAGTTATTACTTGTTAAAACCAGAGGAACTCCTTAGTTATATTGACCCAGCCAGCTCTACTTCTGCAGTTTTTCCTTGATCGTGAAGGTTTTCACAGAGATCTGACTTGCCTGTCATACCTCCGTAATGTGTATTATTTGCACCAATAGAATTTATTCATATGCACCGATTGTACACAATAATAGGTATTTAAGATATAATGGACTGTGTGCGTTAAATTTTGCCAAGGCGGTATCGTAAAGAGCGCAATAAAAAGTATAAACTGACCTCCAAAATTTCTACAATATAATAGAACTTGGTACTTATCTAATTGAAGGACTCAAAATATTTTGTAACCTTTAAGCTATAAGTCAAAAGCTATAAGCTATAAGCTTCAAATTCACCATAGATACACGTCGTGTCGTTTCAAAAAAACAGCAGATTTCGATTTCTTCTTGTTTTCTTCTTTTTTGTATATAACCTTTTTAGAATTCGTTAATACAACTTCCTCTATACCTTGATATATTTCGGTTCAACACATTTAATATCACAAAAAGGAATACGCTTTAGGACCCCGAAACAGGCGGTGACCCTTCTCTTTAATTACCTACAAAATACTTGCCATTAAAACGGATAGCGGAAAGCTTTTTTTAATGCGAACGGAATACATGCGTTTGTTTCTAAAGGAGATAGGAGTTTTTTCTTTATTAAAAAAGAGAAATATTTTATAGTCAACAAATACACAAGTAAGATTGAACCATGTTAACGGTTAGTCTCGGCACTTGACAGTTCTTTTGTTTAAAAAAAAAGAATATTAGGAATACTTTTTAAGTACGTCTAATATTCCCTTTTCCCCTCCTACTAAGCTTAAATTAAAAGCTTGTATTAGGAGTGGGTGCGACAATACCTACGAAGGTTTACCCATAATGCTTAAACGAAACAATTTGACGAGAAAACCATGTCTGCAGTACAAAATTTTAAAAAAAGAAAAAAATACTATGAAATACCTCTATAATTATTACATGGTTACTGAAAACGTTCTATTGTTTTAATGAAGTCAATATGTAAAGTTTATTATTTTAATTTTACGTAGTGGCAGCCGCCATCTTTTTTGAATGTTTACGCAGACACTCTTTGATCAAATTTCGTGCGTCTTTTGACAAGGTATTTAAAAAAATAACAGTTTTTAAAGCGTGTAAACCTCTTTAGTAGTAATAACATTGAAAGACGTGAACAAAAAGTTGTCATGACATCACATAATATTATGATTCCTCCTTTAATTATTTATTATTGATTAGCTTCAATCGAGCAGCGCTGGAACGGAGCTTTATAAATTATTTGATCCTAACCACGGTTGGGCTCAGTTGGAGCGTGTACTCTTAGCTGAACAAGAAAAACATTAGAAATATTTTTAAATTCCTGATAATTTTTAATTAAAGTTTTTACACAAAATCCAAATGCAAGCGCTTCTAGAGCTATGCTTATTGTTTAAAAACATCAAACAATTATTGCACTATTGTTCTAACCACAAGCTTCATTTTATAGAATAAAACTAATATTTTTCACGAAAATATTTTATAACTGTCAGATTCCAGGCAACCGGAATATTAATACTTAACTCTCTGTCATCGTTAGCCGACTTTCAATAAAATGGAAGTTGTCATTCGTATGATTGTTTGATACCGTTCCCACGTGGTAAAATTTCTCAGGCCGAAATTTCCAATTAATCTGACTTATTTAGTCAGATAAAAAGTTTTTCAGACTTTGTAATTTAAAAAAAAGTTAAATCATTAACCAGCCATTTTTCACTTATGAAATCTGTATCTTACAAAGTAAAAAACTCGTTATCTAACTAAGTAAGTCAGATCAATTGGTAGATTTCGGACTGAGATTTTATTTTCCACAAGGGTTTAGGGTTCCGTAGTCTTACAAGGAACCCTTACAGTTTCGCTCTGTCCTTCCGTTTGGATTCCCTTGGATTTCCAAACTATTAAATTAACGGCTTGACATTTTCCATGTTGATAGAACATGGTACAAACTCATTAGGAAAAATATTTTGAGCAAAATAGAACAACAGCTTGTGAACTTATGGAAAAAATATACCTTTATAGTAATATAAAATACGGAACCCCTCTATAAAAGCCTGCCTTGACACGCTCTCGACCACTTTTATATTAAAGTGACAAAATTAATATAGTAAAAGGTTTTGCTTGAAATGGAAACTGTATCTATCTGTATGAGTGAAACTATAAACTATCTCATCTTTGTACGTCCCGCGGTTTTGGAGATTAAATGTTAGATGACCTTTCGGTTTTATTAAATAGAATAAAAGTAGTAAGATAATATTTCAAAAAAAAAATAGGCTTTAAGGACATTTCAATTAATGTGTTAGTATTGTTTTCAAAATTTGCAATTACATTCGTAAATTGGATTTCCAAAAGGTCCAAAAATGAATATTGAAATTTCAACTTGAAAATTTGTGATTATTTTTATTCATTTACTTTTTTTTTATTCAACACTAACCTTATAAAAGTTCTTTCATAATAATTCCGTATTAAATTTTTATTGGTCAATATCATTCTAATCATATCGAATTCCAATATGATAAAAATCACAACGAATATCATGATAAGTAAATCCTTTCTATTATTACTTTAATTATATTTTATATTTACCTTTATCTTTGTAATAGTCAAATATTACAAAATGTGTAACTCTTCCCTGGTGAGTTAAGTTGTTTCTGCAAAATAAATTAGAACCTCTGAATGCTTAATCATCATCTAAACTGTTTGATATATTTTGACAGACAAGAACGAAAGAATCGAATAATACTCGTTTATTAAACTGTTGAAATGTGCTTAAAATTGGCAAAGACATTATTGTAACATCAGCGACACAATACAGTAATTATAGCGCGTCAGATTAAGGTAAGTTAATTACATGGAAATTAGTTTTCATTTCAATATTCTCACGTATTCAACGTGAAATAGGAAAATGTGAAAGTCATTGTCGCTTGTCATATATTCGAGCGCGATTATTTTTTTTTATTGTGAAGGAAAAAAGTCCTTTAGGGATTACGAAAACCATATAAGCTGACGAATTTCTCAAGACAGTGTAGCTAAAACCATCAAGAGCGCCTAACGTGTCGCTTCAGGCGTTATTATTATTGTCTTACCTTTACATAACCTTTTATAACGTCTTTACACCTAATCTACGTAATCCAATAGATCCCCACAACGCTTTAGTGTCAGGTTTTTGCGTCAATGCGTTTGCAAAATATTTTGAAAATATTAAATTCATTATTAATTTTTCTAATTAAAAAACAGTATACCTAATAATATTTTTGGTTGCTTATGTTTTTGGACTATAATTTATTTTATTGTTAATAAAGTTTTTTTTTAATATGTTTAATGCTTTGCGATCCTTTATATGCGAGCAACCAACGAAATATTTATTTTCTAGAATGTTTCTATTTATAATAGAAAAATGGGCAAACGATTTGACCGCTTCAAACTGACTACTGACGACCAAAGACAAATGCATTGCCACAAGACTGTTAGATATGTATGTCTTTGTACAATTTCGTATAGAGCCCATACAGAGCAGGATATAACGAAGCATACATAGCTTAGCCCGTACTGATCTTTAAAACCTTTCATTATATTTGGAAAATACGTGTCCGAAACCCCTGATATACCTACTGCCGTAATTGCTCGATTTGCCATGGAAAGGAATCCCCCGTCGAAGAGTCTGATTATCTAATTTAATAAAAATAATTCATCGTTTATTGTCAAATTATAATTTCATCCCATAAATAAAAGAAGATAGTGTGACGGTACGAGCCGTGGCCAACTGTCAAATTAAAAAAAAAAAAGGTTTTCGGAGGGAATAGAAAAACGTCAGATGGGTTGGCGGGAAGACATAGTAGAAAAGAACTGTATTAGATCTCCCGAATAAAACTTGTTTTTGGATATTTTAAGTTTCATTTCTTAAAAATAGTTTTGTTTAAGATATGTGTATTGCATCTATTAAGTTTAAAGAATAGTGATTTTTTGTCCTTTTGCTCTGGTGGCAGGGTTTTTGGGTCCTCAAAGTTGTTACGTCTATTATTGCGAAAGCGAGTCAACGACATTTCGCCTTGGACTACCGCCAAATACCCAAAGTGGGACGGAACTACAAACAAATGAAAAATAACCACCATTGAAATTAGACAAGTGGACGACATAATTTCCTGTTTATTGCGGCAGTGCTGAATAAACCTAGGAGACGCACTCGGTCTTCTGGACTTGATCACTGATGATCTTATCGAATTCATCCTTGAACAACGCTCACCGGACTGTTCCCTATAAATCTTCCTGCGATAAGATCACAATGATTCATTCTTTTATAATGATTCATTTGGCAACAGGAACTAAAATTTGCTTTTCCATCATTCATAATAATTTTGAACACTTGAATAATTCACATATAAACTTTATAACTATTTATGTGTAAATATACTTGTACATATATCGCTAATGCCGGAGCCAGACATAGCTCAGTGTTTGTACATTTTTGTCCTTGAAGACTACAAAGTTCTAGAAGACTTAGCGCAGCTACAGGAAGTCCCCGGTCACACTACGTGATCATTGAAATGATCATTCAAATGAAGCTATATCTGGCTCCGGCATAATATTTCTTTTTCATACTTGATGATGACAGTATAGACGTATGCATAATTACTAGTTTTGATGGTTATTTGGTACTTGAATCTTTTAAAATTTTAAAACATTCCTATGAGTCTCTGGACTGGAGAGTAAGTTTACTGGACGCTAAATTATTTTGACACGTTAAATATTCCTTTCGTACCTAGGCCTCAATAAAAGATGTACTTTATTACTTTTTGGGATTCTTTCATACCTGAGACTAAATCAGTTCGACGTGATTTATATTGGTTCTCAGTCACTCCATACGGAATTAGTTCGATGTGATTCCTATTTATGATTGGTCACCTGATGCTAAATTGCTTTGACGTAATTCGTATTGATTTTTGATCACATGATGGTTATAGTATTTTGACATAAATCCTACATGATCCTTAGACTATTATAGTTAGGTGTTTTTTAAAACTTACTATATACTAAAATTTTTATTAAAATTTATATTTACTGGCTTAAGATAACACAATTTCATACTCATGGTTGCAAAAATGAACTACACGCACACAGGTTCCTAAATAAGGTCGTTAAATTCCTAGTGTTAATTATCAATAGTAATCTTCTGGTACAATTTATTCTAATTTCATGGTGTTTAATAAACAGGAAGTCGTAAGGCTGTACATTATTCCTATTCCGGAAATACTTGGGGTCCCCGTAACAAAGTTAAACATCAGTAAAAAGTAATGTGGTTTGATGAAAAATATCCAAATTAAATCACACTGGAATCAGCCAGTTAGGTAATAAAATCGTCAATAGACTAGAGCCTTGACCTCCCCACGGTATTGGCCGCTGGGCGCTGGGCGGCTTTAGCAAATTAGATTACAATAACAACCATAATAGACTCTTGGAAAACATGTTTTTATCCAACTTTACATTGGAAAATCCTGTAAGGCGGGCTTCTCCCTCAACCGACTGTCAACTGTTTTGTGCTAGATATGTCGAGCATTTTACTTGGTTATTCTTCAAGAACATAATATAATAAGCTATGGGACTACTTTTTAATTTCATTAACATTTAAAGAGCTCTATTTCGATTCAGACTTGTCATTTCATTAGAATTTTTGTATAAAAAGTTTTTACAGGGTTGCCTCTCGTATATGTATTTTTTATAAATATCTGTGTAACCTATATATTGTATAACCTACGTAAAACTCGAGAAGGGCTAGCCCAATATAGCTAATATTTTTTTTAAATTAACTTTTCACAACAGAGTCTGCCCGAGCAGCTAGCTAGTAAACAATAAACACCGTTTTTTTAACTAAAAAATTTTATTTTTGGTTATGAGACTAAATCTGGAGATATAAAGGAGATTTTTCATTTTATTGTTTAGTATTTAACAAAAGGGTTATTTCTTTTTTTTTTAAATTGTTTTACGTTTTTTGTTTTCAGGCAAGTCACCCTTCTTCCCCGGCGTGGAGGAAGCGGGAGTTGCGAGCGCTGCGGGCGCCGGCTCACCCTCGGGCCCCGCAGACCAGACACAGGACGTCGTATCTAGGCTTAGTGCAGCTGGTGAGATATCGTCAAGTTACTAAGGGTTGAACAATAGAAAATTCCCTTTGAAACATCCATTAATTATCAAAGTCGATTTCCATATGAAGGGCCAGATAATCTTTGTCCTATCAACGAGATAATTTCAAGTCTCTTCTTGAAGAGACATTTTCCGGCGTACAGACGGTTAGACGGACAGGCACACTAAGTATAAGAGTTTCCTGTAGAAGTATCTGATATAGCAGGTATTTATATTAATATAGTTGCTATGCACAAACAAGTCGCTACTTCTTATGCCGGGGCCAGACATAGCTCAAAATGTTTGTACATTTTTGTCCTTGAAGACTACAAAGTACTACAAAACTCTGCGCAACTACACAAAGTCCCCGGCCACACTACATGATCATTGAAATGAAGCTCTGTTTGGCTCCGGCATTACAATATATTTTCCTTGCTTTTAATACTAGCAGGCCAGATGCTGCCCTGTCTGAACGTTGGGGTACTTACTATTTACTACGTTCTATATTATTATTCCCGCTTCCACTCCCGAACCCGATCCTGTTCCCGGTCCCGTTCCCGGTCCCGTTCCCGTTCCCGTTCCCGTTCCTGGTGTTTTTTTTCTGATATTTATTTAGCCCTTTGTCGGACGGGACATCTTTATGTCGCTGCAATGTTTCAAAATATCTCGATATATTAATACGTTAAGAGAAAACTTATGTAGGTACCAATTTAGGTGAATTGCTCGAATATGAAATTTGACACTTATACCGTAGCTCGTTAGTCTCGCTAAAACTCTAAAACTGCTTGATCGCTTTAATTTCTGTTTCAATTATTTGAGGAATGGTTTAAAAGAAGAAAAAGAAAGGAGGAGTTAAAAGATTATTTAAAAATATTCACATTTTTTCCCAAAATTTTGGTGATAATAGTATCTCTACTCGAAACATTCTTCGTACTTACGTAAGTGCTGGACGACTGAGTTTTTTACCATTCCTTTTTTATTATACAAACTTTGTCCTAACAGTAACGAACACAACAAAAAAGAAATTATCCAATTCGGAGCTGTAGTTTGCACGTGCCTACATTTCAGCGATTTATTTTTATTTGCGAGTATAAATTGAGCTGTAAGCTATCCTATCTTTCAAGTTGAATCAAACTAAACAAGGTGTGTAAATTTGATTAAAATCGGTTTAATAGTTTAGGAGTCCATCGCGGTCAAAAAAGGTGACGTGTAATTTAGATATTTTAAGATGAGGCAAATCCGAGCGGCAGGCTTTTTACCCAATTATATAGGGACATCCATGGACAACTACCACATATTACTATAGAGTATAGATACAGGCTCTACATCATTTTAAACTAAAATACTTCTAGCAACTTTGTATAACTATATATTTACTCATTTGTCCATTAAACAGTAAACTTGAAATTTTCCAATTAATTACGAACCAATACAAAAAAATTTTCTAACTCTAGTCTTCTTAAATTGTTTAAAGCCATTTGAAACTACAGAACTCTTTCCATTACAACAAAAATAGCTCCAATATAATTGAAGAACAAAAACATCTCTCAGGAACGAATAAAACTTTCAAGTGCAAAAAAACTCCACGACATCTTTGTTTTCCTCTACTATGAAATTGCTCTCGACTTGCCATGTTCATAGAACATGCTGAAAACTTATTAGTAAAATTATTTTGAGATAAATCGGAAAACAATTTGTAAAGTTATTTTGCAAAACCTTTATAGCGTATCAGATATGGAGCCCTTCTATATAAGCGTGTCTTGCATACTTTTTATTGACGTCATATTCATATACGATTTTTTTTTAAAAGTTTATTTTTTAGAAAAGGGCCAATAAGAAAAAATACAAACGCGAAACATGTAAAGATATGTTTGGAGGCAAATTATTACTTTGAGCTATTTATAAAAACGTGATTATTATATTAAACATTTAGTTTGCAATAAATCGTTTTATTTCATAATACTCCCCGGAATCCCCACAATCTCACCACTAATATCGGGGCTCATTATTTTATGTGCATTCCGAAAGACGGAGTGGGTGGGATATTTGAAAAACGTGTTAGAATGGTTGTGTCACCCGATCACGTTAATAACTGCTTAACCTAGCGATCGACTTAAACACTATGTTGTTGTTAAATAATGTATATTGAGTTGTAGCACATAAATATTCTTTTTTTCCTTCACCGAAATAATATCCAAGCTAAAAGTTATTTAGAAAATAATTTTATTTTATTTAATAGGAAGCCAACGTTTACACAATATCTTAATGCTAAACTTAGAACATTTTTAATTTAAAGTATAATAACTCATAACAAACCGAATACCCGTATACAAATGTCATCCTCTTCATCTCTTCTTCTTCTTCCTATTTACTTCTTTTTTAACTTTAATATATCGTTATAACATATTATATTTTAAAAATTAAGCGACGCTTTTAAGTACTAATTATAATATTGATTAATTATAAAGAAAAAAAACAAACGTTTATTTGCAACGTAACACATTGTTTATTTGACTGGCCCGTTGGTGCAGTGGGCAGTAGCTCTACCTTTCGCTCCGGGGTTTGAGGGTTCGATTCCTGCCCCGATTTTGGGTGTATTATTCATTTGATTTATCTATATATTTCCATAAAGCCATTTTGGTTAAATATTAGCGAGATGCATATTAATGAGTTTTGTAACAGATTATAAATGTTTTTAATCGTTTTATATTAAATTTTTGTGATGTCAAGTTTAAGAATAAAAGACAGTTTTAAGGCATTAAGGATACAAATTAAAAAGACAGAGCAAATTTTTGCAAAATTATGAAAGAAATATTTTAAATAAATCATTTTCGTTTTCGTACATTCTGTTTTTACGTTACTTAAAAACAAGGAACACTTTCATTCTTTTTCTGATCTTTTATCTAATGCCGGAGCCAGACATAGCTTCATTTGAATGATGATTTCAGTAATCATGTAGTGTGGCGTTTTTGTCAACATACTCATTTAACTTATGAGCAGTTAAATGAGGCGATTTATTCACACATCGTTTTCATTAAAAAAGAAAAAAAAACAACCGACGGCAAGGTTATTTCCTTGTGCGGTATCCGTAAAAACATCTTTTTACCCTTTAAACCTTATAGTTCACCAGCTAAGGCCCGCAACTTCGTTCTTTATATGTATACCTTTACAAATGTCAATAAATTTAAAATTAAAGAATGCTAAATCAAATTAGTTTTAAACAGCTCTTTTGAATTTTCCATCGTTTTTAAATCTACTACTTAGGCTCTCAACGAGAAGAGCCAGCAAGACTTTCTTGAAGTAGTACTCGAAATTGAATAAATTATCATACAAATTCTAAAACATGACTATTTTTGAATTTATGTGTCAGAAAAAAAGTGGTTTTGAAACATTTTTAAACAATTTCGTAAAAATTGTTTCTATAGATATAAAACAAGTGGGGACTTTCAAGAGCATACTCATTTCCCAAAGGCCAGCAAAACGTCTACCATCGCCATCATTACTAGCTATGCTCGTGACTTTGTCCGCATAAAATTAGTTGAAAACATTTAGCGTCATGATATATAGCCTATAGCCTTCCTTGATAAATGGGCTATCTAACACTGAAAGAATTTTCCTAATCGGACCAGTAGTTGAATGCGCTAATCTCAGGAATTACTGGGCCGATTTGAAAAATTCTTTCAATGTTAGATAGCCCATTTATCGAGGAAGGCTATAATATATCATCACACTAAATATTTTGACCTAATTTTACGCGGACATAAATATCCAAAATGTTTCGAGATGAAAATCTTACCATTGTTGCGTATCCCTCTTGCAGTTTTTTCAGTTTAATTTAATGTAATAAGTTTAATTTCATTCAATTTAATTTAATGGCTTAATTTAATAATATAATAATAATAATAACCGACAAGACAATACTCTACAATAGACCGGATATCCTGCTTCATGACAAAACCACGAACATATCAAAGTACTCTTTCCACATCTTCGAGCATTCATTTTTAAATTTTGGTAAAACTTCTGAATAGTCTGGCCGAATATATAAATGACTTTGATACATTGTTTTTCGTAAGGTATTGGATATAATAATAAGGTATCTTTTGATGTCTATAGAACAGTACCCTCACGTCAAAATCCTTCAGCCAGTCCCCCGCTGCGGGTGTGAGTGCAGTTCTTTTATACTTTTCATGTTTTTATACTATTATGTCAGCCTTACTTTATAGCGATATGACATCGTATTATTGAACATATTTATTATTTACAATTAGCCATATTCTAACCTAAATTACTTCTCCCATAATACGAACAGGTATTCTAGGCCATCATTTTAATTACAATTCGGTCCAGTCGGCGGCATTGCTTGCATTGCTATGCATATGCTAGTCTACGCATCATAAAACTAGGAATTCTTGTAACGCATATTAAAACTGTCGCGAATATGACTACATTACTATGATACAAGAATGCCGAAGTGGTAAATATAATTCCAAATACAATGGAGTTTTCTATAGATAGTTTTTAGTATGTTACACCTGTGACTCGAAAATAATTAAAAGGTTTCGATGGAAAAAAATCACAAACTTTGTGAGTTTGCATGTTCCGGGTAATCTGCGTTTCTACTGGTCCGATTTTAAGAATGTTTTTATTGTTAGAAAGGTACATTATACAGAAACACTATGGGCGTACTTTTATTGTGGTAAATACATATATTTCAATTGCACGAGGAGGTCGTGGCCTAATCAGTGGTCGGCATTTGAGTCTTGCTGCGACCGGGTGATAGATGGATGACCCATTCCAACACTGGTTTATATTTAATATTCGACCTCCTCTGTGTTTTGAAAGGCACATAAAACGGTGGGACCCGGTTAATGTCTCGTGATAAACGAGTGATATTCGTCGTCAGGTTATAGAGATCGTGGGGGTTTTTAGGATAACGTCAGAGGACAATCGGTTATCTTAACTCGCTTCGCAGGCGAATCCCCTGCAATATAAGCGAGTCCAGGTACTAGATTGGGATAACGCTAGGAAGAAGAAGATATATGTCAATTGCACTGGCACAAAAAGAGAGCGATGGGCTAGTATATGTAAATTATCAACTTATTCGACCCCTATGCTGCAAAAAAATTAATTTATTTACATCCACATCGCTTTTTTATCTACCTTCATATTAAAGCACCTATCCATGCCAATTTGTCTTCCGCACGAGCAAATTATTATTAAGAATGAATCATTTTTTACTCACTTTTCTCAAAACCCTACAAGCGATTTTTTCTTCTCTAGAAAACACTTTCAGGCACGATTCCACTCACAAATGGATAACCGATAATTTAATAATCACGTGGGACTCGCAGACTGCCAGAAAACCCATTAAAACACAGCAGAATCATCGAAGTCCACTGAGCACACCTGAGCCTCGCTTTCACCTACCTCTCTGATTCACTGGCTGAAGTTGCTTCTATATCGAAGAGTTAACGGTGGGGTAAAAAATAAGAGAGCAGATACAGAGATGAGAGTCATAATTTGATTCCCGCTCCAGAAAGTCTCTTTTAGTGATATTACGCTTTCACCAAAGAAGGTCACCGTTTATTATTCCACCTCTTACCTATTCTAATACCGAAGCCAGACATAGCTGAAATGATCATACAAATGAAGCTTTGTCTGGCTCCGGCATATTCCCTCACAAACAAGCTTAATATTTACTAAGATTACAAATAGGATTTCCATACTATACAAGTTAAGATCCGAACCTAATCATAAATCCAAGCTTGACCTTTATTTATAATCTTGAAATGTTTACTTAATCGAATGTTATTCTCGTGAATGGTATACATCGATTTCGATCTATAAGTGTTGTTTAATTTACACGCTTGAATTAGACAACTTACCACGTAAAATGGAGTAGTCCCTTAAAAAGTAAATAAAATTCCTTAGATGCTGGAAAATATTCGACACCATAGATTTCCACTTTTTTAATGTCAGGGAATAAATGGGCAACTTGTCTTGGTCTAAGAATCCTATGAATACATATTATACCTATTTGCGAACAGAAGAGAAAAGTTACCGCACTGTGGTGTGTTGCAAAAGTACCTTAGGAACTCTATAATAATAACTTCACTGTAGTAAGTATAAAAGAAATAAAGTATGCAGAGCATGTTATTACTTATCGGGGCCCTCATCGCGGCTGATCCCAAAGGAGTGTTAAATCATACCCAACTCAACATTATACAGTGCTGTATTCTTTAAGCAAAGCTATTTGAAAACCGAAAAAAGATGTAGTATAAAATGACCACAGCTACCTAAGTAGTAATAAATACAATATGTTTGAATTTTACACACTTTATGTTTCTCGTTGCGGCATATTTAGTTTTAATTTCAACTAAACCTAAATGCCTAAATAAAACCAAGCGATTCCAACTATCAGATTTTAGTCCATTAGTCTATTAATTCTCTCTGCGAAACTATTTATTGACATTATGACATACTATTGACTGCATATTTCTATTTTAATCCCAATTGTTGTCTCAGGATAATATGAAATTGATTAAATTAAAAAATAAATTTTAAAATAGCCCGTTGGCGCAGTTGGTACTCAGCCTTCTGCTCCGGGGGTTGTGGATTCGATTCACGCCTCGTATCTGGGCGTATTATCTATAAGAATAAATATATTTCTAAAAAAAATATTTGTGTATAATTTTGTAAGTTTCACGGTTCACAAACCACAATTTATCACTTAAAAAGTAATGAATATTATGTAAGCATTTGCATAAATAAAATATTTACATATATTGACTGGCCCGTTGGCGCAGTGGGCAGTGACTCTGCCTTCCTCTCCGGGGGTCGTGGGTTCGATTCCCACCTCGAGTCTGGGTGTATATTTATATGTATATATTTATATATTTAAAAAAAAAAAATTGTCTGTAGCAGGCGGCTGTTACCTATAACACAGGCATTAAATTGTCTAACTTAGGAACAGACGCCCGTGTGTCATATACTCCTACATATTTATTTATGATAATGGAATAACTTTAATAAGTTATGAATCATTAAATGTAACTAATACGAAAAAACTATTTTTCTTTAGCACATAAATAATAAATTAAAGAAAAAGATTATATAGGACAATTCAAATGCAGAGTTTCAAATTCAAAAGTTTATCTATTCATTCTTTAAGCCTTAATATACTTTATTTATATAACTTAAAATTTGCAATTTTAACGCGAGTGGATATATATGTATGTATATACTTTTTTTTAATTATTAAATGAGTCAACTTAATCTCAAAGCCTTATATTCCTTTCCAAATGTACGTACATCAATTAAAAGTAACATTTAACTTTACCTGGCAATGCCATTGAAAAGTGGATTGACCTAGATTCAAAACGTAAGTTTGCTGACGTTCTAATTAATAATTTCTTTAATAGAGGTACGTAATCTAAAATGTGAATTGATTTATTCGAATTAGTAAATGTTGTAAGGATACTTTACAAAATGATTTATTATTAAATCATATTGTAAAGTAAACCAAAAAGGTTCCCCGCTAAACTGATGCTCGTTTATTCATTTTGCTTACATATGTCAACCCTCTCAGTAGTAGATCTTTACAAGCTATTTTGAATCGACAAATAACTTGAAAGCTGCCACCGATTCGGAAAAGTTGAGCCACCGAGAAGAACCAGCAAGAAACTTGTTGGGCACTGTTTTAAAAAAATATACACAAATATTTTTGGACTTTACTCTTTAAGAATCGTTTTTTTCTTTGTATTAAAGCCCAGGGTATAAAGAATTACGATGAGTACAATCAAACATTACGCCTAATTCTACGCGTTACATGTACAGTAAGGAGTAATATTCAGTTGTACGTCGGAGTTGACACACTTATTTGAACCCTAATGACGATCGAATCTTAGATGTTACCTGGTTGTTATGAAGATACCTGTTCCCTCTTGTGGTAAGGCTACCCTAGGTATATGGTTGAATGGATGTGATTGGAAATCAGATGGTGGTAGAGTTCCACAGCTTTTCCTATCGGATTAAAAAATAGTTTTAAAATTTTAATAACGCCTTGTACATACTATAGAATAGTCTGTAATAAATAACTCTAATCCCAAAGCGAAATCTATAATTAATATAAATATATATTTAAGAACTCTACAATTGCGTTAAAAATCCTGTTTGAATTACTTAAGTACGCAAGTAACTGTGAACTCGCCTCTGGTAGGGCCGGCAGCGCATCTGCTGGCCTTCTGGTCGTGCAGATGTCTATGGGCGCCGGTAGGCACTCCGGTGCCTGCTGCCTGCTCGTCTGCGCCCTTGTAACATAAAAAAAAACGGCGCTCATTAAAATCGTGTAAATTTAGTCTCTAGTTTAATATTAAATTGTGGAGAAAATATCAACATGTTTATTAAATTATTTCTTTTTTAATACGAGATATATATCGTTCGTTATTTTTGTTTATTAAAGGGCGAGGAACTGACATTGGGCACACACCATATTAATTGAAATTAATACATAAATAATAAATAAATAAATATATACAGGACTATATGACATTTAAAATAGCATTTTTTATTGTGAAGCTGAGCTAATGATATATTTTATTTTGGCGAATTCTTATCATATTTTGTGTTTTTGTATTTCTTATTAAGAACATTCTATAGAATACAATTGCTGCTTCAAACCTTAAGTCAGTATCTTGAATTAATTCTTAACTTCTATATATTTCTTTGAATTGAAATGACCAGAAAACTAAATTTGCTTGTGTGGTATGAAATTGATAAAATGTAGTGCAAATATAATAATAAAACTCGTATAATTAATTAATAGATATTTAATGATGTACAAAACTATCTGTTGCTTGAAAAATCAAATAGTCTTGTATTTTTATAAGGTAGTGTTGTGATGTGTGTGACGTCGATAGTGAACTATTAAAAAAAGTCTCCAATTGACTAGAGTGGAAAAAAATATGGGCATAAGTTAAATAATTTCTAATATGCTTTATATTAGAAATAATTAAGAGAAAGAAACGTACCCAGCGTATACTCCGAATTTTTTTTTAAACTTATTTGTGAAAACAAAGTAATTTTAAGTTGACAAACATTTGAAACTCGTAAATAGATGTTAAAAAGTAAACGTGAATTAAAAAAAAAAATAATAGAACAAACAAAGTCTGAACTGTCACTTTACTTTCAACAAAATCGACTCGTACAGCTCGTAAAAAGGAATATTAGATATACCTAAACAGTATTCCTAATATTATTAAAAAAGAATGTAACCGATAAAGTTACAATGTTATCTATATTTGTAACATTGAAACACGAAGATGTCATGTCAACTGCAAAGTATTCCTATTATCCTTTAGAAAAAAAAATCTAACTGAAAAAGTTACAATTTTATTTTTATTTGTAACATTAAAACATGAAGATATCATGTTAACTGCAAGTATTCCTGTTATTCTTTAGAGAAAAAAAATATAAGTGATAAAGTTACAATTTTATCTTTATTTGTAACATTGAAACATGAAGATATCGTGTCAACTGCAACAGTTGAAAAACGAATAAATATGTCATAGATAGCCAAAATTAACAACATTTTGCTCAAGACCGAGTAATAATTTTTGATAACTCTGTTCTTTATTGTAACGCACAGTATTTCTTGGTTCACTTTATACAACTTCTATAACATACATTTAGTTGCATAAATTTAAACGTAAACATATATAACTAAGCATGGACGGAGAAATTAAAACGAGCATTCCCAAATTTTATTTATCATATAAATATTTTTTATCAAAAAAAAACTTACTTAGAGTTATAATTAACTGAGAAACACAAAATATTGGTGTCCCACTGTGTTTACTTGGCACATATTTGTGTTACCGTAAGTGAAAATTATTACAAATAAGAAGTCTGAAATGGTTTGCTAGTACAGAAAAAAGATGTTAGCTTGTTTATGGTGATAAAAAAATGCAAATAACTATATTTTCTTTCTGAGCGCAAGTCTAAGCAAAGATTCAAGTGCGTTTTGTAAATATCAGCCAAAATAAATCTATCATTCATTTCAAAGACCCTTCAAATCTTTGTAAATACACATTACATGTTACAGAACCTGTCATTTGAAAAGTCCATAGATTTGAATGATATTTGAATATACATATTACAGAAATGGTACGTAATCTATTGTAGGATGAATGTCAAAAAAGTACATTCATTCTAACTTATCCAGTTAACGTTTTCTATTCATTAAAACAATATTATAATATAAGATACGCACATTATTGAATTCACTTCGTGCGGTAGAATTAGTAAACTTCAAGAAAAAATGTTGATTATATATATAATAAGGTTTAAGAAATATAGGATTCCTCAATAGTAACCTAAGACGCGAGTTTTAGAATATAGTTTAAAAATGATATCAAATTTTTATGCGTAGGGTTACCTTTGAAGATATACCTTTTAGCATAATATTAGAATTTTAAATAACGATTTGTGCCTCAATATATAGTAAAATGATCTTTTATATATTTTAATCGTTATTTAATATGATTAAAATATAAACAAATGATTTTGGTAAGAGCCAGCACACATTCTGAAGAAAACATAGGTGAAAAACAGCGAAAATCCGTTATTTTGCAGTCTAGACCGACAGATAAATAGACAAACCGACACCAAAGAGAAAATAAAACAAAAATAAAGAGTTTTCTACGAGGGAAGAACTTTTTGCCAGGACACTTTCCGGGCCGTAATACTTTCATGCATCGTACAGTCCAAGCTTCTAGGATCCTAAAGTTTTGTCACACATACTGAAATGGTATCTCTGTGTCTGAGATAGCAGGAAAACAAGACTGCATATAATAAATGTATATACAAAATTACTAAATACCTGCATCTGAAATAGCATGTAAATAATATCGTCTTAATATATATATATATTTTAATTTTATACTATAACTAGGTATTATAAATATTTTTAAAGGTGTCATTACGCGAATCAACTTTTTTTTTAAATGCTTATATCGCGTAAACCTGTCAAAAGTCTACGGATGGTTCAGCAATTAGAACCATTGTTATAGTATCACATTAAAAAATAATGTAACAATATTGTTTAAGCGACATTATACAAATATTATCAAGTTATATTTAGAAGACAACGAAATCACATTTTAATTTTACAATAACATTCATAAGAACCAGTACTTCATAAATAACTTTTAGGGATGAATGCACTCACTGTGGAAATATGTTGACGAACGCACGGAAAAGAAACAAAAGTAAAGTCCATAAGCATCACAGATTAAAAAAAAAACACGGCCAGACGTTCCACGACGATCGATTATCTATTCGTTTAAGGTGCCCGTAAATAACATAAAATTTAGGTTTAAATAAAGTTCAAAATAAAGTATAACACATAACGACCGAATACTCGCGCCGGCTAGGTTATCGCTGGCCGGATGGTAACGCGACAAAAAAGTTACAACTTCAAAAAATAAACATACACACAACAAAGTGTGGCACGTACACACGAGTGCACCAATCTGGCCTAATGTTGCATTGACACTACAGGGGCGGGGGGTGCCTCGAATACCAGAGTGGTGCAGTTTGCGAAAAAAAATCTATCCCAAAAACTTTTGTGCGCTCCCTACCACCAACCCTCGAGTTACTAGGTAAGGAAGTGGAAACGAGACGGCACGATACGACAGTAACGCGCGCAAGAAAGCTACCCGATACGGAACATTCCAAAATTTTCCATAATTTAGATAAAAGAGGTTTGCTATGATTAGGGTTGTTAAGCTGTTAAATGTTTAATATACCTAATTATTACCATTTGTGTTTGTATATTTTTTGTAAGCTCAATGTTTAATGTTATTATTAAATATGATATCAACCACTTTTGTTTACTTTTTCAATATCGTAAAATTCATGTTGTTTGTAATTCTGCAACAATTGTGTGCAATTGTTTTAACTATTTTCATGTATTACAAAGAAAAAATTATATCTTTGAAATCTATCTCAGTAGAATACCAAAGATACATATCTACGTGAATATTATAATTGTACGATATTTTTTTACGAAGTGCCAGTTTGGAATTCCTTAATTTTCTGTTTCGTTTATGCCGGCGCCAGACATAGCTCAAAGTGTTTGTACATTTTTGTCCCTGAAGACTACAAAGTTCTACAAAACTTTGTGCAGCTACACAAAATCCCCAGCCACGCTACATGATCATTGAAATGAAGCTATGTCTGGTGCGCCTATAGGTAATAAAAGATCAACTTTTCTAAAGCATAACTCATAACCCTTATAAGATCCAAAATAACCATATTGTTGCGAATTTAACGTACATTTTAAAGCTCTAAACAAAATGGCTGAATAAATAAAACATAAATAAATAAATAAAAGTGTCAACCCTGAGAGCGTTCAAATCGGTATTGAGTAGCGCATTATTGTGTGCGTAGGTGTGTGAGAGAGAGGACATAGTTGTTCTTTATCGTGATGCTGTATTTCGGGCGTAGAGACGCGCTGGGAAGCACATGGCGTCCATGACCTTGGGAGGCGAATGCGCGTGAGGCAGGTCCGGGACCCTTCCGCCATCTTGCCGCGCCCCCGCCTCGGTACGATTGTGAAGGGTGTCGAAAATCGATGCTATCCCTCTGCCCTTATACCCCGAAGGGCGAAACCACGGGTACGAATCCCTTCTGATATTGTACCTAAAATTATATAAGCCTATCGAACCTATCTCCTAACACAATCTTTTCGTATTGTAATATTGTCTTTAGTACTTTCAATTTTTTTTTGCACAAGCTAATATTATTTCTATACAAATCTTACATTCTACATCTTTTAGAATCAGTACTTAATATTTTTAAACTGCAATGGCAAGTCAAACTGCTTAAAAATCCAACGCCTATCGCTTTAAAATTCTCATTCACTGATAACGAAAGATATTAATGCATTCTTTTGTGTTTAATCTATATCTTTAAAAGCGAAAGATCACCTAACACGAAATCTCGAAAACTGCGGGAAGTACAAAAGACTAGTTGCTACCCGCGAATTCGTCCCCGTAAAATTAGGTGAAAAAATTTAACGAGATGATATATATCTAGCCTTTCTTGATAAATAGGCTATCTAACACTGATAAAAAATTTTCAAATCGGACCAGTAGTTCTAAAGCTTTTCCCGTTCAAGCAAACAAACAAACTCTTCATCTTTACATATACATATATTACTGTTGATGAAATTTGGCAGGGAGGTATAGTTTATAGTTGGCATCCGGTAAGGATGGATTTTTCCATGGAATCTAATTTAAGTCTATTAAGAGCTACTTTGATTTTACACGGAGTTTTTAATGTTTTATAATAATAAATCCTATACCTAAATTGAAAACTATTATTATTGTGTTGTTATTTACAATGCACAAAATAATTTTTTTTCCAGAAAAAAACAAAAGCATAGACTCAGATCAATTTCGATAAAGAAGTTGCCTGCGACAGCCGATAGGCACTTATCATCAGGTGAACGGCCTGCCCGTCCGTTTGCCGCTCGTCATGTGAAAACACCTTGTTAACATTTTTTATCTCATTTCTTTGAATATTTTTTTTTTATAAATAGCCTGAATTCAAACATTAAGTGCATTGCACCGGGTGCAATTCTTTGTCCCCTGATCCAGAGCAGGTAGTCGAACACTATTGGATTCGCCGAAATAACCCTGTAACCACACCTTTTACAATGAGGGCACGAAATCCTTAATCAAATTCAATGGTTTAATACAAATGCTAGGTATGATTACTGAAAAAAGTAGGCATGAACTACCAGTAATTCCTGAACTAATTAAAATAATTGTATTTAATAAAGGAATTTGAAAGGGGTTAAATGGTGTAATTCTTAAAACAATTTACACACACATGTATACATTTTGCTATAAGGTTGGGTCAAAGTTTAGTCATGAAGACCGTATGTACATTAATTGTCAAATATAACAATGCCGTTGTACAAAGAATTAAAATTATGTTTTAATTATAACTTCAAATAACCATACAGTACGCAGATCTAAAGATTTATACATAATTTTGACCAGCCGACGATCTACAGTATACATACGACGACATAAAGCTTAAGAATTTGTATGTTTGTTTACTTGAACGCGATAATCTCAGGAATTACTGGTCCGATTTGTAAAATTCTTTCAGTTTTAGATAGCCCATTTTGATAGAAGGCTATAGCCTTCCTGGATAAACATATAGTCCTGTATATTTATTATTTAAATAGATTTATATCAACTTCATTTATACTAACTTTGAAGGAATTAGTAGTAAGAAGTTTTTTACAGAATCGCACGGCTATGAACTTTAGGACATCAAGGTGATGGAGGTGAAATTTCAAGTTCAATATGATTTCGCAATTGAAATTTTGAATACCCTAAGCTTCAAGCCCTAGCACGACTTAGCTCAGTTAGTATTTTGGATTTCGTAACATCAATTGTGAGGGTGCGAAATGTAAAGTGAACATAAAGCGGCTTTTGAAGTAGGAAATCGAATACCAGTGGCCGTTTTTATTTCAGCGAAAATCGTATTGCACGGCTGTTTAGAAAAAAGAACATCGGACAGGTGTATGCTGGGGGATTTGCTGAAAATCCTGGATTTGCACACGTTATGTGCACACGTACTATAAATTGGAGTGGCATTACACAGATCGATACCACCCACGTATCTCATCGGCTATATCTCATTATGCTAAAATTCAATCTAATTGTTTTACCTAATTTTAACACGGACGAAGTAGCGGGCATAGGTAGTCATTATTAAGAAGCAATAACTAAGGCTCTTACCTCACCGGGACGCCATGGCGACGTCGCCATCTACGTAGCCATGGATATCTGCGGTTGCCAAATGAGTAGGCTGTAGTAATAGTGACTACGCTTGTAAAGTGAGTTACCTATCCTAAATTTTAATATGACTTGTTTGGATGCGTAATCGGGGACGTCGCCATACCGGCTCTGACTGCCAAGTAATGAAGACGCTCCACATAAATTTATACAAAAGTTTATTGAAGATAATAATTTATTGTTTATTGCCACTTAAATAATTTACCCTTTATCTAAATCTAAATTTATTGATGAGACTTGAAGCTCTAATAGACTAAAGGTTAAGATTAATAATGTGATCACGTATCTTCGTTTGGTTGCCTCTGCGATTAACGGAAGTTGGCAGTCAGCTTCACATACTGCGTTTCATCTTTCGCAAGGCGAAATAATTCGGCGGCACTCGCAATTCTCGTCCACTCCCGGATGTAACGCAACCAGGACTTTATTTTACGACCAACGCTCCTTTTCCCAGCAACTTCTACCATCATGATGAGTTGAAGAAGTGCATATCTATCGTGTCTGAGTACATTTCCTAGATATTCAATTTTTATCATCTTGATGGTTTGCAGAAGTTGTCGGGTTTGATTGACGCGGCTAACCAACATGCGTCTGTATGGCCACATGTCAACTGCTTCTATATGTTTGCGAAGTGCCTCTTTTATTGTCCACTCGTCACACCCGTAGATGTAGCAAAGCAGAAGGCGAATGCGCAAAGATATCTTAAACTTGCGATTGCAGAGTAATTTTATTCATTTTGTAAAAAGAACTTCTAGCTATTTTTATTCTGGTCTTAATTTCCTGATCGCAGTCCCAAGTTTCACAAAGCCAGTTTCCCATATATTTGTATTTTCGCACTCGTTCTAATTTTTGGCCTGCTACCTCTAGCTGAACGTGATCTCTTTTAGTTCTGATCACGTATACGAAATTGCTATTGTTTAAGACGTGAATGCCTGTACTTAAACAAATCCTACGGGACTAATAGCTTGGTAATTATTTAGGACGCTATATGAATATGAAGCAAGGTATATGAAATATATTGTTAGATGAAGTTTGCCCTTACATATATAGAATTGAAGCTTATAAACAAACTTATATAGTTAAGAGCCTTCACCTTTCACATACGGGGAATTAAGTTACTGAGACATGTTAATCGATATGACAAAGCTGTGGTAAATTTCGTGTCTAGTATCGATTTTAAACTACGATTAGTTGAATATTGTAGAAGAAGAATAAGAACTAAAAAATATGTAAAGTCTGCGTTGAATATAAAGATATGATCCAATTTCACCGGTTTTAACTTTTTTTTTTATGAGGCAACTGATTATTTTTTTCTTCTTTACCTTCATCTGACATTGGAAAAAAATCGAAAATTTTGGAATACTAAAACAACAGTACTTAAATTGGGCCAGCCGTCTTCAAGCTATAACGTGACCAAGGACAATAGATTCATTTTTAATTAAAAATAGGACTAATATTTTATATATTATTCCTCAGCATATTACATTAACAGACAAATATAGACAACTTATCATATGCCAAAATTATTTTTTCTTTATCTACACCTAACAGTGTTAAACATCCATATGTTAAGGTTCGAGCAAGCGACAGAGACAAGAGACCGCGTCAAGTATCTTGATATCTTCTGTCTAAACATTTCGAACCGTTGGAGTCGAAGATTCGACTTTGAAAATATTCGTGCTGGACCCATATCGGACCCTCCTTAGTGTCAACTCGGGTTGTATCAGCATTGATTAAAAGCGTGATGCGTATAAAGACATGTCTAGCACGAATATTTTCATCCTAAATACAGTCGAATCTTAGAATTCCAACGGTTCGAAATGTTCGTGCTAGGGTCTCAGTACTCGTTTTTTGGTCTCGCTTGGGAACTGTCGTTCATACATTGCCATATAGGCAGTGAGTGTCACGGTTTCCGCTACTATTAAATGTAGCGGTCGGCGAGTAAGACCGAGACAGGAGATCGTAACAAGTGTCTTGATGTCTATTGCTTGTACTGTACTCGTGGCTCGGTCTCCTCTCTAGGTCTCACTTACGAATTATCTTTCATACATTTGAAGGTAGCGCTTCGCGAGCAAAACCGAGACCGCGACAAGTGTCTTTGTGTCTACTGCTTATACTATATTCGTGTCTCGGTCTCCTGTCTAGGTCTCGCTTGCGAATTATCTTTCATACATTGCGAAATGACCAGTGAGTATCGCTATCACCTGTCTTGGTCGCTTGTTTCGGTTTCGGTCGCGAACCGGTACCTATAAGAATAAAGTTGGCGATACACGTGACCGAGACGGGACACTGCGACGAGAGACCGCGACCCTCGGTTAAAAGGCAATGTATGAACAACGATTCGTAAGTGATATACGAGACAAAAGACAGTGTTCATGCATAGTGAGTAATATGAATGGATATGGTAGAGCGTTCTGAATTTGAATCTATAGTAAGCTTACGAATGTCGGTATGTAGTCTACAGGCGAAATGTTTGAGCCTCTTAACGGCAAGATTTAAGATTAAGTTAGTAATTACAGACGGTTGCACTCAGCCTCTTATTGTTGTTTAAGTGAAACTGTTAAAAGAAGCAAAAACATCTATCAAGTTAAATAGATAGGAATAATAAGAGCAAACAAAAAAACGACTTCGAATTTTCAGTTGGACCAAATTGAAATAGGACCACGCAAGGAGCTCCAGCTTTCAAATAAAAATTGAAAAAAATGCTGTCGAAATGAAAACCTGTTCCTTTATTGAAGTCGGTTGAAAATTGAAAGCCGTCGAAATCGGACGAAATACTTGAATTCCACGCGGTCACAGAGGTTTATTCCTTAAAAAGCTTTTCATGCCCTGGCCTTAAATATGAATATCCATTCTTAAGGAGCTACAAAAAGGTTGGCTTACGGCGTGATTCGAAGGCCTAAATTGAAAACGCCATATATCATGCTACCGGTTATGAATAATTACCGTTGTTAGAATCTTGAGAGGCGTATAGTTAGTGACTAATCCCGGGGGCTTAACGCGCGAGACGACACCAGATGAGAGCGCGCGTTGGCCAGATAAATAACTTAGCGTTTGAAACGTTGTAACTGGGTTTGCTTCAGTACATGCATATTAAACTATTATTATTCTTTGTTGTTTAATAATGAATAAATAACGCGCTGTAAAAAATTTGCTGTCTGGATATTTGATTATTCTCTTTGCAGAATAGATTACTTTTAAATAATAAGAAAACCACTTTTAAAACGGCCCAAGGAACTAAAAAGCAAAAAATAATTAGTACTTTCATATGAATTAGTCGACACCTACTGATTTGTTGAAGTCGGTACCAAGCCGAATAGGTTCCCCGCTAAAACGATGCAGATGACACCGGCATTAAGGTCATTCGTAAATTATGTCACACGAATTTTACGATTTTTACCATTGATCATATTTTTTACTTTTTGTTGTTATTTAATTTTAAGTAAAAAAATTCTTTTAAAAAAGCGTTTATCTACCGACCCTTCACCTTTATCTTCAGACCCTGGATACTGTCAAAAGACAAAGTACTAACCATGCGAACCAAAACTCGATGGAATTATGTCGTATTATAATGGGGTTCCAATAGCCACCCTTCACGCACCAACATCAGACCAACTTCACGCCATTATAAAATTGCATTGTAATTCCACTCGAACCAACATACGTCGCAAGGTAAATAGAAGCTTTTAATTATTAAAAGAAACCAGCAGTTGAATTTTGACATATGATATCACAAAGCCTTTGACCTGCCCCTCCTGACAGCCGTCACACTATGTCACATTTTGGTTACCTTCCTTTAAAGTGTGACGTAATTTACAGGTGACCCCTAGCTCTTAATTCTTACATGATAATAACCCTCAAATGTTCTTTCCGCCGCATCGCCGTCCGAAAACAAATAGCGTTAATTTTTCTGGTTCCAGTACTAGGACTTATATTGCGTTCTAGAAAATTCTAAGTTATTTCGCTCTATTTTCAGAGTGCATTGGCACGATATTCACATAAATTAAACCCTTCCCTCGTTGGCTTAGCTCCCAACGGTCCCCCCCGGGGTGCTTCTACTACATGGCTTGTGTTATAACTTATAAATATATTTATTCAAATGCTATTGGCGTATATCGTCTGTTACACAAAGATAAAATCCTAGTAAATTATTGTAATTTCTAAATAACAGTCTTGTTTAAGTTTATGGGGTTTTTATCACTTGTTGTTAATAAACATATTAATACAATCTTAGTAAAAACACAGTATTATTAAGTAAATGTCTTTTAAGAGTCCTTTTCATTGACAAGGATTTATTTCTATATTGCTAGTATTTTGTATTTATATTTATATTAATATACTAATCTGAAGGGTTTGTTCGTTTGTCTATTTGTTTGTTTGCTTGTCCTACTAGACCCATTTGGAAAACTCTTTTAGTGTTAGATAGCCCATTTATCGAGGATGGTAATGCGGTATATATCATTACGCTAAAATTTAATCTTATATTTTCTTACCTAATTTTACGCGGACGAAGTTACGGGCACTACAGTACAATAAACAAACAAAAATCTCTTCAGCTTTATATATAGTATAAGATTCAAAATTCGGATAGCGGTGTTTTATATAAGAACGCAAGAGTCCTACCATTGAAAATTAATGAAATAATTTAATTTATTAATTTTATTAATGTTCAACGGTCAACAACATTAATTTATATTGGAATACCCACAATGCACATTAAACAATTAACTCGTTGTAATAGCGTAAAATTAATTCCCGTTAGTGGTTTAATTCGTAAAAGGCGTATGTGAAAATAAGTAATCCCATTGGTAGAATTGCCGAAAATTAAATGAATATTTGGAGCCCGTATAATGAAGAATATTGTGGCGTATGTTACAATAATATGGAGGATTTTTATAAAATTTTTAAAATGGTCGTGCTCGTAAAAGGAATGATATCCTAGTATGTTTTGGCTAACTTAATTCTTAAAAATCAAGCCTTTCGAATTATATACATAAAAATAAAATATCCTAAACATGACATAATTGCTAATACTCAAAATTTTAGTCTATCCTATTATTCTACTGCTAATGGCACAAAAATATTGCATTCCCAGTTATTATGTGATAATATTGGGTAGATTAGATGATGATGTGGGGTAGGTCTTAAAGGTAAAATAAATATATACAGGACTATAATATGACACATGCACGTCTGTTCCTAAGGTAGACAACTTAATGCCTGTGTTAGAGGTAACAGCCGCCTGTAATACACATTTTTTTTAGAAATATATAATTATATACATATGGATAATACACCCAGACTCGAGGTGGGAATCGAACCCACGTCCCCCGGAGCAGAAGGCAGCGTCACTGCCCATTGCGCCGACGGGCCAGCATGCGGATGCGGAAAAAGCTTGCCACACGTTTGTTACATTGGCAGTTTTCTTTAAACAAAAATATAATCACGTATACAACATTGTTGTGTGTAATACTACACATTGTCAGAGCTCCAACAATGCGACATAATCTTGTCATATATTATTTTTAAATGGTCGTTGCCATAAAAGAAAAACGTAATTTCAAACCCAACATTATTGCTGAAAATGTTGCGACACGATTATAATGTAAGACATTGTCGTGGTACCAAACATTGTTATATACGGATATTTATTAAAATGGTCGTCTTCGTAAAGGTTAAAGGTAATTCTATTCTTTATAAAATCAGATGTTTGCCATTTTTTTTAATGTTACAAGGGGCAAATGAGCAGGCAGCAGGCAGCCAAGTGCTTACTGACGCCTATCAATATCTGCACGACCAGGAGGGAAGCAGATGCGTTGCCGGCTTTAATAAAGAGTTTGGGCCACCGGGAACTCTCACAAACCGTACGAAATGCGACAACAATACCGTCACTTGACGTGACCGCATTGCCGCCACTTCACGAGGATCTTATGTAAGAATGAGGTACTGGTATTAGGACGACCAATTCGGCTACAAGCATGGCGCTACCTCTATTTAGAAAGACAGGAGTAAAGGAAAGGGATGGAGTAAAAGTATATAAAGGTAGATGGGGAGGAGAGAAAGGATGTGGATACTACTGTCACGGACGGTATAAGGGGAGTGACAATAGCAGCTAGGGTATTCCGGGGTCGCGTAACCGTACTGGATCTGACCAGTTAACGGACAGATAGAGGAAAATCCATCCCATGAGAAGAGGAAAATCCATCCCCAGGGAGGTGAAACTTACTCCACTGGAATGACCACCGAAAATTAATCGTTTCAGAGATTAGCCAAAACATACAGGCCCACGAAATAATAAGTTTTTTTTTGTTATTAGTACTGTATAGGTATAAGCGATCGCGTGCATTTCATTTAAAAAAAAACTTTATTCGTTTGCATAGATGACGGTGGTGTTTTGTAAAACAAAAATGTAATCCCGGAGGCAATATCGCGGCAAATTATTCAGATATTTCAAAACCCGTATTAGTATAATGTAACACGTAGTTAGCTCCGTAATGACGCCGTATAACATCGAGTTAGAAACCCCTGATAGCGGCTGAGTTCATAAAACGGCAGTAAGGAGGAAGTTTATAAGCCGACCAGAATTAGAATATCTGAGGATGAGATGATGTGATGTTATCTCTTGTAAGTTTAATTTTATATTCAAATTTTATACGGGCTTATACTTTCATGCCGATTTCATGAGTCTTATATTGGATGGTTACCTTTATATACCAAAATATGTTCGCATGCGAAGTTTTGTGGCTAATACATTGTGTTTGATCAGCGAACTTAATTTCGCACGTTTGTTCGTAATAAAAATTAATTAAATAAATAAATATATATAGGACAATATGACACACTGACGTCTGTTCCTAAGGTAGACAACTTAATGCCTGTGTTATAGGTAACAGCCGCCTGTTTCATTGTCACATTCCACCTGAGTCGAGCGTGCAAGCGAGAGAATCAAACAAGCAATAGAGGCACAATCGACCTAAGCGTTCAGCGTCAGCAAATAAAGTGATCGTCTGTACACCAACTTTACTGACAACAAACACTTAAAATTGTGTTAAAATAATTAAATTACACAATACAATACTACTACAGTAATAATAAAAAGTATAAATAAAATACCTTTATTTTTAAAATATGAGAAATACAAAACAATTATAATGCTTTATAATTGTTTGGTCTTTATTTACTAGAATCTGTACAAATAGGTAATCTAAATTGAACAAGATGGCGTCTAGCAGATTCTACGAATAGATAAAGCTTAAAATCCCACACATCGAACGTTAGAAAAAGAAAAAGTATCCCAACTTCCGCTTCTTCTTAGGCATTTTACGTGGAATATCTTCTTAGAAACTTATAATTAATTATGTTTGTCTCTGAGATGTTCCCATAAAATCAAGCTGATAGTTCACTATTTCTTTTTTATGGTTCTGTATCTCCAAAGGAAAAAAGGAACCCTTATAGTATCACTTCGTCGTCCGTATGTCAAGACCCTTTATCTTAAGAATGCGTAGAGCTATAAAGTTGAAATTAATAACAAACACTGAGGTCTGCGTTCCCTTGACATTGTAAAATAATCTCTTAACAATGCTCATAGTAAACTTAACAGATAATATACAGTATAGATATCAAATGAAATAACAAGATGGCGAGCTGAAAAAAAAAATTGTCGGCCAGGCCAATGAAAAACATTTATTACTTAAATATTATAAACAAAAAAACAAAATGTAGAACAATGGCGATATTATATTTACAGGGAAATTTAGCTTTTGAGTAATATCTCCATAATATCATACAATAACTTATTAAATAAGGATTTACAATTACAATTTTTCAGTACATTAAATTTAGTTTACAATATTATTATTCAACAAAAAATTTATGTTTTAAGTGCAACTTTAAACATCTACTAGGTGGAGAAGCAAAAAACGTATACAATCACTGCCCGAAAGTGTTCTTTTTAACATATTTCAGTGAGATGTCCAAAAAAGTGAGACCATCATCATTGTGGTCTATATATTTAATGCTAAAAAGAAGACCAGAGTAAAAGTGCAAATTTCACTTTTAGTAACAGCACATTTAATCATTTTAAATTTTAATTGTTTGAAAAGAAAATTAATTAAACTTTGTTTTTCTTAACTAGAAACTTTGTAGTAAATACATATATATTGTAGGTATATTGGTAGTTAAAAGAAAAGTAGATTACGCACTCATTTACCTCTCGGTGCGGTAAACTGTTAATTTCTTCTTTGGAGGGTGCTTAGTACTCGATTCTCGTTATAATTATGTGATAAAAATAGGTACTTAATTTTTGATCAAATTTCCTTAAAATTTAAAAGATTAAATGACGGCTGTCTGTCGGAATTAAACGCGACATCAATTTTAAGTAAAATTAATTTAGTACATTTTTTGGCTATACTTATTAAAAAAATAAGTGATTGGAATAAGTAAAATAGGTATTTTTGCCTGTCCTAAGCCAGGACTAAAGTGTGAAGGGAAAACGGACCATCATCGTACGTCCACGCTAGTATGTTCATGCGTTCCGTATATAATTAGTTAACTTTCTTTTAATCTCAAGTAGTATATTAGAAACGTGTTTTCTTTTTAATGATACGATTAACAATAATTAATAATTATTGCTTATAACTGTGTTCAAAGGTTGTAAATTTAAAAGCGTTTCAACAGTTTGCCTGTTTCTAGCATACAATATAAAAATAAAACATGACTGTTTAATTATTCAATTTCCAATACAATTTATGAATAATTGGTAATTATGCAGTTTGAGGACTTTTCCCAAAAATACAATTTTTTTTCTGTTCGAAGTTGTTGTTTGCACTTTGATGAGTGTAATTCCGTCGCGAGAGGCTGACTTTTTTTGTAAAGTTTTTGAGTTAAGAATGCTGCATTAGGACATTTTCGCGGATTAAAGCAAAGTAGTTTAGCTTCTCATGCATGTCATGGATTTCCGCAAAGTAACGCCTGATTCTATCGAAAATATATATGTATATGTAGTAAAAAAACCTTTTATTCACTATGATTGCGAGAGTAGCTAAGATGCAAGGTATAAAAATGTAGTTATTGAAATTTAAAAAAAAGGAATACTTAAAAAAAATCAAACAACTAAATAACAATGTTTAATGACGGGAATAATATGACATTCAGACAGACAAAAAGCTCACAAAATAGCACACGAATAGCCACAGGAAACAAGGTCTTAATCAACCTTAACCGGTGACTGATTGTCATCTTCAGCTAATATACAAGTAATAAGTTTATAAAAACAATCCTTAATTATGCAAATCTTGTACTGACAATACCTAACATAAAATTTAATGCACTTTACTTTTAATTTCATTATTGAAACATCTACATTAATATTAATCTACTTTATTTGTTCAGAAACACCAGAAACTTCCAAAAAAGAGAAAATCAATGGTAGGTAGCCTGGTTGGTGCTTCAGCTAAAAAGAGTGTCACTGCCAAAATCAAAAATATTAATTAAATAATTAATATTGTAACTTTCTTAAAAGATTTTCTTATAATATGTATTAAGTGGACTAGGCAGACTTAGGCTGCCGGAATGTTGCTGCCGCTATGTAACCTAAATTTAGTATGTTTTTCGCTATAACTTCAAAACGGCTGGGTTTATTTGAATCCTGTCTATATTTTTATTCGCATTGTTTCTTTGAAGGCTAAAGAAAAAAAAGGAAAACTCAAAAGAGTATTTAAAAGTTACTAAAAGATGCAGATTGCCTTTTTGGAATACTAGAATAGATGGCATTAGTACTGGACATTTTGTCTGTCCGTTAATCAAGCAAGACAGCGTCTATCGGGTCGGCTAATTGTGTATAATATAATTTAATGGCCCTCAAGATACAGATAATCCTAGTTTGGGGGCCAATACTGTTTTGATAAAGTGATTAACTTAGTGCAGTTTTCACGATGAAAGCAAAGAAATAACCTAGTCTAAACCTTAATGAAAGAGACTTTTATTTTTATATTATTTCATGTATTCTTACGCACCACCAACTGCTTTATCATTTCGTATATTTCGTTGTCCTAAAGTTTGTGTGGAAGAAATCGCTCTTCAGCTATAACACCGCCGTTTGTACTTCTTTTTTTGCTGTTTGTCACTTTCTTATGTGTTAATTTCTTTTATGGTGTACAATAAAGCGTATAAATAAAAATAAATAAACTCTTAACACTTAACGCACAATGAATGGCACGGATTCGCCAGATAGATAAATAAAATCACATTACTTTCAAATCCTTCTCTTTCATGAAAGAGCCTTAACTTTTCTTCTTTGAAATTTCAGCGTTTATGTGGAGTAGAATATGATAACAAATAACACACATAACAAATAGTTAATAATATAATATGCAGACTCCGACTTCTCTAAACGTTTTCGGTTTTGTATTTTCATTGCATTTTCGATTGTAGTTCTGAATTTTTATTCGCCATTTTGTCACAAGGTTATATCGCGACAGTTTAATTGCATTTTCCTTTGGTTGTGTCAACACATGTCCGCTGTTTTCAATTCGGAAGTTTATAAAATATCCAGAAATGATTTCTATACTTTCAGTAATAGTTTAGAGTGATACAGATATTACTCAGTTGAAACAATAGTATATTTATTAATGAGACGGTATTTTAAGGTTAAATTAACAAAGAAGGAAGAAGAAGCTGAACTGCTAATAAAAACAATTTAATCCCCTCATATAGAACCTAAAGGGCACTCGGGCCAGATTAGTATAATATCGAAGTGAGCTAAAAGCACCGACGGGAATAATAAAAGCAAAAAGGTTATAAATATGAAACATGTCTGAAAACAACGCCACATTATGTATGAGATAACTCTCTTACCAGAAAAAAATATTGCGCTCATAGCTAATAATGCCCGCAAACTCGTCTGCCTTTTTGATTCTTCACTTAAAAGCCTCGCCACAAAGACGAATCACTAGAATAGACTAGACATTAATGGCCTGCTCTCATTCGCGATATTGTACCTGCAAAAGTGATCACATCATAAAGAAATATAAGTTTTCTATTTTGTTAATATTATATATTTAAATAAAACAACAAATTCGCCAATTACGAGAAATAAGCGATTTGAATGAGTCCGCCACATTTTCGTACAGAAACTACTTAGAGATCTTCAAGAATAAGCATGCCCATTTTTCTTAGGCCACAAATATGTCTTGCACATACGTTTTCCTTCAGTTAATGTAATGGTTTATTGGCGTTGGTGATCATTTGATAATTGGGTGAGCAGTATGCCCTCGTCCATGCAAGACTATAAAGCGTAATTCTTATCCTTACAATTGTAAAGCACTGTGTCTCAGTCAGTTTCAACGCCGCGCCCGAGCAACATGTATAATTCCTTTGTGTAACGGCCTCACCGCCGGCGCGTGCTCGCTACAAGCGACCCACAAACAGACAGAACACAGAACAGTAGATATTAATTCCGTGGGTAACATGGAAATCGTGTTCGCAATCTCGAGGCCGCGTCAGCAACTTTAAGAACTTCCGTAGGGTTGCCGCTTATTTTTAACCGACTTTCAGAAACTGGGAAAGGTTTTCAATTCAATAAACTGTGATTAGGAACTTTTTTTAATGCATGCATGTAAGTAAGTATAGCAGTAGTACAGTAACCACGCAGCATTATTACTACCAAAAATGTAAACCTGTTGTCCAGTAGTGGACTTCATTGTGAAAGCCAAATTCGCAAGGCCGCCGCTTCGAAAGACACTATCGGAGAATGTTTTGCTGAAAATATCGCTCCTGAGCAGATCGATGTCAGAACTGAGATTTATTCAAACTAAAAATTAGAGACTGTGTTTGCGGCAAACCTATTGGAAATCTATAGCGGCTTAAACTGCATACACGAGAAACTAAAAGTGGTGCTTTTGTGATTCGGTCGATTTTGTAAGTGGGAAGAGGCAACCCTAGCTAACAAGGCCCGGCGGTGCTGCAGAATCAGCCTCTCGTATAACATCCTCTATTGTACGCGAGTTGCCTCCTAATGGAATATTGAAAGTTTAAACTAAGGAACTATAGCAGTCTAGCGTTTGACCATCGACTCATTTACCTAAGCGACGATATAGCCTACATGCAATACATCGATATCGAAGATTTTTCAATATATATAACTATTGCTCATCTATATAGATATAAGGGGAAATATAATTGGTTCCGTAACTTCACGTACACAAAATTTTACACCACAACGCTGCAATGTATTGAACACAAACAGAACAAGAATGTAATTATAAATATACCACATGAATTTAGTCAGATTCAACGTTGATCCTCATTTTCTCAATAAAATCAAAGATGGCGACATTACGCTTTCAATGAGACGCTTTCATCATTATTCATCTTAAAATAATATGGGAAATTTATTGAAACAATACCTACCGAGCGTCAATTTCAAAATCAAACAAAGGAACAGATAATGATGAAATGTGTATTATGGGGAAAATTTCGATAGCCTCGTTCACTTACTAAATTAAACTCGTGAACAATATCGAAACGGTCATTGTAGAAACGGTCCCTATAAACAATTTCCAAATCACACTAAAGCACAGTACCTGTTCTTTCAATAGATTAATTGTTGCGAACCAGCTCTGTTGATGGATCCGCGACGACAGTAAACAATACCAGTTCAATATTGTATATAACCCGTTGTTTAACTCGATGCTCATGTTTACCTTAATATATTAAAAAAAACACGACGTTTGAACAAAAAGTAATTTGGAACGTAATTGCTTTTTTGTAATTTAGTACTTATTAAGTTTCTGAATTTATTTACACAGTGGTAAATTAAGTGGGAACTGGTACTAAAGTGTCGTTCTGGTCACTATTTTATTAACCTTTTACTGATATGATGACTCCTTTTAGTGAAAGTTCTTTGAGGGGGTATGTAGTCGAAATGAGTAATTTTTGTTTTTTTTTTATCGTTTATTAACAAAAATTGTTTTAAAGTCCAATAATTTTACCAACGATGTCCACACTAGGCGACCTGTATTGTGAAGGTCAAAAAATCTATTTTTCGCTATTTACAGCTAAACGGTAAGTTCTATCATGTTGTCGTCCAGGTAAGAATTATAGATCACACAATCTAATACATAAAATTTAAGTTTGTTTGTTTGTTTGCTTGAACCCGCTTATCTCAGGAACCGATTTGAAAAATTCTTTCAGTGTTAGATAACTTACTTATCGAGGCTATCACCACGCAAAATTTTTTCACTTAATTTTACGCAGTCAAAGTCGCGCATAACAGCCAGTTATCTATAAAGAACGTTTCAATACTTTTGTCCTAAGAGCCACAGTTCATGAGATGGAAGTTTTAATCAGTCACTTTAATTTAGTCATCCATTATATTCATAACTTATACATGACTACAAATATTTAATTCTTCCTAGCGTAACCCCGGTCTAGTGCCAGGCTCCGCTTAGATTGCAGAGGATGTCGCTGTGGGGCGAGTTAAGATGACCGATTGTCTTTAAAATATATTACATTTTAGGTACACTTATGGGACTCGAATCAAATTTATTGACAAAGCCAGATCATCCTTACTGCAAGCAAGTGGCAAGTGAGTATGTGTAATGGAATAAATAATTGTCTTAAATAAATTGGAGATAATATAATTAATTATAGAATTTTTAAAAAGCTGTTCGTTTTGTGAACGCTAAGGATTATAGTCTAATCTAATTTTATTTTTAAACATGTCACCTTTAAATTGTAAAAACCGTTAGTTTGTAATCTATCTCGCGAGATTGTAAACGGTCGAAAGATTGTGATTGATTGACGTGAATTTACTGCTTACAATGTAATTTTTGTGACAATAAGCATGACGTCAAATTTTGTTAAATAAATTTATAATTTTCTAAAGTACCTTGTTACAAATCAACACGTCACCAATAAATACGCAGTGATTGCACATACAATATTATGATAACTTGATTAATTAACAATGATAAAGAACAGTATATTAAATAACTAAATAGTTATATTTGTTTATTTAAACGATTATGACATTTATTTGATGGGGCAACATTTAATTTATATAATTTCATTTTGCATCAACATCATGAAGTCACTTCCAATTTCTGTTATAAAACAATTTATGCTGGATGTTTATCATTTGAATAATCTGTATAATTTTTGTTTTTTGAGTTTTATAATTTAAGATTCAAGAATTTTACTTAATGTGTGAAATGTAACTGTTTGAAGCTGTACATTTTTTTATGATGAACACTATTCACCTGAACTAAACAATAAATAAATTAATATTTATTTTTGTTTTAAGGGTTGTAAAAAGACTTTATAGTTACCCAGTTTCATCATCTCATCTCTGTTCTCCTAATAAAAAAAACAACTGTTTTACCGCTAAACAAGCTTTGTGATTTTATGATTTCTAAATCTAATTAATAATATATTTCTTTTGGTCACCAAATGGTTTTAGTAGTTTTGGTTATATGGGTTATTTCCTAATTTTCATTAATGGAGGTAAAATAAACGGTTTCGTCTTCTAGGTTTTTATTTTTACCACTCTTTACACAAGGTTTATTTTCATTACTTCAGTCGGTAAATGGGATTAAAGTGTATAATATTTTCTATGATTTTTCCTTAAAATTAACATATTTTTTTAAAACACACCCTACATATTGCGTTTTGGAACAAAAATCTTGTCCCTTGAACAGAGTAATTATAATATATTTCTATACATAATATCCATAGTTAATATTCTCATAGAATGCATTAATTTTTTTTTTCTAACATGCTTCATTTAAGAATTGAAAAATCACAATATCATACGAGTCTGTAACCTACGTACTACTAGAAAAAAAAATTGTACCTTGTATCATTGTAATGTTATCATTAATCACTACAAAACCGATTACAAGGGTAAAATTCTGCTTAGAATCTGAAACAGTGCGATATTGTAAAAAATTTCATTAATGCACTGTTCTATATTTACAAATGAGGTTATGTCTTCCATTAAAATTCTTATAAAATTTATACTGTCTGAAAATAAAAATCGACTGAATGAAAACCGAATAAAAAACAAAAGACGCATTCTATTGTAAATCAATGTTACTTCATACTTAGCAAAAAAAATAATAAAAATAGACACTGATGTAGTGATTGAAAAGTACCACGCCTTGCCACAATATCTTACCAACTTGTAATATTTTTGCACCACCACCACATTATTTATATTACATACAATGTCCACAATCTTTTTATTAATTTATCAATCGTTCTATAATAAAATTGTACATTAACTACATCCATTGCAAACAAAACTAGATAACATTAATTAAAATAAATTACATAAAAATTGGTTATTTGATTCTAGATAATCCTTTTGTTAACATATCATTTACATTTGTAAGTAATATCTATTTTTTCCGGTACTGCAGCTGTTTTACTGGGTTCTAGTTTAGACAGTGCATTATTAATAATGCTGGCACATTCCTTGTTCTCAACTACATTATAACATCCATTATTTAATAATTAATTATTATTTAAGTTTAGTTGTAAAAGTGTACAAATAAAAAGGTAAACATTTCTTATACTAACGCAGAAAATTTTAACACAATCTTGTATAAGCGGTGGAACAGATAATGATTGATTTGTATAAATTGACTGTTCAAATTTGTGAAAATTTCTGTTTTTATGGAATTGTTTTTGGAAGTGTTCGCAAATTTTCCGCATAGATGGCGTATAAATGCAAAGTTATTTAATTATTCTTAACTTTCAAGGATTTCTGTCGTGTAACACGATTATTATAGTTGTTTTGACGTGATAATGTCTTATAACGCCGGCTGCACTGTTCGCATTTTACTTACATCCAACTGTTTTCCACGACTTCGCATATAATTAAATTTGCGAGAGAAACCTCTTTGAAACGCTTCCCTTTAAACCTCCTTAATTCGGCCGTACCAAAAAGGAGATAAAGGAGGTAGCCTTTTCTATGGAAACAAACAATGTAACATTTATAAATTTAAAAAGATCATAAATTACTTAAACCAAAAATAGTTTCCAAATAATAATAGGAAGTAGACATATAAAAGTATTTGACAATTTTGTTTTTTTAAATGAAAAGCCTTGCCAAATTTCATGATTGTACATCACGCAGTTTTCGAGATTGTAAAAGTGAACTATACTGGACGTTAAAAAATAAAAGTTTTTTTCCGTTAAATGAAGTGCAATTAAAATAAATGAGGAAAATTCTAAAGTATACAGATCCTTTAAATGCTTGGGTCAATGTGATAAAAATTAGCAAAAGTCAAAATACAGAGAGATAGGAAATGGAGGCGTTGTTGTTGCAGTAGAAGAAATACTCAAATTGATTTTTTTCCTTTAAGCCAACTAACAAACAGAAATTGTCAAATACTCTCAAGAAGCACTTAGACAAAACGAAAAGATGAACAGAATAATAATCACTCAATTACGATCTGTTTACAAATTATACGGTAAACCGTCATAAGATAAATCCAACGTCTACATGAATAAAATGGCAAAATACGCAATAAAAAATAATTGCCTCTCATTATTATCGTTTATTGACCTAAAAATACATATTTTTCCTCCATAACTCTCACATATTGAATAATGGAAGAAATATAAAGCAAAAGGAAAAGCAATTATACTGAGACAGTCGTTCGTCATAATAAAAAGCTTTGGATGTGAAGTCAAGGACAGGATAAATTTGTATTCGCGTAAACCAACGGTCCTTTACGGGATTTACATGTTTTCGTAAATACAAAAGTTATCTCGTTTGAGACGCATGTTTTTTTTCCTTTACGCATTACTTTATTGGGTCACAGAATTATCTTTTGTAACTTCTATTAAAGGTGCAAGTAAAAAGCGGTATATATTTTCTTTAAAGTAGTAACAAAACCCGAAGATAAACGACACCGCGTCGTAGTTTCAGGCCTGCGGCACTATAAAGCTACCTAGCTATTATTTAGTGCACCCACTTAGGTAGAATTTACTACCCGATGAACTGGAAGTCCGCTCGTGAATATGTCAGTAGACTGGATGACTGTTTTATAAGGCGAAACTAGATAGAGCCAACACTTAAATTAATTTTATGCGACACTGGTTTTTTTAAAAGGATAATAGCAATATTTTAAGGTTAAGGACGTCGGATATAGGAGGTCCGGACCCGATTAAATGTCACTGAATGATTTTAGTCGTAGGGTTGTAGAGATTGTGGGGGTTCTGCAAATGACATCAGACGGCAATCGGTCGGAGATTTAAGCGGACCCTAGTTCTAGAACGGGATAAAAAGGAGAAATGCTAAAATTTCTGTGTTATTTTTGAAAAAGGCAGACTGTAAACCATAGCCATATCTGCACCAGCAGGCTTGCAGAATAGTTATCGGCCTCTAAAAGGGAGTTTGGGCCACCAAGAACTCTCACAAATCGAATCGACAACAATACCATCACTTGACGTGACAGCATACTGGTACCCTGACGTACTGCCCCATCTCAGCTGCAGACCAAAAGAACTGCAAGCGTGGGGCTACTTTAGTAATCCTCATACTCCTACTTTGCTTTACATCAAATAGATTATGTTTCGTACGTATTAGACAAACTTATTTTCTCACTATAAAATGAATATCACTTTTTGCTCCTTGAAAGCATCTCAGTGAGAGGAAAGTTGCTTAGTTGATTTTTACATTTCATCCAGAAAGATGCTTAGTCATCTTGAAGGTGTTTAACTTAAATTATATGAGACTTTATTATGGATTCAAAAACAAAAGCACTTTAAACTATTATGATTAACATTAATGTTACGAGGATTATTTAAAATTATGTGATTAATATCTACACACTTTTCTAGAATCTCTTTATTTCGACTGTGTATTTATTATTCCTACTTCGGCTATGGTACTCAGGTTTGCCTTTCTTATCACATGATTCCATTTCTTTCTATAATTGCAGCCAGCCAGAAATGAAACTCTGGAGCTTTAACACTTTGGAGCACGTGCATCTATCGTTTGCAGTCTGCCTTTTTTTTAACAAGAACACATACCATTTCTTCAAGAATTTATATTTTTTATCCCTTTCTAGAACTAGGGTCGGCTTAAATTGCACAGGATGTGGCTGTGGTGAGTTAAGATGACCAACTGCCCTCAGACCTCATCTCCGGAATCTCCAAAAACTCTACAATCTCACGACTACTATCACTCCACCCACTGTTTTATGTGCCTTACGAAACAGGGGGGTCAGATACCTGAAAAACCTGTGTTAGAGTTGGTCACCCGTCTATCACCCGGTCGCGGTAAGAACTGCTTAACCTAAAGATCGACTCAAATGCCGGCCACCGTTTAAACTACAACCTCTTAAACGCACAATTCTAGAACATTTTTCTCAAATCCTCGCCGCGCACAATCTGGGGCATGTAAACAGTGTAACGGACGCGTTAGCTATTTATTTATTAAATTTACCGGCTACGGCGGGTTACCTTCATATTTACGAGTGGCGCTGCCAGTTCCACTCTGCTGAGGATACATATTTCAGCTTGCATTTGAAAATATAATGTAGAAAACATTATTTAATGACCCCAAAAGTGTGTTTTATTCAATAATATAATAAGTACAGCTTTTCTAAAATCCTTCCTATTAAGAAAGTTTTTGTACACAAACATTTTCGACATAAAATCTTGTCTTTTGAGCCTTGGACAACTAAAATTGCTATTTTTAATAGTAAATGCAAAACACAATTATAAAAAGTAATGATTCTAACCAAACCGCAAATTTTTGATTGATGGTCAGGTGTTCGGATAGAGGAGATTGGCAGAAACCAAGGGAGGCCTATGCCCAGCAGTGGGTTATCAAGAGCTGGCAATGACGATGACGATGAAACCAAAAATTATATTAACACAAACAACAGGCATAATTAACAAAAGGCGAAAGTGTACATAGAAGACATGCGGCATTTGGATGGGTCTGGCACAATTTTAAAAAGATTTAAGATACTTAAATAAATCGAAAAAAAAAATACAGCATTCCATCTTTAACATTTATAATATGAATGGGGATATAAATGCCAGACTACGGTTTATGAACGCCTTGACGTCATAATTTTTATTATTCATATTAACAATTCGTACGATAGCATTCTTTATGGGCGTTAAACATTTTACGACATTACGTTAGCTATCTAGGCGACATAAAATGGATCTGCTGGATATCTGGCTCGAAGGACCAACTTGCAAAACTTCTACCAAAACCTAAAATAAATAGTAATATACATTCTTGCAATGATTTTAATAACATATTTTATTACTCGGTAATTACTTTGCCTAATAAATAATAAAATATTTAAGTGAAGCCACTTTGATCACTCGAAAAAAACATGAGGGAAAACTCAAGCAAAAACAAACTTTGAAGACCGTATCGCATTATAATTTCTTGTTAAGGAACACAAGACGAAAAAGTAATGGTTATGTATGTCTTTACATGAAAATTGTCTAATTTATTCAAAGACTGCTATCATAAAGGATGTTTTATGTCGGCTATAAAGTAGGTATTACTTTAGGACTCGCCTTTAGGGAGAACTATAGGCAATAGTAAAATCCTAACTCTCGTAAATGGCGACGCGACGAAGGTAGCTATTAAGGCCTCAATACCTCAAACGTTGGGTGGATAGACTGTAATCTTCAAGGTACAGGATTCAAAACCTGACGCACCTTACCTGCACCAAAACTACAAACTTTTAGAAAAAACCTAAAAAAGAAACGGTCGCGATAAAGAGAATATTAGGCACTTGGAGTTCCCCGCGACTTCGTCCGCGCATACTTGTAACAGCCCTTAACACTTCCTTAATCTGGCTCTATCAAAAAATACGTCCTTAGCGAATATTGACTAAGTAAAATCTACCTCCGGGACAAATTTCATCTTTGTATATCCCGTGGTATTATAGATACCTTTAAGTACAATTTTGAATATAGCATGGGACCTGAACCAAGCATAATTGGCTCGCAGACACACCATTACACAAGCTGAGATCCAATGTTTTATAAACGATCCTTATTAGGTAATTCTAGTAGACATAATTTTTTAATTCCTATTTTGTCCGCGATGGACTCCTAAACTACTAAACCGATTTTAATCAAATTTGCACATCGTGTGCAGTTTGATCCGATTTAAAAGATAGGATATAAAAAAATAAATTACAATTAGTAATATTCTACATATGACGTTTATAAGTGCTTAAAAAAAGTCTACAGGAATAAACGATTTTGACTTTGACTAACTTATATTCGGGCAGGACAACGTCTGCGATTTTGACTTTGACTTTGGATAACTTATATTCGGGCAGGACAACGTCTGCCGGGTCCGTTAGTTTTCTTTATAAATAGGCCAGGCCTCTACTAATTCGTTTCACAAACACATAAGCAAGCGTGTTATGTTGAGGTTAGGTTGGTCTAAAATTCTTTATAAAGAGGTAAAAGAATAGTTTTATTCTATACTACGAATCAAATACTATAAGATTAAGAGTTATATAACGGTGGGAACTTTATATAAAGGTTTTGTGTTGGCAAAGTTTGTTAATTAGAGGTATGTATACTTTTCTTGATAGTTGAAAATTCGTTATAAAGAGGTTGTTCGCAAAAAATGTTCGCATTGTAAAGGTATATTCTATATTGACTCTTATGGAAAATTCAAGGGGATTACAAAGAATTTGTTAAATCGAGGAAGTCGTTATATTGAGGTACGTTATATTAAGGTTGCACTGTACATAAGCTTATTAATTTCGCTCGCCTTTCTTATATTTTTATACTTGGTCTGATGTTATTTTCTTTCTACACCGCCCCGTTATACATAAGCGTGTTTAGTTTCGATTTTAAAAGAGTTTTCTTTAGGACAAAAAGTGTATAAAGAAAAAAAATTGTTGTTTTTTCTTAATAGATTTTTCTAATAAATGATACTAAATAAACATTAAAGAACTTTGAATTTATGTCGTGAATATTCTACGGTTAACACGTTAAGATGTAATTAGACTAGCGTACGTTGTACTGCCCCAAAAATTGGGTTACTTACTATTTACTTCATTCTATTATCCTATAATAAGTAGTTAGTTAATTAGATTGAAACAGAGTGGCGCTCTGTCGCAGGTTGTTGATTTGTATCGAATGGTCGTCTAGAAGGACTGAGAAATAGCAGTTCAGTCTTTGTACGACGTTAAGTTATAAATTATCTGTATTTTGAAAAATTATTTACTTATATATATTATTTCCACTAAAATGGTTTCAAATATTTTGAACACAAAGAAAAAGACATGTTTTTTTTGTTGTTTGTATAAGCAGAGAGTTAATTCAATGACAAAAAAATGTACATTTGAACAAGTTTTGTAAGTAACATATGAACATTATGACAGCGTTCAAATGTCAATAATTTATAGTAAGCTCGCTACGAAGCGGTGTCGCGGCGGGAAGGACCCCGGACGGGTTCGAAACTAGTCGGGCAATCCCGATATAACACGTGTGTTTAGAAACGGTTTTTATAATTCGTATAGATAATTGTTCTTTATATTTTAGTACTTTTATTACTAAAATCGTTCAACTTAAAAAGCTTTCTGACCTATTTTATTTTCAAGTTTTTTTTACGTCACTTAAAGGTATAACTTTGCCTATATGTTTAATAGAAAAATGAAAAGCAATAGTATACAAGGAAAATAACAAAATATTTGCTAGTCCCTTGATCAATAAAAATTAAGTCCATTCACGTGGGTGTATCGCTTGTATAACTTACCGGTGAAAGTCCCGTCAAAATCGATTCACCCTTACCGGAAATTAACCGTAAAAATAGAAACACAGTAAGAATGTTTTAAATATTTAAACCTTGACTTGACAATAACGAATACAACAAAAAAATATAAGTTCAGTCGTTCGGAAGTTATTTTTTTACCACCTCGGCGATTAAAGATGGATTTCCATTTAATCAGGATCTTATGACTAATTTTGTCTGGTATATAACTTATTGTGGTTCCATGTGAGATTCACATTTTATTACTTAAAATAATAACTCTTCTGTGTGAATTTCGAATGTATAGATCAAAATCAATTCCATAAACAAATATTTTTTTGTGATATAAAGCAAACTATCATTACATTTCAATATAACTTTACTTATGAGGAAACAAACATCATTGTGGTCTTCGCTATAATGAAGACGAACAGATAGAAAAAGACGGAGCAAAAATATATGAGAAACTTACATTAAGGAACATAATTAACTTAACAGGCAGTTAGAAATAATAGAAACACGCTTTAATTTTATTCAAACCCATAGAAGACATGAGTATGTGTTGGGGTTACCGGTCTGTAGAAACCTTCATATAGCTCAGACTAACTTACTTACTTACTTACTGGAGCGGCTCAGAAACCCAAAGTGAGTTTTGGCCTCCTTTGAAGTCTATAAGTTCTACAAAAGTTTATGCAGTTACACAAAGTCCATGATCACCATACTACATGATCGTTCAAGCGAAGCTATGTCTGGCTCCGGCATTACAATAGTTTTTGCCAATATCCGACCTACTTCTTGTTTCGAAAGGAAAGTAAAACAAAAAAGCTAGGAAGAAGAAGAATAGGTTTACCAAACGAATTGGTATCCTTAAAACAACCTGATTCATTAATTAGAAAAGGGTTTAAAGCCGTGCCAAACTTGAAGAATAATATTAATTACAATAAATGTACATTTTTATCGAGGAGCATTTCTCTTATTACATTACAGATAAGGTGTATCGTTAAAATGAAAAAAAAAAAATTGTCATTGACATTTATAAGACCAGACAAGTATTTTACTGTACTAGTTACAGTCCTGTTGTAATCGCGCATTCATTAAGTATTTTATTGTTAAAATAAGGTTATGTCAATAAAAAAAAATATTTATTTAGTTATTTAATTAGAACGGACATACAACCACTTATGTTAACTACAAACATAGTTTAACAAATAGTTAATATATATAGATTCAATAATACAAATAATATCGTTATGCCGGAGCCAGACATAGCTTCATTTGACTGATCATTTGTGTAGCTTCGCAAACTTTTGTAGTACTTTGTAGTCTTCCCCAAAAACATATATTCAAAAAAGTGGTTGATTTTAGCAACAAAAATCTTAGAAATAAAAATGATATTACTAATGCACTCTACTAGGCTGCGTAAAATTAATCTTTAAATGAATGAAAACCTTTTTTATAACGTAAACTCATTCCAAAATCCTATTATAATGGAAACGATTATTCTAACCAAATGGAAATTATTGTAAAGTGGTCATAACCAAAGAAATCCCTGATGAATGGGCTTTTCTCAATACAAGACACAAGAACCCTCGTAAGTTTTCAAATCGTAAATTATATCAAAAAATATTAAGTAAGATTTAAAAGAGAAATACAATTATATATAATGGAATAATAATATATGACTAGCTAGGGCTGTCTCTCATAAATATTTTACAAAGATTCTATAAATATATAAATACCTCAACGCACGATTCGCTTCGACACCGGACAATACATACACGAATACAGCTGGGATACCTTTTTTTTTCAACCATTTCATATGATACATATAACCATTTCATATAAAGCCTGTATCCCTCAAAACATCTAGTTAAGGTATAACATTTATCATAATGATCTAAGTGATACATTCGATTTAAGTTATACACTATACCTATTATGCAGAATAAAATTTACAAAAAAAAATGCTATTTCCTGCGAATACAATGACAGGGGATTTCATTCTTAGAGATATATACGGTGCACGATACATCGATAGCTATATAATATTTCTTGCTACAGAAAGCGGCACGTTGAACACACATGGACACGTTAGGTCTAGAATGAAAACGAAAACTTTGAAGGTAATAAAATAAAAGGTTATAAAACCAAATCCTGATTGGGCTCAGCTATAGCGCACAGCTTCTAGCACAAGCTTCTATGTTTAGTTGTGATTATAATATTATAATTTTTTTCCTTTGATTTACCTAACCTAATGTGTTAACATTAAATAAAAATTAAACCTATGATCTTTACTTTACTCGTAACGTGTTAATTAAAAGAATAGTATTAATTTTATTTACATGCCTTACAACTCCGCAAAATAAAGTCTGAATTTATCAGCAGTTTAATAAAATTACATGCAAAACAAGGATAAAAAAGGTATAAGCTATAAAATAGTAACTGTATAGTACCGTCGATGTGTTTAACGCTTTAACAATTGTCAGCGTTTGTGACTAATTCTAAGATTTATTGCATCGCTCAGCGACCCGGATGCGGCTGCCTTTTGTGTGATCTCTTTAAAAATTTCCTTGTTAATAATGCAAAATTCTCGCTACATATTGTTACTGATTGAATGTACGGCTGAGCTTTTGTAGCGGCCGCTTCAGTTCGTCTGACTCAAACGTTCTATAAAGCGAAGCGTAAATTACTCTTTTTTTTCCCTCTATTGTCGAAGGATAAATGTTTGACCACTATCGCACCTGGCTTAATGTGACGATTTATATATATGTCTATAATTATCTAATATATAAAATTCTCGTGTCACGGGGTGCGTTGCTAAACTCCTTCGAAACGGCTCGACCGATTTTCATGAAATTTTGCATGCATATTGGCTAGGGTTGAAAATCGGCCAACATCTATTTTTCATCCCCCTAAGTGATAAGGGTGGCCCACGAGGACGGAGTCGCGGACTCTATGTTTTGCAAGACTTTATTTCTTGACGATAGGGGCAAACACTAGCCAAGGTTGCACGGCAGAAATTCTAGTTTTGTAGTTAAAAAAGGTTGTTTAACTTCTACTTAAAAAAACGTGTTTCTTAATATTCTTTACATTACTTCTAATACTTCTACACCGCACTTTTGGACTGTGGTACCACAAACCTCATTTCATCATCGTTTTGGGCCTAATTGATGCATACAAGAATATTAACTTTTAGTAGTAAATGCTAAAAACAATCTAATTTGATCATGGGATAGATTAGCCACTAATATAAAGTTAAATCTTAGCTATCGAAAACCATGTTGCAACATAACATATTTTTCTTTAGTCATCGTGATCTAGAGAATAGAAAAAAGAATATTATAGGTGAGAATTTAATATTTTATGAAAAGTAATCCTGAATAATAATTTTAGACACAATATTCCGTAAGCAAGCCTGGCCCATGTCAGCCACTGGTAACAATATCATAATTATAGCGTCCTAAGCAAACATATGTGTTTATTCATATACTCACGTGCTATACGGACGTTAACGGACATAATTTTATCTTTAATTAAACTTTTTTTTGTCTTCCTGCAACATGGCAATCTGTTAATTTCACAATAAGCCATTTTTCTGTTTGTGTATATTTATCTGAAAAATGTTCTTTACTATTGGTGGGACATATCACAATAGGGGTCCATCCGCCCTGTTAAATCTGAATTTATTAAACTGGCAGCGGATGCTTATGCAAATATATGATAAATATATCTTTTATCTAAATATAAACTGTTATAGCCGATATAAATAATAATTTTGTTTATTTTGTTTCTCATACAATTCAAGATAGATTATAGATTCAGTATAGGGACTTCCTAGTAAGCATCAAGGTACCTGTGCCAGGACAAACAAATAGTGACAAATCATTAACACTTATAAAATAAAATTACAAAAAAAAAAACAAAAAAGATAAATTAAAATTTAATTAGTAATATTTTGAGAGTTGCAACAAAAAACAAACAATTTTGCTTAAATTTTAATAACGCTATTTAAAAACATAGAAAAGACGAACTCAAGTTTTATATACTTTGAGGATGCACTTAAAAGTTCAGATAAGAAACATTTGGATTTTGGATACGTACTGTGAAAGAGTTTAACTCATTGAAGTAATAAAATAAAAATATCGCAATGTCCCTTCTGCACGACAGTAGAACACAAAAGTGCATGTTCCCGCGCAACAATAAGGCGCAAATGAAGCGGCCATTTTGAAAAAGAAATTAAAAAACATTAAACATAAACTGTGGCGTGAAAGGCAACAGGCATTCCTGTTTCCTGTCATAATATCCAATGTATTTATGTTATAATAATATAGGTGCACAGCTAGGCCGCGATAGCCCGATGGCATGAGGTGGATAGACTAAAGGAGTATGAATAGGAATATATGAGGTTGCATTAAGAAATAAAAACGTGGCCATAAGGGTGTCACTTATTTAGAGGGCTTTCTGTTACGCGATGAAGGTATTAAAAGTTTAAAAGTTGTTTTCCGATTTCGCTGAAAATAAATTTAATTAATTGCTGAAAATAAATTCAATTAGTTTTTAGCATCTTCTGTCGACATGGAAAATTTGAAGTCCCTACGTTTAATAGCTTGAAAATGCTAGAGGTATCACCTTGCGGGCAGATAGACAGACGGACGGATATACGATCAGAGCGAAGTTATAAGGGTTTCTTGTCAACTGCAAGGAACCCTTATCGTTTCGCTCTGACTCTACGGAACCCTAAAAAGGAATACCGAGAAAAAATACTTAAGTTATAAAAAAAACTTACAATAGAAAATATATATGTACATAGGCACATGGAATACTTCAAAAGGTTATCAGACCTAAGTCAATATAAAAAAACCAGGAACTCAAATCGGCTCTGCGCTACCAAATATAAATTAAAACAAACCTACGCAACAAATTATCTTGAAATAATGCATCCGATGGCCGATAAAAAGAAACATTGTGAGAGTTTGATAAATCTATCTCCATCTATCTCCAGATAGTATAATCTTTCTTTGTTCTTAGAGTATCTTTAAATTAATTAATTATTTTCTGTTTGTCGTGAAATTCTGCAATGTTACGCCGGACTCGAGAAAAAGACGAACCTGTCAGTTAGCAAAAATGGTTAACCAGTTTGATTTTTGTCGAAATTAAATGGAACGAACTATTTCCAGCGACCGCCGCTTTAACAGGAAAAGCGACAGTGTGACAGCATTTCCAAATAGAAAAACAGTCTAATTTTTGTAGTCATTATTTACTCTAAAGGACTATAGAACGAAGTTTTTGTATTGTCATACATTAAATTGACAGTTATTTTATTTAAGTAGACTACAATTTTTTTTCTTTTCAAGTGAAGAGAAACAATAGCTTGTTAAATATTGGACCACCGATAAAATGCACTATGTAATTCATTATATTCGTTAATATAGTATCTATTAATGAATAAAATGAGTTATTACTAGAAAGGATTCTCTTCATATTTTGCTACGATGGAGACATTTTCATATTATTTAGTTCAGTGCAAAATCAGTTTTCAAAATAACTTTCATTGCACAAATATGTTTACATTAGAAATCATTACAAGAAATAAAATAGACGTGAATTATTTAAAAAAATATAATAAAAAAGTTATTTCACACAAAATGAAACGAAATGAGTTCAATGTAACACCAAAACTCGTTTTATCGCGAACTTTATCAGGAATGAATACATTTTTGATACTCAAATGTTGCTTTTTTCACAAATTGAGGTAATTTGAATACCAGAATGATATAGCATAAAAAAGAAACTCTATATTGTTGAATTATATGTATATATTTGATTTCAACTATATAGTATAATAATATAGTTGAAATCAAAGTTCAAAAGTCGGATATAGAAGGCGGTATTGCTTGAGACGGCGCGTATAGTGTTACATTGGACAGAAAATCACATGAGACATATAAAGCAATAACGCAATTATATTATTGAATTGTCTACAAACTCACCAATAAAGTTATTCTGTTAAAGTATTAAAATATCAATTTTTAATCTGCACGACACGAAAAGCTCGGAAAGTATTGGGAGTGTTTTACGATAAATTTTATTAATACATTTCCGCTGTTTTTTTTTGTTTATCGCTTTATCAGTTAACGGAATAAAGATATTTTGCATACCATTTTCAAGGCATTTTTAAGGCTTCCTACCTTGAAAAATTCTGTGTTTCGTTACAAATTTGTGCATTTGGAAAACCCCGATTTCGTGGATTTTCAAAATTCTCGGCTGTAAATAAAAATTATTATGCAGCCTTTCAAAAGTTACTTTTAAAAGATAGGTGAGACTGACAGAAGCAAAGGGAGGCCTATGCCCAACAGTGGATTATGAAGGGCTAAAAATGATGATCATTTCAAAAGTTACTTTTAAAAGTAAGAACTAAGCTGTCGTTACGTTGACGAATGCAACGGCAAATACTATTGTATTAAAAAAAAGTTTTCCTTTTTTATCTATGTAAAAGTCTACTATATTTCTTGGGTAAATAAATGCTGTAAAGGTTTGCTCATTTCAAATTTAGTGTATAACGTATACAAATAAATACAAAAATTGTTTCATAGTAAATATTTATGTATATAGAAATAAAAAGAGTTCATAATATATGGCTTAACTTTGATAAATCTGTAACGTTATTATTTTTTTATTTTGGTATAAATTGACTAATTGATATCAAAATGACGCCTACGTTTTTTTTGAAAAATGTTAGTTACTAACTAAAAAATTGAACAAAACATTACATATAAAATCTTTCAATAAGTTAGAATATTAGTCATACCTACATATAACATTACTAGGATATTTACTTTAAAAAAAGTTAATGAAAAAATAAGTCTAGTCTTGTCTTTAAAAACACACAGTGGCACTCCAGGAGTTCCGATAGAAGGCCACACTACATGATTACTGAAATCATCATTCAAATGAAGCTATGTCTGGCTCCGGCATTAGATAAAAGATCAGAAAGAGAATGAAAGTGTTCCTTGTTTTTAGGTAACGTAAAAACAGAATGTACGAAAACGAAAATGATTTACTTAAAATATTTCTTTCATAATTTTGCAAAAATTTGCTCTGTCTTTTCAATTTGTATCCTTAATGCCTTAAAACTGTCTTTTATTCTTAAAGTTGACATCATAAAAATTCAAAATAAAACGATTAAAAACATTTATAATCTGTTACAAAACTCATTAATATGCATCTCGCTAATATTTAACCAAAATGGCTGCTGTATATCTTATCTGTTGTATTCTTAATGCGTGTACTGATTTCAACGTGCTTTTATTAGCTTCACTTGTGGGTATGTTTAAGTAGAATTTTTATTTAATTTCCAAATCAGAAGAAATCAAATTTCTTTATTACGAATTTGGATTATTACAGAAGATCTTAAAGTTATATAGCAACCAAATTTCATTTATAGCGTGAAGATACAAATTTAACGTGTAATTTTAATAAAATTTCATATTAAAGTTAACACTAACATAAATAAAAAATGTAATAAAAGTTAGAGTAGAAATTAAAATTTAACATTTAAACCTATCATTACACTTACAATTAAAGCAGTATACTTGACACTCTTTATTTTAAAAATTAAAAAGTTACTTTATCTCATGTCACAGATCATATACACAATTTCTATGTTCTGAGGTCTCACGCGCACCACTGTTTTTACGTAGCAAAACTAACATGCTTGAGCTGCTGAAGTGAATAATATATTGACAACAGATAACACACTGTACACAAATACACAAGACAATAATAAAAAACAAAGGAGGAAAAAACCTTATAAATTATATATATTGATGTCTGGATATATTTGGATGACCTAAAAAGGTTTTCGCAGAAATTCGCAGCTTTATTGTTGTTGGAAGTGAGAGAATTCCCACTTCAAACGAAAATTGTTAGTAAGAATTTGCAGACATGATGTAGCTCCCTACCCTGGGTTCAACAAGGACTTTATTATCTAGTTAAATTTTCCAAATAGTATGAATTGTAATCTTTTTCTTATCTTTCCAATATTTTTATGGTATATCTATTTATATAAAAGCGTAAGGTCACCTGACACGAAATGTTGAAAACTCTATACTTCAGTCTAAAGATTAACTTTTAAATTGAGCATTTGCACAAAAGCAAGCCATCTATCAAAGAAAGAAAGAAAGAAAGTAGATTAAATTTGTGAAGGACGTAGTTTGTAATTAGTAAACATCCGTTAAGAACGGGAATTTTGATTCGTTCCCATTTATTCGAAATCATTTCCAAGTGTGTCCGGTTCTTCATTATTAATTTATACAATAATATATTTCCTGTTATAAAATAAATCTATAAATATTATATTATATGTAATAATCGTAAACAATAATATATTTATCTATGTCCAATAATACCTAACAATTTACATATTTTCCGACGTTTCTCACTGTATTACTTAATGATACAAATGTTGATAAGTTGATATATTGAATCAATCAATCCCCAACCCACTATTATCATACTGGCTACGTACAAACTTTCTGTTTATCTTAAAATTGTATTCGGGGTTCATTTAATAGACACGAAACAGAATTGTCATAATTGATTATGTAATGATTGCTGTAATTGAACCATTTTATACTCCTAATTCATGTCATATATAGTGCAAAAATGTTATGATGAAAGAGAAAGAATTATGAAGAAATCTGTGTTTGGTATAAATTTCCATTAGATTTGAATCTGCTATATCATACAGGGAAAAAATTTAAAATCTAATTTCAGCTTTAACAACGTAACGGGTGACATGTATTAAATGAAACATTATCAATAATATCTTTAGTGATTAAAGTTTAACCACTACACTATTATAATAAAATCCGAAATTATTTTATTCTGCTCATTACGTCGCCATCCTTTCAATTCCTCACTAACAAGGCTCGACAATTATGTTTGATATTCGCTGTCAATCTCAACTAATGGAGTTATTAGCGGTAAATACAAAGATTGACAAAGACAATCTTTGTATTCACCTATTCAAATAAAATTATTATATATTATAATAATATTATTTGTATACAAAGACAATCTTTGTATTCTTAATATATTATTATTTACTTAAAATTCATCGACTTGATGACGGTAAATAAAATTATTTGTAGAGACAATTGACCTTAAAACACGTGAGACATATTTGTTAAAAAAATATCTAAGTTAACCCTAAATTAAATGTGTGGACCAGCTTTCAATACCTCAAAGTATGCCCAAGCAGTCAATGAAGTCTGCTAGCAGTATTCGACTAAAGCCAATGCTTCGGGACATTATTAGTCATAATGTTTGGCTTTTTAGGAATAATAATATTAAATATTCTTTATTGTCGTAACAAAATGGTGATACATTTGAATCGTGAGTCCCTGTCCCCTGAACTAGATAAAACTGTGTTTCAGGAGCCAGTGCCCAGCCTAAAGCTTGGTACATTTACCATTATATAACAACTAAATAAAGAAAATAAGTAGTCTATATTACAGTATTAAACATCGTTTCAAAAAGTAAAAGTTTAAGTTACATGTTAAGATGAGTTGTGTACATGTGTTAGTGTTTTTTCCAATGGCTTACATAGCCTATTTTGGCTTTAAACGTGTACTCATATAGAGCGCACGTAAAACACACAGATCGCTTAATTATATGGTATAGCAGTATGTGAGCGGTAAATGCACGACCTCTGATCTTTTTCAAAAATTCTTAATAAACTTTCTTTAAAAATAGGAAAAGAAAATTTCATGGTGTTTATTGGCGTATTTATCTTAGGTTATCCTGAACCGATGTTGGGATCTTGGAAAATGTATGACCAATCAGAAAATTGACCACTAATCTCGGACCGTTTGTTGAGACTGACGGCGGATAATGGCGGATATCTAACATAATTGCGAGGGCCTTTTAGTGAGGGATTGGGGGCCCTGTGATATATTACCCAAAGGGTAGAATAAATCTGTATTTACATGCCCACTTTGAAACTATCCTACTGGCCTTGTATGCTAGCACGAGGTAAAATATACAGTAAAACTTTAGGCAGAAAATAAACTTTTTGTTTATGAGAGATATTACTCTTTGGAAATCATCCAGACTTCTACAACATGGGTATCTTTAAGGCAAGAGTGAATAGGTTCATTCTAGGCAAGCGTAATCCGTAGGCCAACATAGACCGCACCGCACTTAACATCAAGTGTGACTGCGGTCAAGCGCATGCCTATCTCCAATAAAAAAAAAAAGTCCGCCCTTATAAAATATGGTTTCTTTCTACACACCTTAAACTATTTACCCACACTTTAAACAGTTCAACTGGTGAGCTGCTTACGATATTCGAGGACCTGATATTTGATGATCACATATGACGAAAAAAATTAACATTAAATGTAAATATCAATTAACTACTACGTGAGATTCAGAGAAAGTTAACTAATTATGTGCGGAACACATGGATATACTAGCGAGGTCGCACGATGATGGTCCGTATTGCCTTCACACTTTAGCCCTGGCTTAGGACAGGCAAAAATACCTATTTCACTCATCACTTATTCACTTTTTTTTTTAAAGTATAGCCAAAAAATGAACTGAATTATTAATTTTATTTATTATTGCTGACTGACGGTCGTCATTAAATCTTTTTTATAACTGACCAGTCTTTTTAAGCTGGAAAATGCATTTACGAACAGCAGATCAACCACAGAACGGTAGTCCACATTTTAACTAATTTCAAGAAAATTTGGTCAAAAAATAGGTATCTATTTTTATTACACAATTATAACGAGAATCGTGTAATGAGTGTTCTCCTTAAGTGTTCCAAGTGTCTCACCAGTCACCCAACACATTGTAATGCACATAGCAATACGCATTCATGAAAGCTTTATTTATACGCTAATATATTGTAAAATGTATAATTCATTTTGTTTCGTTCTGATTAAATTCATAACCACTAGAGCCCATATCGCCTCTCAATTTATCTGCCAAACCTTTAATTTATAATACATTTACCCATTATTAGAACACTGAATATTAATTTAGTTTTGTTGTTTATTTCATTTTGTTGCATTGTCCCATTTATTTGGCTTTTCATTTAGAAGCGATAACAGTTTCATACATTGCTTCATAACTCACAATCATACATTCTGTTTAATTAATCAACGTCCAAATGAAATGGCACGTATATGGAATCTAAAATATAATTTTAAAACGCTATACGTTTTTTAAGTTAAAGTATTTTCTCTTAATCATATTTACACATCCTGACAATCTTTTTAAATTATTTGAAGGTAGCACCACGCTTGCAGTCTTTTTGTATTGTTATCGCGTTTCGTTCGGTTTGTGAGAGTTCCCGGTGGCTTAAACTCCTCTTTAAAGGCCGGCAACGCATCTGCAATACAATGATTTTTTTTTAATGTTACAAGGGGGGCAGACGAGCAGGCAGCAGGCACCGAAGTGCCTACCGGCGCCCATGGACATCTGCACGACCAGCTGTCAAGGCTTTCCACTAAATGGCACTTGATTTTAAGTACTGTTGGTTAAAATAATGAATTAAATATTTTGTATTGTGTTTTCATAGTTTTGTTATCTATACAGCTTGATTTAAAAATGATGTACAAGTTATAAATAATAGTGGGAAAACGTTTAACGCCTGAATTTACTTCCAATTTTTTATACCTTATACGCGTTTAAATATCAAATTGTTTCTTAAAGAGTAGTCTCAAAAAAATATTTGGTTATTCATCCTCATCATTTCAGCCTGGGTGCGTCCACTGCCGAACGTAGGCCTGCTCCATCAATTTCCACGAATGGCGGTGTTGCGCCGGATTTTGAGTTTGTTTCGTTATCCGTTTGACTTTATATGTTTGTTTGTCAGACATTTGACGTAACTGATTTATAATTTATATCTATACTGATATATAAGGCTGAAGTGTTTGCTTGAACGCTTTAATCTCAAGAATTGCTTTTCCGATTTGAAAATTTATTTCAGTGTTAAATAGCCCATTTATCGAGGAAGGCTATAGACATATCATATCATCCCGTTAGAATTTAATCTATTTTTTTACTTAATTTTACGCGCACGAAGTCGCGGGCACAGCTAGTAGAATATAGTAGTATATAGTCTAGTTTCAGTTTATAATAATTGAGGAGATTTAAGCAATTGAAATATAACGTTCATTATCATAAGCTTTGCTTTTTACTTATTATTCTAAGCATTTAAAGAATCAGGCGCTTTTTGCGCAATACAAAATCTATATAAATGAATCCCAAAATGTGTTACTGAGCGGAAATCTTGAAAATAGCTGAACCGATTTCGCTTAATTTTTATTATATTCCTTGGAGTACGAGGATGGTTCTTACGGAACTTCTCTCTAGTGAGCCTTATTGACGTCATGCTTGCTAGCTATGCTGGATGAAACACCCTGAAATAATAAACTAACATAAATAGAGAGGAGTGGGAACGAGCGCATAAAGCATTTATTATGTCTTACAAAAATAACGAAACATAAAAAAGGGAGACTATAAAATAGTTTTATTTTAGACCAATAATAATTAAACATGAAACAACAATGAAATTAACATGTTTCGACATTAATTTGCAACACTATACTTAACGTTTAATTAAAAAAAAAAAACTAAACTAAAGGCATTTTTCTTCGATATCGTAACGATAGAAAAACATTTGAAAGTTTAGATTTTGTGACGGTTTACAATTAATTAACTGAATGTTTAATATAGAGTGTTTATTCCCCGTGTTCTGATTAAGGCTTCCATCCATCTGGGCATGTTGCGAATGATGTAAGAAAAATGCATTTTATTTGGTTCATAAAATAGGGAAATGATTTTGCAGGCTGATTTTTGTTAATAAGTGACAACCGACATCCATGAAAAACTAGAAAATTAGAATTCTTGAATTATAAGGAGTTACTGATAATTAGTTCTGAGATCTGAGTAACCTTTTCAGCTTTATTGGACACGTATTCTTTTTTAAGGTTGATTTTGTCAAAGATTTTGTTAGCTTTAGTTCTATGTATTTTCTTTTTATGGTTGAGTAATTATTCTAAATAAGGCTTTCTTTATCTTTATATAGGTAACAATTAGTTTTTCTTACAAAATACACATTTTGGCAGCGTATTAATTACCCACGCTCGTCTCTAGCAGCCACATCAGCTATCTACCAGTGAAATAGGTCAGTTCAGCGGTTTCGGAGATTATCCAGAACAAACAGACCTACAGACAGACACACAAAAATATTTTGAACTTGCGTTTGCGTTAGTCACATATAATGAAAAAAATAACAATTTTGACTCTTCCATTTTATTTATATGTGTAGATTTATTTATCAATTTGGTAAAAGAGTGCGATTGAATATTATAATATTTTCATATATTGTATTATTCAATCCGTACCGACAAATATTCACAAAATACTAGCCCCGCTTCGATTTAAGCCAATAAGTTTACGTTTTAAACGAAAATACCAATTCAAAAGTGAGTTGATCCATGTGAGTTGAAAGGGAATTGTTCGCATCTCTATGAGGTTCTGTGCAATGTTGAAAATAATAATAGGTATTATTATTATTTATGGTCTATTAAATCCCTTTTAAGCGTTTTATATATACAGTTAACTGGAAGTCTGTTAATTCTGATGTTGTTTTTACACAAGCAAATTATTTTGTAAGGTGCCATTTCTTTAAATGAAAAGCTCGCTGATAAAACGGATCGAATTACGTGAAGTTTTTTTGTGAATCCAAAGCGATTTTTGAAAGGTTGCTAAATAAACTGCTTATTAAAGCTTACATATTTAATATACTAGCTGTGCCCGCAACTCTAATGGAAGATTACATTCTATACAGCGTACATTGTCCTCATAATCAGTATTGACTGGAACGGGAAATAATCTTTCATTCAAATAAAATCTATAAACACATTGATGATTTTTAGTATGAGTTATGTTAGTTTTAGAATCAATTCTTGATTTGGCTGAATGACATTCAAAGTAATTCTTTTTTCGGAATTCCTTCAATTTCTGTATGTTGTCACTATTTTCTGTGTCTAAAAATCCTAGTTCTTCAGGTGAATCATGTGTATATAATTCATAAATCATTCCTGATTCTGAGCTGGAAACATTTTCTTCGAGTATAGTATTTAATGAAGGTTTTTCGAGCCATAGGTTGCCGACCCCTGGCCTGAGCATTGATTTCGTATTAACGTAGTTTCTTATTTATTTTGAGGATCTACAAAAAAATCCATACAAAAAATCTGCGTTAAAAGAGTCCTGAATATTTACAGAAAGATAACTTTCTTCTTCATTTACAGAAGAGTACGGTTGGCATATAATATAGAAAAGACTACAAAAGAATTAAAAATGATACAAAATTATGAGAAAAAGTTTTTAGTGAAACTGTTTTCGTTCATAGTGCTGTCAATATAGTAAGAAGCCGTAATTTTCATTGATCCTGAAACTACTATTTGTTTAATCAAATACTTAATTAAAGTTTATTATACCAAATCTCTCTTCGAGTAACTGATATGCTTTCTCGCATACAGTCCACTCACCATTAATTGTTTTTTTATGAATACTTGCTACTATCAGCATATGATAATAATTACGAATAATAATAATTTTGGAAATTCATTGTTGAAAACACATTATATGAAATCATTTAGAAGTTAAAACTGTGTATAATCTGTATTGCTCTGCCATTTTCTTTTTTTTTAACATTCAATTATATCTGTCTAATTTTATTTTTCTTCTGGTGATACTATAATTTTCATATGAAAAATGTAACATTATATCATTAAGTCTTTTAAACTTAAGCCTATTGTTGGCTACTTAACGCTAGGTGGCGTCATCAAACTCCATACAAATTAAAGTTAACTTTGCTATCACGTTAAAATTGGAAACCTCGCGCTAAGCACAAAGCTCGTCAAGCAATATTACTGATTAAGTAAGTTTTTCTTATGATAGGTGTTTTACCCGTGATTTTACAAGAAGTAATGTTGATAAAAAGAGTCAATAACGTCAGTATCGTTGTAGTCGTTGCTTGAGAGAGGATTTCTTCAATCCAAGACAAAATCTTCAAGTAAACAACATAATCTTCAATGTCACGGCAACACATCATCGGTAACAACCCCAATAGAAAGAGGAAAAAATTAAAATTATTCCCGCGGTTTTATCCAAATTTTCTCCCACTTAACATGGATTTCCGCTTAACTTAGAATACGTTCACCTCAGTCTTACAAAAAGATTCATCATCTTATACTGCGCTAAAATAATGTCTTTGCTGTATATTAATTTCACAATAAAATATATGATCATTAATACAAAATAAATAAATTATTATTTCTGAATAAATAAGAAATTCAATACATATCACATTATTTTGGCGAAAATTGTTTCCTACGATTTACCAAAATCACAAAATTTTTAAACGAAAAAAGACTTCTTTCCGTTTCCTTATTTATACTTAATTAACTATTATAAAATGCTAAATATTCGATTTATTACACGTGTTGTATCTGTACATCATCATCGACATCAAATTGGTGATGTAAATGGAAAATGACGAAAAATTATTCCAATTTTTCATATATACGAATAAGACGTTATAGCGAAACAAATTAACACATTCACATTCATTATAATGGTGAAGTTGTGCGTAACCAACTCTTGTACATACAAATGTTTGTTTATAGAAAAATTCGAAATATCAAGTAAACCCAAAAATTATCATTAATGCTTTTCAGTTCCCTTTATATTCGGTGCGAATCCTGCGGCATCGAAATCCTTTCAACATTTTCTTCCATTAACTTAAAATTACATGTTATAATTATAATAATGTTTACATATTACTTCCCTTATTATTTCCCCTAATAGTATAAAAATGGTAGGAACCTACAAAAATCTATAGGTAACTTTACACGTACACGTTAAGTACAAAATTGCCGTTTTATGTTAATTACTTAATTACTTACCCATTTCCAATACATTTTCTATTAGTCAAAAATCAATAACTAAGAAATAATACCCAATGAGATTACAACGTAACCATCAAATCAAAAAAGGTACATAATCTTTAAGGTACTTGAACTGACCCACAAACATCCGGAAATCTAAGGAAATACTAAATCAGTTTTTTTCCTACACTAAATAAAATAAACATCATTCCGAAGTATCAAGTGTTAAAACACGACTTTCGTCTTAATCTGTGTTTATTTAAATTAATAATAAGTGACCAAAGGAATAAAGTGATTTATAGTTCACGAAATCGCTCGATTTTAATTAAGTGAGAGTAGAGCACACCCATAACGCTTTGCATTATGAGGCGTGCAGTTTACTAAGCGATTAAGTCTAGTCGATGCTTAAAAATTTAGTAAGCGATTAAGTCTAGTCGATACTAAAAATTTAGTAAGCGATTGAGTCTAGTCGATACTAAAAATTTAGTAAGCGATTAAGTCTAGTCGATACTAAAAATTTAGTAAGCGATTGAGTCTAGTCGATACTAAAAAT